>CM022706.1:80601119-81130999 GCA_012295165.1 Asparagus setaceus
TGACGACGAAGAACAACATCAAAACGCCTCAAGAGCTTGAGATGTTAGATGAGAAGCACCGAGGCTCAACAATGCATTGAGTTCTATCAAGCTAGAATGTCGAGGGCTTTCAACAAGAAAGTTCGACAGAGAACCTTAAGGAGGGAGATCTCGCCCTCGCCGCTAGACGACGATAATCCTCACCTCTAAAAAGAAAGGTAAATTCAACCCAATGGGAAGGACCGCTTATAATAGACACGGTCTATTCAAACTGCATATCGCCTATCACAATAGACGGCTAATTAATTAATGCCGATAAATGGAAGTTTCAAAAAATACTATCCTTAGTATATTCGTGATAACCCATTTTGATGGGAAATTCCTCTGAGAATATCTCACTCATTTTCATGAGGATAACCATGTTATTGTGTTTTCTCCAAAATTCTCTCACCGACATCATTCATTGATGGGCCCACTAAAAATCTCCCCGTCCAACCACCAAGAAAATCCCCTCGACCCTCCACTAACCAGAGGTCCACTTTCAAATTCTCGTTAGCAATCCTACAAAAGCCTAAAGCTATCCGCACTTTCCAAGATTCTCTGAGTGGAGATCCCACTCTTAGTTTCTCATCGGGAAATAGAGTACATTCTTTCTTTCCCATATTTTACCCGAGATAGAATACATTCTTCCTCTCCAAGCAAGAGATAGAATACATTCTTCCTCTCTTGTCTTAGATTCTCTGAGAGATCCCACTCTTAGTCTCATCTTTCAAGATTCTCAAAATGGAGATCCCATTTTAGTCTCTCCCATCGAAACAGACAAAAATCCTTCCTTTCCAATATCCTGAGATAGGAGACAAGATCCTTTTCTCTCCATCAATAAGAGATAGGATACAAAACCTTCCTCTCTTATTTCAAATTCGAAGCACCTGAGATAGGACACAAACCTTCCTCTCCACGGCAAGAGATAGGATACAAAACCTTCCTCTCTTGTTCATCCCTTATCCCAGATAGAGACAAGATCCTCCTTCCTCCACCTTCGAAATAGAATACATTCTTCCTTTCCCACCTCAATCAACCTTATGACGGTTCAATCCTTCTCCCATTCAAAGAAGGCGCCAAGATTCATCTTCGGGTGTTTCATCCCGCCTAAGAAGGATGAAGTCGACGCCTAACACGCCGCCGGTTTAGTCTTTCTCCGATTGAAGAAGACACCAGAAGTTCGATTCGGGTATTCCATCCCTAAACCTAAGAAGGATGAAGTCGACGCCTAACACGCGGTTTAGTCTTTCTCCGCATTGAAGAAGACACCGAAGTTCGATTCGGGTATTCCATCCCGAAACCTAAGAAGGATGAACTGACGCCTAACACGCCGGCCGTTTAGTCTTTCTCCCATTGAAGAAGACACCGTAGTTCGATTGGGGTATTTTGTCCCAAGCCTAAGAAGGATAGCCAACGCCACCACGCTGCTCGTAGTCTATTCCGCGACAAAAGAAAGCTTCACGATTCAACATCGTAGCATTAAGTCTAAGAGAGTCTCATTCTTTTAGCACAACGCCACGTATGAGCGGATCCAGATAATCCGACGCTAGCCCAACTCAAACGGTAGTTGGTAAAGGCTAGTCAAACTGCTGAGGGGTGGGGTCGCTAATAACTCCTAAAGTCGACGCTAACACGCTACGCCGGTTTAGTCTTTTTCCATTGAAGAAGACACCCGAGTTCGATTCGGGGTATTTCATCCCAAGCCTAAGAAGGGATTAAGCCACCACACGCCGCTGTCGCATCTCTTGCCCGTAAAAGAGTACCAAGCCTATGTATTCAATATCATAGCAACAAGTCTAGAAGAGTTTCATTCTTCTAGCACAACGCCACGTAGGAACGGATTTGGACAATCCGCGACGCTAGCCCAATTCAAACGTAGTTGGTAAAGGCTAATCAAATCCGCTGACGGCCGAGGGTTTGCCAAAAATCCTATAAGTATGGTGTTATTATTTCGCGTAAATAAAAGAATCACAATAGAGCAATAAAGAGGACAGAATATGTTTTGCTTTAACTCGATACTTTATTGAGGAAAGCTTGTTGAAGTTCCTCCCAACCTCGCCCTCAAAAGTCTCCTCGCCGCCATTAAGGGCCTCCGCAGCCTCCTCTTCTTGATGTCAACCACCGCTCGAGTTCAAATTTCTGCACTCCACCGCTGAGTCTTTTCGTTGGCCTTGTCGCCTTCGTCGACGCTCTCCCTCTCCGCCAGGGGTTCCTTGCCGAGTTTCACTATCCTCGCTTCTCCAGCAAAATGGTCAAGATCCTCAAAGTGTCCCACCTAAGACGCAAGGCTTCAAAGAACAACGGTCTCTGTCGATGCACCTCGCCTCGCCGCGAACCTGTGTCCAATAACGCAAGCGCCCCGCCAAGCCGCCGCGAAGCCGTCTGGGTTTCTATATATGAGGAGAACCCGGCCACTTCAAAATCTTGTGACTTTTGGGGCTTAACTCTCCAAATGGTCGAAATCATCAACAAATGGCCCAAGCAGCACTCAATCTTCCGTGATATTCCTCCCATGTCGCCAGCCCTACTCCAAAAATAGGATTACGAAGTATAAACTAATTCCTCGTTCTTAACGAGAAGTTCCCCGGAGAATATTACCATATTCTTATGATAACTCGATAACCCTCAATTTCTCCTCACAGGACCTCAAGGAGGGATAAAATTCTCGACGAGGTTTATATCGACGACAACGCCATTTACCTCGAAGGACTCCTCCCTAATCGTGACGCGTCGAACATGCATCACGAGGGCTCACCACCAACAATTGGGAAGAATACCTCCACCGTGATGAATACATTGCAACGAAGTGGATGCAAAAGATTTAATCGAATCAACGCCTAATCCTACTCCAACTAGGATTACGGTATAAACCGCTTCCAATTTATCGAGAGTCTCTAAGAATATTTTCACAAAAATATTCTTAGGATAACTCGATCAAGTGATTGCATCGACGCCAACGCCTAATCCTACTCCAACTAGGATTACGCAGTATAAACCGCTTCCCAATTTATCGAGAAGTTCCAAGAATATTTTCACAAAAATATTCTTGGATAACTCGATCGCAAGGGATTGCATCGACGCATCAACGCTCGCCAATCCTACCCAACTAGATTACGTAGTATAAATCGCTTCCAATTTATCGAGAGTTCTAAGAATATTTTCACAAAAATATTCTTAGGGATAACTCGATTGTGCGGATTGCATCGACGCCGCATCAACTGCCGCCTAATCCTACTCCAACTAGGATTACGAGTATAAACCGCTTCCAATTTATCGAGAAGTTCTAAGAATATTTTCACAAAAATATTTAGGGATAACCTCGTAGGGATTGCATCGACGATCAACGCTACGCCTAATCCTACTCCAACTAGGATTACGAAGTATAAACCGCTTCCCAATTTATCGAGAGTTCTAAGAATATTTTCACAAAAATATTCTTAGGATAACTGATCGTATGGATTGCATCGACGCATCAACGCTACCTAATCCTACTCCAACTAGGATTACGGTATAAATCCGCTTCCAATTTATCGAGTTCTCGAAGAATATTTTCACAAAAATATTCTTAGGGATAACTCGATCGTGCGATTGCATCGACGCCGATCAACACGCCGCCTAATCCTACCCAACTAGGATTATGAAGTATAAATCGCTTCCTAATTTATCGAAGTTCTCTAAGAATATTTTCACAAAAATATTCTTAGGATAATTGATCATGCGAATTGCATCGACGCATCAACGTCGCCTAATCCTAATCCACTAGGATTACGAAAACTATTTCCAAAATTTCAACGAGGAGTTCCTGAAAATAAATCCATATTCTTAAGGATAACTCTAGAGTTCTTAATTTCCTCCCACCATAATCTCCAAGAGAGGATAATGATGAGGAGTGAAAGTCATGTTGACATCGATAATCATATCCTCCTCACGAAGTTAAACCAACAACACACGGATGATGAAGGAATTATTCGAATAAGGGTTATGAAATTCCATGAACTCGACATGCCCAATGTGTCGCCAACAAAGGAGTTCACGACATATGGAGAAGTCCAAAGTCCGATAGTTAGTCAAACAACCACCAACCGACACGAAGTTACAAACAAAACTCACCCACCTTCAATCAAGATTTCAACAAACGGTCGACAATAAATGCAGACCGCGATCTTATCAGAATCCTACAAAGAACCGATGATCCGAAAGAATCAAGACTTGAAGCTATCTTTTGGGACCCTCACCCATCAAGGTCGGAATTGATCATGTCCAAAGCATCCCGTATCAAAGAATAGACCCAGACGCTTTGGAGGGGTATCCAGAGGCATAAAAATTGCTTATCGCCATTCTAACAAGACCGTAAAACGGGGGTCGACAACCGACCATCCATCCGACGACGACTCAAAACGCCGCCGACGCGATTACGCGAAAACGCAAAAGCCAGCCTAATTAACCCGAAGTGGGCAGGCGATGCATACGGGAACGACGCCAAGCCGAAAACCCGACGAACGGCTCAACGGAAGCAGCTGGCTAAACCGCTGACGCATCTAATCAACCGCATTCTAGTCGGCCGATGCAAACGAACCGCTCGAGCTCGAAAGTTGATCGGACACGACTCGAACACAACGGGCCACATCACCGAGCAAAACTGCCCGAAGACCAAGAATCGACGAAGAATCGACTATAACGACTCAACCACGTGAACGGACCTCGCCAAATGGCCGAGGTGGCTCTACCAACATGGTTAAGCCACCTCGGCCAAGTTTCAGGTACTGCCAGTGCCGAGGTGGCTCTACCACCATGGTCGAATAATTCTGCCAGTGCCGAGGTGGTTTACCACCGGAGCCTCCTACTAATCGGGTTGGAACCCCCTTTGAGATGGCAAATAGGGGATTCCAAAGAAGAGGAGGTCTGATTTTGGATTTTGCTTGGATTTTGGCGACTTCCAAGAGCCCTCATCTAATCGACGGTTCGGAGCACCCGATGAGCCAAGTCCGCCGACGCCGATCTATAAAGGGTAAACAAACTCGGTCGAACTACAGATACCCTCTAGGTTAAGCTTCGTCTAACTCGTGGATAGCACAGATTTCTCCTTGTAGATCTCACCCGGCTCATGACTCTCCTTCGTGAGTGTGATCCCCGCAGCGATCCTCTCCTTCGTGAGTGTGATCCCTCAGCGCTTCTGCTTCTCGTGAAACGAGCCCTACGCCTCAGAGTTCCGAACCCGGTTTACACCAGATTGAATTGCGCGGTGGTCCACGACACAATAAGTCCCCGACAGCAAAGAACCCACGCAAGCGAGGATCCGATATAACAGATCCTCGTGTTTGTTCACTAAGGATAAAAGTTGTAATTTTTTGATTTTCATTGTACGCCTTAAAATAAAGGCATTTCTTTTGAATTTGCTAGGCCAAAGAAGCAGTAAGCAAATTCAAATCAATGACAATCATCCCGACTTTTACCGCGAACAAGGATCGCGAGTGGGTGAGATCTACTGAGAAATCATCACTGATCAGTAGCCGACCCGAGTTTGCTTACCTCGCGGTTTGTAGATCTGACGTCGACGGAACTTGTGCTCGCCGGTGCTTGGAACTGTGCGTCGACTGCACGTAGATCTCGCGAGAGCTCCTCTCAAATATCAGAAAATCCAACACAAAATCAAGCTCTCCCCCAAAATCCCACCTCAGGTTCCAAAAAATCCAGCCCCTGAAGTCAAAAAGATCCAGCCCTTAGAAATGAAGACCCCTCAACCTATTTATAGGCAAATGATCAAGAGGGGAGTATTTGGCCAGCCGGACACTATTTGTTCGGTTGCCCGGACACCATTTGGTGTCCCGCTATGGCCACCCGCTTTGCCCAAAATGAACCGAGAAGCGGCTACAGGTTCGCCTCAATGAGCACGAAGTTCGCCGTAGGCGGTGGTTCGCTTAATGAACACGAGGTTCAGCTTCCACCGCTGAGTGTTCGCCAGATGGCGAGTTCAAAAGGAACCGAGGTTCGCCGCTTTCGCTGCTTCGCTATTTTCTTCCCGCTTAGTTTTCCCCGTGACGCCGCTATGTTTGAGTCCAGATCCCATCAATCCTCGTGAGCTCAAACGTTTGCTTGCATTCGGACGGATTAATGGAGCACTCGCCTCGCTTCGCTTGAGTTTAGTCATCCGCCGCCGAACTTCGCCACGGGTTTCTTCCACGACACGCCGCGCTTGCCGGTTTTACGGTCTTGTTCTGCATCGATAAGCAATTTTAATGCCTACAGATATTCTCCAAAGCCGCCTCTACCGATTCTTGATGAGTCCGATGCTTTGACATGATGAGCCCTTCACTTTAATTAGCGCGGATAGACTTGTGAATGACCTCGGCGCTTGATCTCTCCATTCCCTTCGCCTTTCCCTGCTTTGTAGGATTGCCGGGTATTACTTGCATCGCATTTTTGTCCGACCGCTGTCGTGATCTTGACCAAGTCCATGAATTTCTTTTGAGATTGGCTCCAGATTTAATTCTCCAATCCTCCCGTGTTCTCCAAGCTTTGTAGGATACCTCAGGTGTTACTTGCCGCATTTGTTGCTTGACCGTTGTTGGAATTTGAGATATTAAGCCTTTGCCGTCAGTGAATTGTCGTCCAATTGACCATCGAGGTTCCTCCGCTGATCGGGGAATCCTTCACGCGACGCGTTAATTGCGCCAACTACATGGATTTTAGCCTTCAATCGGCGAAGTGCGACGCTGCTGGATGCATGACCTTATGTGATCCGAACCGCTGATCTGAATCTTCTGCGACGACGCTGGTCGTCGGCCGCTACCGTGTTACTCCTTGTTGAGCACAATTATCCTCGGGGGGAATTTTTCCGGGTTTATTCCCATTCTCGACCGTTGACCGATGGCCTTCCGGGCGACGCATGAATCGACATTGATAGAAGGGGAGTGAATTCTTTCAAGGTCAACGCGTCCGGCCAACATAAGTCTTGTCGAATTCACAATTTATCCTTCGAGGTTCCATAGTGGGAGGAATCGAGGGTTATCGAAGTTATCTTAAGAATATGGAAAATATTCTTCCTGAACTTCTTAAGAATTAGGAACTAGTTTATACTGTAATCCTATTTTAGTAGCATTAGCACGCTGTTGATTGGCCGATGCAATCCGCGACGATCGAAGTTATCCCTAAGAATATTTGTTGTGAAAATATCCTTCCTGAACTTCTCGACAAATTAGGAAACAGCTTTATACTGTAATCCTAGTTGGAGTAGGATTAGCATCGCTGATCGGTAGATATAATCCACGCGATTGAGTTATCCTAAGAATATTTTTTGAAATATTCTTCCTGAACTTTCACAAATTAGGAAACAGCTTTATACTCGTAATTTAGTGGAGTAGGATTAGACCACATGGGAGAATATTTGAGAATATTGACCTGATAATATCTCCAAATCTTTCCAAATATTTAGGAAAGAGGATGGATAAATTATCGGCTGTTTTGATTCCTTTAGATATCTAATGGGCCCACCTAGAATTCTATCCATCGCCAAATAGGACTCCTTATTCAAAAGGGATTGAGTTCATGTGGGGTTGTTATAAATACCCACAAACCCTCCTTCTCTTGACCTAGGCCGCCCTTCCTGCACTTTTTCTTGTTTTCTTCTCAGCCTCGTGGTCGTTTCATCTTCTCTCGAACAACGAGGTATGATGAGGGTTTTATATTTCTTTCTCTTCTTTTCTCTCTTCTTTTGTTGCATGCATGAATGTGGCGGGCCATAGGCGGCGGCGGCTATAGTGGCGGGCGTGGCATGAGCGACACGGTGAACGGCTACAGGCGCCGGCCGTCGTGATCGAAGCTCGGCGGCGCTTGTCGGGACCGAAGGCCAGGCCGAAGGCCGGTCATGACGGGAAGGCCAGCGCTGGCGAGGCTCGGTCGCCTGCGGCACCCTTGGTCGAGTGGTCGCCTCCGCTTTTGTTGACGCTGTTCATTGATGCCCTACCATGATTGATAAGCCATGACCGACCAAACGGGACTTTGCTATTGTATTTGCCGATTTTAGCCATGTGTCTCGACTTTTCGTCGTGTTTTTGCGCCCGATGTCGCCTGAAGATCACGGTTTCGAGGAGCCGACCGCCTATTCCGCCTCGCGATGATGTACCACCATCGCTTCGGTGAGATTTTTATGTTAAATTGCTCATTCACAACTTGTATTCATAAATTGCACGCCTTGATTCCTCCTTCGTGGGGAACAACGCCATATAGCCTTGATTTCTCCTTCGTAGGATCGACGCCGCGATAGCCTTGATTCCTCCTTCGCGGGGGTCGACGCTTCAGATTGCTTACACTCACGTACTTACTTTCGCTTCCTTTGTGAGGAGATTGGGAAGAGCCGAGATTCTCCTTCGATGACGCCAAAGATCACCCGCCTTGATATCTTTAACGAGCGATTTCATACCGCACTTTGCTCAGAACGGGATATATTGCCACTTTGTTTACGCTGACTATATTTATCGCTCTCCCGTACTCGGATACTGATGAAATCGCATATTCTATAAGGTCGCGGACTCAATCTCATAGGTTTCTCGAGAAGAGTTCACGCTTTATGTCAAGTTTTATTTTTAAGATATTCCTCCTAAATGATCTCGCTAACTCTTATTCTCTTGTGGTAGATCGGACGCCCGACGATTCCTCGCCTATTTTGAAGGCTCCAAATGTCCGCCTCGATTCTTAAGGTCATCCGAGAACACCTCTTTCCACCGAGGAAGCGAACCGCTACGCAGGCTTAACACCCGTAAGAGGAAACCAGGAGCCCGAGCCTACTATCATAATTTCGATGATGAGTCCGAGGGATCGCTCCATCGTCCGGGATCCGCCCTTACCCTCACCAAACTGGGTTTCCCAACCAAGTATGTGAGCCGTGGAGGCCTCAGTTAATCTTGACGGACCACTTCCACGGATTCCACCTATCGAGATTGCCCCGCCAAAATCATTGCCTCGACTCCAGGATGGGTCTCCTTCACCGTTGGAGAATGGTTTGAAACAGCGATCTCTATTATCGAGGTTAGATGGGCTGACCTTTATGGTCTTCTTCCCATTCATACCGAGTAGCCTGGGGAAATTCAAAGATGTTTGGCCCTCACCGCTAACCGCCAGAGCAAAGGTTCACTCACCGGCTAACTCTTTGCGTATCGTGGTGGAGAGCCTTTTTGATTCATGCAATGAGGTGAGGCGACTCATCTACGAGGCTCGGATCAAGGCTTCGTGAATGCGATTTCAGCGAGAGGAAAATATCGTGAGCAAGAGATCATTTTTCGAACTCATATGAACGGCAGCATTACCTGCGCTGGCCGATAGATCGGGTACCACTCCCATGTCAATCGCGACAGAATCGACCGCTCAAGGGAGAAGACTTTGAAGAATTTCACGCTGCGGAGTGTACTAGAGTCCGTGGCCATCGAACGGAGAGGCAAGTCCTCGAGGCGAGCGCCGGGAACATGCGTACGCTATTGCCGCTAACTCAAGAGGAACTTGAGAAGGAAGCCAAAGCCCGGGTTCGCAAAACAGAGGAAAAACTAGCCGGCCAAAGCCGACCTCGCTTCTTCACATTACTAGATTGCCAATGAAGGTCAATACCGCATGAGGCGCCTTTCGTGGGTGAGTTGCGTGGAGAACTCCACCCGTGTAATAACAAATTCTTTATCATAGACTTGATGCTTAAACAGCTTGTAGCTCCCTCATGTTTGCTTCAAACCTAATAAGATCTATTCCATTCTTTGTTTATTATGATTCTTTTACTTGTGAGAAATAATTAACCATAATACTTATAGGATTTTTGGCAAACCCTCACCATCAACGGGTTTGATTAGCCTTTACCAACTACCGCTTGAGTTGGGCTAGCGCATGGATTATCCGATCCGCTCAAGACGTGACGCTGTGCTAGAAGAATGAAACTCTTCTAGACTCGTTGCTATGATATTGAATACATAGACTCTGCACTTTTACGCGCAAGAGACCACCCGGCAACGCTGTTACACGTAGACTCATCCCTTCTTAGGCTTCGGGATAAAATACCCCGTAATCAAACTCGTGTCTTCTTCAATCTAAAAGACTAAACCGCAACGCTGCGGTGGGCGTTGGCTTTAGGGTTATCGCCAACCCCGCCTTCAACGGTTTGATAAGCCTTTACCAACTACCGCTTGAGTTGGGCTAGCATGTAGATTATCTAAATCCGTTCTACACACAACGTTGTGCTAAAAGAATGAAACTCTCTTAGACTTAATGCTACGATGTTGAATACGTAGGCTTCGGCCGCTTTTTTCACTGAAGACTAACCGCAACGCTGCAGGAGGCGCCGGCTTAATCCCTTCTTAGGCTTCGGATGAAATACTCCTGAATCGAACTCGTGTCATCTTCAATCTAAAAGACTAAACCGCAACGCTGCGTGAGGCGCTGGCTTTATCCCTTCTTAGGCTTCGGGATAAAATACCCTGAATCAACTCTGGTGTCTTCTTCAATCGGAGAAAGACTAAACCGAAATAAGATTGATTGAGGGGGGAAAGGAAGAATGTATTCTATTTCTCGAAGGTGGAGAGGAAGGAGGATCTTGTCTCCTATCTCCGGGTAAGGGATGACCAAGAGAGGAATGTTTTGTGTCCTATCTCTTGAAAGTGGAGAGGAAGGTTTTGTGTCCTATCTCCGGAAGCTCACGAATAAGAGAGGAAGGTTTTGTATCCTATCTCTTACTGATGGAGAGGAAGGAGGATCTTGTCTCCTATCTCCGGGTGCTGAATGAACAAGAGAGGAAGGTTTTGTATCCTATCTCTTGTCAGTGGAGAGGAAGGAGGATCTTGTCTCCTATCTCCTGTATTGGAAAGGAAGGATTTTGTCCCTGCTTAAAGGAAAGAGACTATAAATGGGATCTCCATTTTGAGAATCTTGAAAGATGAAACTAAGAGTGGGATCTCCACTCCGAGAATCTAGGACAAGAGAGGAAGAATGTGTTCTATCTCTTGCTTCTGGAGAGGAAGAATGTATTCTATCTCTAGGTGAAATGTGGGAAAGGAAGAATGTGTTCTATTTCCCGATGAGAAACTAAGAGTGGGGTCTCCACTCTGAGATCTTGGAAGGGTACTGATAGCTTTTATAGGATTGCAACTTAATTTGAGTGGACCTCTGCTCGTGGAAGGAATCGAGAGGGGATTTTGTCCGGTGGTTGGACCAGGGAGATTTTAGTAGGCCCACCGCCAATGAATTTGATCGGTGAGAGAATTTTGGAGAAAACACAATAACTTAGGGTTATCCTCATGAAAATTAGTGAGATATTCTAGAAACTTCCCATCAAAATGGGTTATCCCGAATGTACTAAGGATAATACTTTTTAAACTTCCCATTTATCTAGATTAATTGCCTCGCCATTTTGTGTGATAAGCATATATACCGCTTGAATAGACTCAGGTCTATTATAAACGGTCCTTCCCATTTGGGTTCAATTTACCTTTCTTCTTGGAATTGAGAATTATCGGCCAGCGGCGAGGACTAGATCTCCCTCCCTAAAGGTTATCTCGTCGAACTTTCTTGTTGAAAGCCCCGACATTCTAGCTTGGTAGAACTCAATGCATTGTTGAGCCTCGAGCTTCTCATCTAACATCTCAAGCTCTTGGCGTTTTTGGTGTTGTTCTTGATGCGTCATCTGTTGAAAGAGGCGTCGCGAAGTGTCGAATCTGGATTTCCAGCGGGAGAAGCGCTTCACACCCGTAAACCGAGGGGAGTGCGAGGTCGGCTCGATTGGCGTCGCGTCTGGTTGTCGCGATATGCCGAGTGCTTCTCGAGTTTATCATCCGGTCTGGCTTGTTATTCTTCACAAGCTTATTGAATTTGATGATTGTTTTGTTGAGCGCCTCGGCTAATCCATTTCTTGGTGGATTATAGAATTTGTCGGCGAGCGTCTTGTATCTTGAATTTCTCGCAAAACCCGATGAAGGAATTGCCGATGAATTGGGGACCGCTGTCATGCACGATCCGCCTTGGGACCCCGTGTCGGTAGATGACATGGTGTTTGATAAATTTGGCGGCGATTTTCGCCTTCACTTACGTTGGCGGGATAAGCCCGGCCCAGATAATCGGTGATAGCTAGAATAAACCGACGCTTTGATCGACGGAGGAAAATGGGACCTACGACATCCATTCCCCATGTCTCAATGGCCGTGATGTGGTCAAGGATGCAACCGCCAGAGGCCGATGCATATAATTCGCGGAATTTGACACGCGTGGCATTCCGGCGTGCTTTCATTGCGTCATTAATCATTGTGGGCCAAAGTAACCCATTCTCCTCGATTCGATCGTAGAGCTTGGGACCCGGTGATCGCCACCGCATTCACCTTCGTGTGCTTCGAAGGACCTCTTACCTCCTTATTTGAAAGGCATCGAGTAAAGACCGTCATACCCGGCGATATAACATCACGGGTCTACGTATGCGTAAAAGAATCGGGAGCTCTTGGCGGATTGACTCTCTCCTTCCGCGTCTTGTGGCGGGGATACCATGCAAGACATAGTCGATGATAGGAAAGCCAATCTCGGGGCTCCAATTTGGTTTGGGTTGCATATACCTCTTTGGTAACTACCTCTTTGTCTTCTCGCACCTCATCATATATTGATCGAAGAGGTGAGTCGATGCGTAACGGTTGCTTTCGGTCGGAAGGTTGTGCTAACGACCGCATTCGCGCTATGATACATCGCGTGGCGTTCGAAGGCAGCGGGATATAATCGATGAAGAACTCTTGAACAAGTCCGCCATTTCGATTGCTACGATGATAAGGAATTAGATCACGGATTTCGACCGTAGTCTCCGCGGATGCGACTATCGGTTGTGAATCGCCGTATGCCTCGAGATATTCAACCCCGGCTCCTTGGCGAAGCTAAGTCCGATAAGTAGCGCGTTGTATTCGGCTACGTT
Source organism: Asparagus setaceus (assembly GCA_012295165.1). Lineage (NCBI taxonomy): Eukaryota > Viridiplantae > Streptophyta > Magnoliopsida > Asparagales > Asparagaceae > Asparagus > Asparagus setaceus. Next base: position 80,614,057 of record CM022706.1, read on the forward strand.
ATTGGAGCACGATTCAGTGAGTGAATAAGTACGGGGCATGACATGATTCCCTGGGGAAACTAAGACAACCCCGACTCCGGCGGAAATCTTAGAACATCCGGGGGCACTTGCCACGTTAGTAGCTCGAGAAGCTCCGTCAAAATACAACCGCCATATTTGTTGGTGTGATGTAGTGTTGACTTCGTGGACTTCATCCTGAAGATCATCATATAGCTCAACTGCGTCCGTTGTCGGGTTGGCAGCCAAGAGATCGCAAATCGCTTGCCCTTTGACTGACATCCGGGGGCGTCGTCCCAAATAAATGACACGCCCTTCTTATTCAACTTTGAGAACGGTTGGCACTTCCCAGATAGGTTCGATATGAACCGTCGGATGTACGCCAATCGTCCTTGTAACCCCCTGAGTTCTCTCAGATTTCTCGGAGGTTGCAACTCTTGAATCGCCTTCACTTTGTCAGGATCGACGTGGATTCCTTTGTCGGTGGCAATAGTAGAAACTTGCACCTGGACATCGGAAGGATTTGGCAGGATTCATCTTTAGTTGATGAGTTCGCATGAGCTCGAATACTGTCCTAAGATCTTTGATGTGATCTCCTCTGTCACGACTTTTTACGACTAAGTCGTCAACGTAGCATTCGACCGTTTTCCGGAGATGGTCCTGGAAAATTTCCGTCATCGCTCGTTGATATGTGGCACCGACATTTTTGAGGCCGAACGGCATGACCGTGTAGCAATATATACCGATGGGCGTTCTGAACGCTGTGTGCTTGGCATCCTCGGGGTGCATCTTGATCTGATTGTAACCCGAGAAACCATCCATGAATGACATTCTTTCAAACCCACACGTATTGTCGACTATGACATCGGTGATTGGAAGAGGGAAGTCATCTTCGAACAGCGGCGTTGGTCTCGTAGTCGACCACAGTCCTAATCGAACCATTCTTCTTCATGACCGGGACTATATTCGCCACCCAATCCGGATGTTGAATTTCCTCGATAAATCCCGATTCTATGAGTTTCTTTACTTCGTCTACGATTACTTGCAATATTTGTGGACGAAACCGTCTTTGCTGTTGCTTGACAGGTTTGACATCCATCTTGATGTTGAGGCGATGTGTCGCCACGTTAGGGTCGAGTCCTGGCATGTCCTCGGAGCTCTAGGCGAATACATCGATATACTCCCTGATCAAGGCAACCAACTCTTCCTTCTCTTCCGAGGGAAGAGTATTACTGATGTTTATGAGCTTTAGGATGCTCTCCATCACCCATATTAATCTGGACTACTTCATCCTTAGTGGGGGGTTCTCTTTGCTCGAACCTATCCCCGAACTGCTCTTTGAGTTGATGGATCCATGGATCTTCCCATGTTGGCATATCTTCATCACTCTCAATAGTAGCAGGATCGACCGTAGCCATATTTGACATCAAAGCCTTGAAAGCTTCTCCGAGGCTGGTGTCAGAACCCCAAGCCGAAGAATCAGACGAATGTCCGTCCCTCTCATCGGGTGGATTATTATCAATCAGCCATGAGCATTCATCTTCTGAAGAGGATTCGTATCCCAATCCCCGTTGGTCATATTGGTGGTTACCCTTGACAATTCATCGCCTTGAGACTCCGATCTTCTTCTGCCGAAGCATCTTGACTTGGGTTTTGGCATTTTGTTGCCAAGCCTATCAAAGACCGACGCCTTCTTGGTTTCAGTGCGCTACATTCGACAACACCGCCCTGATTAGTTTGGAACACGAACAATGCGTGTCCAATTCGGGGGAACTTCTATTTCGAGATTTACTCGTACCCCCAGCACGATAGTACCACTCATCGGCATGAATGCCGGAGCAACCCCTCGTGTGTTGGTACGACTTCTCAGGTATAACGTCATCGTCGTCAGACGAAAACGTCTCCTTCTGAGGATGAGCCACATTATTAGAGGTTCCAAGAGTCACTCGTCTCAACGTTCGCCTTTGCGAGCGCGAAGTTTCGACGGGCTCGAACCGATCCAATTCCAATGAGAGCAAACCGCAGAATCGTGAGGTCGCTACAAGAACGCTGGCCGCTACGCGACGCGGGCTCGCTACTGAACGCTGAGCTGCAAAGAACGCGGTGGCGAACCTCGTCAAACTTTGATGTTGTGGGCGAGCCTCGCCAAACTTTGATGTTGTGGGCGAGCCTCGCCGAACCATCATGGGCTTAACCTCGCCAAACTTTGATGTTGTAGCGAGCCTCACAAACTTTGATGCCGCGGCGAGCCTCGTCAAACTTTGATGTTGTGGGCGAGCCTCGCCAAACCACCGTTGTGGGCTTAACCTCGTCAGCCATTGATGCCGCGGCGAGCCTCGTCAAACTTTGATGTTGTAGGCGAGCCTCGTCAAACTTTGATGTTGTGGGCGAGCCTCGTCGAACCACTGTTGTGGGCGAACCTCATCATATGATTGTTGAGTTTCGTTTCACGTGCGAACCTCGTGTTGAGATCGAACTCCGCTCCACGTGCGAACCTCGTATTGAGGTCGAGTCTTGCCTCTTGAGCAAGTCTCGCTTTGAAGTTTGCACTGGTCTAGCCTTGGTTTAATGTCGAGATTCACTGCTGTAGGTGAACCTCGGTTGAGCGGAGAGCTTCACTGCTTGGCGAACCTCGCTCAATGAAGAGCTGCCTTGGCGAACCTCGCTCAATGAAGAGCTTCACGCTGCGACCTTCCTCATATGCTTTAGGCGGACGACTTCACTCGGATGGACCCTTAAGCTCTTTTGCTCATTCCGAAGTTGCCGCGGTGGATTAAGGCAATTTTATTTTGCCTACGGATCGACTGATCACACTGACGCTTCTTAATTGAAGCCGCTATTCTAATCGGTCGCCACTTGTTCGCGTAAAAGTCGCTTTGTTATTCATTGCTTGTTGAACTTGTTTACGCCTTCGTTGCCTACAACAAAATTCAAACAAAAGAAATGCCTTTTATTTCAGCGCATAATGAAAACAAAATTACAACTTCTTCCTTTTGTGAACAAACGCCGGATCTCTATTTTTCGATCCTCGCTATGTGGGTTCTTCGCCTGCGTCGGGATCTTGTCCGGTGGACCACCGCGCAATTCGATCCGTAGAGACCCTGCCGGAACTACAGACGGAAGGCTCGCTTCACGAAGGAAACGGTTTAAGGGGATCACACTCACGAAGGAGAGGATCGCCGGGATCACACTCACGGGAGAGGATCACGGAGCGGTGAGATCTACTAGGAGAAATCATCTACCGACCAGAGTCGACCCGAAGTTTGCTTACCTCGCGGTTTGTAGATCGGCGTCGGCGGAACTTGTGCTCGCCGGTGCTTGGAACTGTGCGTCGACTGCACGTAGATCTCGCGAGAGCTCCTCTCAAATATCAGAAAATCCAACACAAAATCAAGCTCTCCCCCAAAATCCCACCTCAGGTTCCAAAAATCCACCCGAAGTCAAAAGATCCGACCCTTAGAAATGAAGACCCTCGGCCTATTTATAGGCAAATGATCAAGAGGGGAGTATTATTTAGCCGGACACCATTTGGTGTCCGGTCAAGGCCGACACTTTGTACCGCAAGCCCTGACACCATTTGTGTCCGCTATGGCCACCGCTTTTGCCCAAAATGAACCGAGGTTCGCCAAACCGCTGAGGTTCGCCAGATGGCGCAGGTTCGCCAAACCACGAGGTTCGCCGAATGAACCGAGGTTCGCCAGATGGCGAGGTTCGCCAAACCACGAGGTTCGCCAGATGGCGAGGTTCGCCAGAAGGCGAGGTTCGCCAAAAGACGAGGTTCGCCAGAAGGCGAGGTTCGCCAGAAAGTGAGGTTCGCCAGAATGAACCGAGGTTCGCCAAACCGCGAGGTTCGCCAGATGGCGAGGTTCGCCAGAAGGAACCGAGGTTCGCCACACCGCGAGGTTCGCCAGATGGCGAGGTTCGCCAAAAAGCGAGGTTTGTCAGAAGGAACCGAGGTTCGCCAAACCGCGAGGTTCGCCAAACCGCGAGGTTCGCCAGAAGGCGAGGTTCGCCAGAAGGAACCGAGGTTCGCCAAACCGCGAGGTTCGCCAGATGGCGAGGTTCGCCAAAAGACGAGGTTCGCCAGAAGGCGAGGTTCGCCAGAAGGAATCGAGGTTCGTCAAACCGCGAGGTTCGCCAGATGGCGAGGTTCGCCAAAAGATGAGGTTCGCCAGAAGGCGAGGTTCGCCAGACCGCGAGGTTCGCCAGATGGCGAGGTTCGCCAAAAGGAACCGAGGTTCGCCGTTTTCGTCGTTTCTCGTCATTTTCTCGGTCTTCCGGGCTTAGTTTTCTCCTGGTGACGTCGCCGTTATGTTTGAGTCCGTATCCGATCAACTTTCAGAGCTCAAACGGCTCGTTTGCATTCGACGGATTAAGTGGAGTTAATTCCGTCTCGTCGGCGTTTGAGTTTAGTCAACTCGCTTCGTCGAACTTCGTCGCCGGGTTTCTTCCACGACACGTCGTTTCGTCGATTTTACGAGTCTTGTTCGGGTACTGATAAGCAATTTTTAATGCCTACATGAAGAAATCAATCAGTATCTTTCTGAATAATGTAAATGTATGATGATGTATACAATGTGATGTTTGGTCAAGTCTTTATATAACTAACATGTCCACTCTCGGTTATACAATTTCTAGGAAAAGTGTAGCTCGCTATGTTGAAGTGTAGCTTGTTATGCTAAAAGTTTAGCTCTTTATTCAATAGTATAACACTTTATACCTAAAGTGTAGCTCTTTAATGCTAAAATATAGCATTTTATTGTCTCTAAAAATTCGAAGCGAAAATAAATTGAATTAGTTTTTTGCGAACAATGTAAATGTATGACGATGTATGTGATGTATTGTTTGATCAATTCTTTATATAACTGACATGTCCACTCGCTTATACAATTTATGTGAAAAGTGTAGCTTTTTATATTGAAGCGTAGCACCTTATAAACATGTAGCTCTTTATATAATAATATAGCTCTTTATGCCTAAAGTGTAACTCCTTAAAGCTAAAGTCTGACTCTTTATTGTCTCTAGAAATTCTCAATCTGAAAATAAATCAAATCAGTTTTTTTAACAATGTAAATGTATGATGATGTATACAATGTGTTGTTTAAACAATTCTTTATATAACCGACAGTCCACTCTTGTTTATACAATTTCGGTAAAAGTGTAGATCTTTATAGTGAAGCGTAGCACCTTATTATAAAGTGTACCTCTTTATGCAATAGTATAGCTCTTTATGCCTAAAGTATAGCTCTTTAACGCTAACGATATATTTTATTATCTTTGGAAATTCAAACCGAAAATAAATCCAATCAGTTTTTGAACATTGTAAATGTATGATGATGTATACAATATGTTGTTTAAACAATTCTTTATATAACTGATAGGTCCACTCTTGTTTATACAATTTCTAGGAAAAATGTAGCTCTTTAAACCGAAGTGTAGCACCTTATTATCAAAGTGTAGCTCTTTATACAATAGTGTAGCTCTTTATACAATAGTATAGCTCTTTATGCCTAAAGCGTAGCTTTTAAAGCTAAAGTATTTCTATTTATTATCTTCAAATTTTGAACCGAAAATAAATCGAATCGATTTTTCTAAGCAATGTAAATGTGTGACAATGTGTATAATATGTTGTTTGATCAATTCTTTATATAACTAATGTGTCCACTCGTTTATACAATTTCTAAAAAAGTGTAGTTCTTTATCTTGAGGTGTAAAACCTTATAATAAAAGTGCAGCTCCTTATGCAATAGTATAGCTCTTTATTCCAAAAGTGTAGCTCTTACATGTTAAAGTGTAGCTTTTAATGTTAAAGTATTGCTCTTTATAGCGTAGTGTAGCTTTTATTGCTAAAATATAGCTCTTTATTATCTCTAGAGATGTAAAAAATTAAATTGAGTCAAGAATTTTTGCTACAGAAAATGATATATATGTATTATAGCGTGTACTTTGTATACATTTCTACTAGATACATGAATTTCTAATAGAAAATTCGATACAACATGATACATTGGATACTACTTGGTGCATTTGATGCAATACACACACAAATCATCTATACATGCATAATATAGAAAATTTCATACAACACGATACATTGGATACAACTTGGTACATCATATTGCAGGCTATAGTCGGTCTGTCCTTTGGGCTGCAATGTGAGAGCAATGCGAAGATCAAATCGAATGCCAAGAGTGGGGGATTCTCTTAGGCATTTGGTCGAAAAGTTAGTGTGCTTTGACGAATGATTTCTGATTGAGGGTTAGCTGTGCATTATGTTGGGTGTTGGCAGCAATAGAGCATGGCGAGGAGCAACCGGAAGGCGTAGGAAGGCATAGCAGTGGGCTAAGGTCATGGCGGTGCACAAAACTGAACTTCTCTTGGATATTTAATCTAACACCTCTATTGCCTCCTCAACCAACCGCAATATTGCATAACCGCTAATCGTTGTGGTCCAAATAACTATATCTATTTTGTTATTTCATCAAACACTTTCAACGCATCAACCTAGTCACCAAAACTTAGATATATATAAGCAAAATTGTTATGCATATACCATGTCCTAAAGCACGAGCTTGACAAGAACCCCTCAAGTTATAATAGCGAGCATCTTCGACAAGCTATTGCCAAAAACACCCCAAATTTTCAGAATGTTAACATATAGAATCTATGAATTTTCCATCATAAAACTCAAGTTTTCTCAAATCACAGAAATTATTGTTTAAATCTCAAATAATAAAAAGAAATCTCCTGTACTAAATAACAAGAATGTCACTTTATTATCACTAAACAAAATCAATAATAAAAAGAAAAGGAAGTTGTAGACATAACCATCATCAAAATCCATAGAGGTCCTCAAATTCGAAGCAACGGACCGCTTCCCATTAGATGGCTTCGAGCGGACCGAGTGGGTCCCACTACTACTGCCGCAGCCCCCTTCAAAGGAGGGATCTGGCGAAGAGAAGCGTGCGAGTTAGCATTGGACGCCATTGCAAGAGATCAAAACGCTAAAAATTTTAGGATGTTTTTTTGTGAGAGAGGATAATTAGAAAGAGGGAAGAGAGAAATTGAGTCCTGGATAATTATTAGGGAAGAAGAAGACGAAGGGCAATTTCAAAATTTATCTTTTATTGTTTTTATACAATATATAGACATGGTGTATTTGATACTTTGGATTTACAAATAAACAGGCGTTGTACTTTGGGTGTATGGATCATAATGAAAGTAGATGGGTTTGAAAATAAGTCGGAGTAAAACTTTAGGGTAAACGACAAAAACCCCAAAAATTAAATATAGGAAACTAAAAGTTTAGTTGAAGATACATCAGGATATTGAGTTCTCCAGTAAAAATAGCTCTTTGCTGAGCTTATCGAAAAATCAAACATTCTTATTAAAAAATCGAAGCAATTGCATGCATTTTTTTTTGAGTAATAATTTCAAGTTGAATTAAAGTTGATTTCAAAATAAAGATTTAACATAAAATGAAAGATCCCTCACAATTGAGTGAGAAAACATACCTAATTATCCTTCCCAGTCGTACCTGCCAGTGGCAACCAGAACTCATCAACCTCAAGGGGTTTTCTTGAAATTATGAGACACAAAACAAATATCAGCCTAGGAGATATCATTACGAACATTGTGCACGTTTTCTTTCCAGTACTCGGCCCAAATTCCCTGGGTAATGTAGTTACAAAATCGAAGGGGTCTCACCATTTGTTTTAGACCTGAAGCGGCTGCCAGAGTGTTGGCTCTATCTAATAAAGCGTCTTCATCTTCCACTTTCTCCCTAGGCTTTTGAATTATGAGATTAGAAGCGCTCACCTTTAGAGCCATATACATAATTCAAATTAGAATTATTGTATCGTTATTGAATTAGCAAGATAAAGAAAAAGGGAAAGGATCATACAAAATATTGAACAACAGAAGCATACCCACATTTGAGCCGGAAACCTAATGTTCAATGCTATGGAAAATGATGTATTATTTGCTATATTTATATTGACTTACCCAATAAGACAATACTTCTGCATAACATTATGAGACACCTTACTTACAATAATGAAAAAGAAAATAATGATACAATCTTAAAATGCATATAAGACTACTAATGTTAACACTCAGATACTTCCACACCAATATTAGACTTGAGGACAGTAAGGGCTAAAGTATGCTTATTTAAACTACAGTGGGGAGTACAAATTTACCAAAAAATGTATTAATTAATAAATTCAATAGAATTCATAAACAGGTCAGAGAAAGAGTCTTTTATAAGCAGTCACTGAATGATCATAAAAGATAAAATATAGATAACACAAACACTACAGTAGTACTACGTAGAAGCATATTTTCCCCAAATTGTTTAGAGGGTGATAACTCACTTTGATCAGCGTTCCGTAAAATAATCAGACTGTCCCATGTTGGAAATATATTAAAAGAATATATAAGAAACTAAAGACAATGACTAACTGAGTTCAATCACATGATGTTTTAGAATGCAATAAACAAGTAGTTTGTGCATCACCTATTGCGACCACAAAATGCATTTTAAATAGAAATAGGTCAACTTTTATTATGACAAATCCCTAGAAATAAACTAATATCAATCACACGAAAGCAAAGGAAAATATCTAGAACACTAATAACACACAGATATACGTAGTTCAACTAGTAGCCTACATCCACGTGCGAAGGAGAACAATAACTTTACTAAATTGTGAGAAATACAATGTGAAATTCTTTCAATCACTCAATCCTAAATCACACACCATAAAGCATTTAATATCACTTAATCTCTCTAACTATCTTTACTACCTGTAGAGCCAACCAAATAGAAAGCAAATTAAGAACCTCTTGAATCTATTCATTTAGCCTGCAGAGCCCCTCTCACTGCTTACTGCTGCAATTGGGATGGATCAAATACAATATCTAAAACTTAGATAAACAAAAAAAAAGAGCCAATTATCTATATCTTTAAAACAGAACTATTTGTTCTTTCAGTTGATGCCATGACCCTAGGTTGAGTAAATTCTCATCAAAGATCTTCTGCCATATTTATAGAGCTTAAGGATGAAAGTTATTGCTAGCCATAAATTCTACGAGATAAGAATCTTAATCTCAATAGAATAAACAAACTCTTTTGTCCTTATCTTAATACTAAGCGTAGCTAAAAGAAACTCTAATTGGATTGCATATCCTATTCAAAGATTAGGATTTGAATCACCCGCAACAAATCTCCACCTTGATTTAAATACAAAGAAAGTTCCTCACTCCAAATTAAGCTAACTTACTTACTCCACCTTCTTCAATAGCCCGGTTGGACACTAAGTGCGGCACATACTAATCAAGTATAAATGCCACTTGGACTTGCTAACTGAAAGAAACTTCGGCAAAATACCTACTGAATAACAGCTTTAACAACTAATCTCTCCGCAGAGCAATTACCTGAAGTAGCTCTTGAATAGCATAAAGGCACATAATCATCAACTGATAATGCATAAGTTACTGTATATTCATATATCCACAGTGGTCGAATATTTCGTCTAGACTTATCTCTAGCAATAGTATACTCCTGCTCTTTCTGCTGTTAGCAAGACGTTTCTTCTCCTTGAACGGGATTTAGCCTCTGAATATCCTTCATCTTATATTGCTGAAGAGCTGAATTGCGAATTTCTAAGTCCTTCCAATCATCCTCACACACGGTAGCCAATTTCTTCGACGTCCTGGACAAATCCTTCTTGAATCCATTCTATGTCAATGCGGCGATCATCTAAACTTGCCATAGGCTGAAGCTAATGTTACCATCAAACTTCCTAATATCCCACATCATAATGGTTGTCATCTTCTTCTCGTCTGATTGATAGCTGAAACTCTGATACTAATTTATTATGATAAATCCCTAGACATAAACTAATATCAATCACATAAAAGCAAAGAAAAATATCAACTATACTAACAATATTCGAATATATGTGGTTCGGCTCGTAGCCTATGTCCACAAGCAAAGGAGAAGAATAGCTTTACTAAATTATGAGGAATACAATGCGGATGTCTTTCAATCACTCAATCCTAAATCACACCCCAAAAAGTACTTAATCTCTCTAACAATCTCAATTGCTTGAGCCAACCATATATATAACCAAATCATAACCTCTTGAATCTAGTACTTTAGCCTGCAAAGCCCTTCTCAATGCTTACTGCTACAGTCAGATGGATCAAATACAATCTCTAAAACTTAGAGAAAAAGTACTAATTACGTGTAGCCTTAATAAAGAACTATTTGTTCTATTCTTTGATGTTGCGATCCTAGGTTGGGTGAATTCTCATTAAAGAGTTTCTGTCATATTTATAAAGAGTAACAATGAGTAGTTGCTGGCCACAACTTCTAACAGATAAGAATTTTAATCTCAAGAATTTTAATCTCAATAAAATAAACAAACTCTTTTGTCCTTATCTTAATATTAGGCATAGCTAATAGAAACTCTAATTAGATTGCATATCCTATTCAAAGATTAGGATTTGAATCACCCTTAGCGATTTTTAACGAATGACTTAATGAAATTGAAGATATCAAAAACATCAAATTATTTGCAGAAAATCTGAATTTTTTCCTCATTCTAATATGGAGAAAGTATATCTCATAAGAAACTAAAGATAATGACCAAAGGAGATAAATCACATGATGTTTTAGAATGCAATATATTTGTGCATCACCCAATGCAACAACAAAATACATTTTAAAGAAAAATAGATCATATTTTTAGCAAGATGCCTTAATGAACTTGATGATATCAAAAACATCAAATTACTTGCAAAAATCTGAATTTTTCCTTTTTAATATGGAGAACCTATATATCTCATATAAAAATTGTGATCATTGGTAGAGAGGCACTTACATTGTACTTAGAGTGGACCATACAAAATTATTAATAGACCTCATCAGAAAAATTTAAAATGAAAGAAAAGATAGATAAATTGAAATCAAGTTGACAATTAACTGCAAGGAGAAAGAGATAACCTTGTTGCTGAATTAAGCATTGTAGTTTCAACATTCCTATCAAATTATCTTACTCTTTGTTTTTAAATCATCAAATATTTGAATTCTTGCAGTTAATTAAACAAATGAAATGTAATTAGTTATTTCCCTTATGGGCATCGCTCAATGTTACAGACCTTATGCAAAACTCTTGTAGATTTCAATTGCATCATTAACCAGGTAATTTTAGAATTAAACTCCTACTAGAAGATGTGCTTACCTGAAAATTGTTTGTTTCTTGTCTCCATGAACGGAAGCCTCTTTTGTACCGAAGTTAACAAAATTGACAACAAATCCCAAAATGAAAATTTCCTACAAATCACAAAACAAATTCCCTAAATTTAGAACAATAATTAACTTGAAAGACTATTTTAAGGAAACTCTTAGATATAATAGTCGGTGGCTGCTCTCATGCATGGCGCACTCTAAGGCAACTCTGCTAAACTGCACCCCACCATCGGAAAATGGGGGAAAATGGAAGAATCCAGCGAAGAGGATCTTGATTCCCTCTAGGATTGGCACAGATCGAGCTCCATATCCTGTTTCTAATCCTGATGACAGTCTTCTTGATGAAAATGAGGAGATGTTCTTGCAGTGACAATGGTATTAGCTCAGTCTAAGGGCTCTTCATCTCGGCGACCTGTGGGGGGTTCCAATCTCAGTACTGAAGTAAGTTCTTCTAGCTCTAAATCCAATTCGAGGGTTCAGGCAAGTGGTGTCTCAGCTAGATTTTGGGCAGATGAGATGGAATCCGAAGCTCAACCTCAATCAAAGGAAGGAGATTGTGAAATTGAATCTACAAACTTGAAGGTGGATAATCCTCAAACTATGGAAGGGGTCACTAATGTCATAGAGGATGCCCTAGAAATAGAGTCTGAGATTGAAATTGTCTCAGGAGAAGAGGATGTGGCTGTCCCAAAAAATGAGCTCTCCTATTTTAGATAAGCCATGGAATAGCTTATTCTCTGACAATTGCAACACAGATAATGGACTTAAACTTGAAATTTTTTCATCACAATAGTCAAAGGTAGCTTCATTTGATCTAGAAGAATGGACTGAGGGAGAAAATCAATGGAAATTTGCACTTGTTGGTCATGTTACTGGATTAGATGTAAGATACAAAGCCATGGAGACACATGTTCAAAAAATTTGGAAAGGCATTGTTATTCCTCAAATCTGCTTGATTATTACTGGAGTTTTCTTGTTCAATTTTCATAGTGAAGAGGATAGAATGAAAATTTTAGAGAGAGGCCCCTGGTTCTTTGAATCTAGGCCTATGTTACTTAGAACTTGGGTTAATGAAGATTCAGTAACTAATTTCCAAAAGTCTTATCCTATGTGTATACAGCTCCCTGGCTTCAGGTTGAATTTATGGAATGCTAAAGGCATTGGCAAAGTTGCAAGCCGTATTGGGAAACCCATAACTACTGACAAATTAACTGCATTGAAACAAAGATTGTCCTACGCTAGAGTGTTGGTTGAAGTTCAATTGCCATGTGATCTCCCAGATGTAGTTCATATTAAGGGGCCAGATGGAGAGCAAAATGTGCAAAAAGTGGACTATGAGTTTAAGCCTACTTTGTGCTCGCATTGCAAAAGAATTGGACATGCTGCTGAGAGATATATTAGGAAGCAACATAGTAAGCAACAATGTATTCCCAAGATAACTCAGACAAATCAAGATAAACAAGGGAAAGCATCAAACTCACTTTCAAATATGGCTATTCAAGACTCTTCTAATGCACAAGGGAACATCTCTAATTCAAACATGGTAGCTCAGGAAGGAACTCATGATAAGGACAATAATGTATGGATACATATGCAAAGATCAATGAAAGCTCCAAGTATGCCAAGGTCTCCTGCAGTTCAGCAGCATAACCATTTTGATCCTCTTCTTGTTGAAAATCAGGTATGTGATCATAAACTACAGGGTGTTAATTAGGTTAGATTCATATCTCCTATGGTTCATAGGGGAGGAAGTACTAGCCTGTCACCATGAATTGGGCTTTCTAGAATATTAGAGGTCTAAATAGACCTCATAAATATCTAACCATTAAGAAATTTATATCTAATATCAAATTTCTTTCTTTGCACTCTTAGAAACTAGAGTTAAAGCAAATAAGGCAGATGCCATTATGGGGAAAATAAAGAACAATTGGACTTGGCATGAGAATTATTCTGAAGCTCTAAATGGGAGGATTTTGCTTTTATATGATCACAATATTTTTGATATTCATGTTCTACACAAGAGTAGTCAACATATTACCTGTGAACTTATCACAAAGGATGGGAGAATGCACTGCTGTACCACCAACATTTATGCTTCTAATGATCTGAATGAAAGACGTGTTCTTTGGGATGATCTTACTCACATTGCTAGAGGATTTGACTTGCCTTGGCTCATTTGTGGGGATCTTAATAATGTTCTATCAAGTGAAGATAAAACTGGTGGAAACTCAGTCTCTGTGCTTGAGATCATTGGTCTTCAGAACTATATATCTGAATGTGACCCTGTGCACATGAAGCAATCAGGTTGTTAGTTCACATGGTGCAATAAACAAGTTGATAAGAGTATGGAGTCGGATCGATAGAGTTCTCATCAATGACCACTGGATATTTGCATTTCCTTCTTGTCAGGTGGAATTCTTGCAGCCATCTGTTTCTGATCATTCACCTGGTCTCATTAGTATTTTTGATGAAGTTTGTGCATGTAAAAGACCCTTCAGGTTTTACAAAATGTGAACATCACACCCTCAATTCATACCCATTGTTGATAACATTTGCAGACAATATATTGAAGGCTGCCCAATGTTCAGAGTTGTTTCCAAGTTGAAGAAGCTAAAAGATAATTTGAAAGACCTAAACAAGAGGCATTTTCATAATATCTCAGAGCGGGTCATCAGAGCGAAAAAAAGATTTGGAAGAGGTTCAGGGAAAACTTGAAGTGCACTTTAATCATGATCTAATTAACCAAGAAAAGATCAAGCTGCATAGATATGTTTTTCTTCTTAAGGCTGAACACAGTTTCTACCAGCAAAAATTAAGAATTCAATGGACTATTCAGGGAGATAAATCAACACATTTCTTTCATTCTGCCATGAAGCTACAAAGACGATATAACAAGGTTCATATGTTGTATAATGACTCTGATCAAAAGTTAACTGAACCTGATGCAATAGTCAATGAAATTTTGAGCTTTTACTAGAAACTATTGGGGACTCCTTGCACTGGATTAAAGAAGATAAATATGGATACTGTCAAAGCTGGTCTTGTGTTATCTGATTACAGCAAGCATATTCTGATCCAGCCTATCTCTGTGGAGGAAATTCATGCTGCCGCTTTAGCTATATCTGAAAACAAGGCCCCAGGGCCTAATGGTTACTCCTCAAGCTTTTGCTTGGAGCATTGTTGGGGAAGAGGTGACTGCTTGGAGCATTGTTGGGGAAGAGGTGACTGTAAGATCTTAGATTTCTATACTATAGGTAAATTCCTTGGCCAAATAAATTCTACCACCCTCACTCTAATTGCCTGTTGCAACTATTTATATAAAGTGATCCCTAAAATCCTCACAAGTAGAATTCAAAATGTTCCTGGTGAAGTCATCAATGAGTCACAATCTGCATTTGTCAGAGGTAGGCTAATCAACAACAATACTCTTCTGGCTCATGATTTAATGAAATGTTATAGAAGGAAGAAGATTTCTCCAAGATGTATGCTCAATGTTGATATTAGGAAGGCATTTGATTCCTTAGACTGGGGATTTCTTGAAGATATGCTTGATGCGCTTGAGTTTCCTGCACAAATGATCAGGTGGATAATGACATGTGTATCTAGTCCCAGATATTCCATTTTTTTTAATGGAGCACTACACTACTACTTTGAAGGTAAAAGAGGTCTCGTCAAGGGGATCCTCTCTCTCGATTCCTATTTGTAATCAGTATGGAGTACCTCTCTAGAATCCTATCAGTTGCTACCCTCTCCAATGGCTTCAAATTCTATCCAAAATGTAGGAAATTGAAGATCTCCCATCTCATCTTCGCAGATGATCTACTTATATTCTACAGTGGTGATTTAAATTCAATGAGGCTGCTGCAAAACTGTCTCAATGATTTCATTAAAGCTTCTGGAATTGTTGTAAATCCCTCCAAAATCTCTGTTTTCTTTGGTTGAATACCAATTGAGGTAAAAAATGTTATTCTTTCTGGTCTTGGCTATGTTGAAGGGAATTTTCCTATAAAGTATCTAGGGTTGCCCTTGGTGTCAAAAAGACTATCTACTTCTGATGGCAATGCCTTGCTTACAAATATTATATCAAAAAATCCATAGTTTACATACAAAGCATCTATCATATGCTGGTAGAGTCGTACTTATCAAATGTGTGTTTTTTCGGGTTCATTCTTTCTAGGCTAATAACTATATTTTGCCTAAAACAACATTGAAGGCCATTGATGCAATTTGCAGAAAATTTATATGGGGAGCTACTTATGATTCCACAAGACTTCCCCTAGTTGCCTGGAATACTGTGTCAACCAAAACACTTTGGAGGTCTTAACATTTTTTCAGCATATTATTGGAACCAAGCCTTGGCGACCAAACTCCTATGGGCTATCCATGAGAACTAAGACTTGATGTGGATAAAATGGATCCATGAGACTTATTTGAAAAGAAGTAGCTTATGGGAAGTGGAAGCCAAAATAGGGGATTCATGGGTGTGGAATCAACTTTTAAAACTCGGGAATTGTCTGTTGCTCAAATGGGGATCAAAGGAAAATGTTATTTTAATGCTTTCTGGTTGCTGTGTCCAGGGCAAGTTTAAGACTGCTATTGTTTATTATGCCTTGATAAATCCCTCCCGCATTGTTAATTGGAGCAGAACAGTTTGGGGGTAGGCTCGCTTTGCCAAAACATGCTATCATCCTTTGGCTTGCTACTCAAAAGAAGCTGCTAGCGCAAGCTAGGCTGCAACGTATGGGTTTCTCCTTGTGTAATAGATGCTACTTGTGTGCTTCAAGTGTAGAGGACTAGAGACACTTATTTTCTCTTGCCCTTATTCAGCTGAAGTGTGGAATGGATTGATAGACTGGATCGGACTATTTCATGAACTGGTATAATGTTAGCTCAAGAGGTAATACTTATGATAAAAATTTAAGAAGAGCTCTGCTAGCTGCAACTATGTATTGCATTTGGAGAGAGAGGAACCACAGATTTCATAGGGGCACTTGCACAAGCCCAGATATGATCATTAAGTAGGTGAAGGTTTATATGTTTACTATAATATATCATCAGTCTGTCCCTGCAGAGTATCAAGTATGGATCAACTCATTGTACTGATTGGCTACTACTTTCGTATCAACAACACCTTAATGTAATTTCTTTCAGATCATGTACTCAAATGGCCAAGTATGCCTGGAAGATTTTGTAGGAGTCTCTTTTGATATGAATAAAACAGAAACTTACGGATCAAAATAATAATAAAAGAAAGACTATTTTAAGGTGACTCGTATAATGGGATGGACTAAATAGTACTTTCAATAATTTAAAGAATTAATATCGAAATATTAAAATTTTCAGAGATCAATTATAAAGAGAAACCTATATGAAAAACTAAAAGTTCATGAAGGTATTGACCTTATATGGACAGGTCCTCAAATGTTGATGTCATTCTAAAATTTCAGTAATTAGCAGTTATAATACTAAAAATGTTCACACTTTATGCGAAAATCTTGAACATTTCGGTTGCATTTCAATCAGATAATTTAAGAAGTAAAATTCCTAAAGGAAACTTATATGCAAACTCAGATTAAAGTAACAACTGTTACGTCTCAGGAAAAGTATCGGAAACAAAATAAAACCACCAATAATGAAAAACAAAATAAAATTATGATAAAAATCTTACTAACCTGATGCAGGAGCTCTCTACTTCAGACATAATGGATTCAAACTTGTTAAGAGTTCATTCGTCTTTGCTATCTACAATCGCCAAAAAAATTTATAGAACATTAACACGATTGCAGAATAAAATCAAATAGGAAAGAAAAACACAGAATAAAGTCTAACACCATATTTCTTCTCCTCTATGAACTCTAGAGCAATTCTCAGATCCTTTTGATCTCAGCCGTCGCCGAAGAGTACAAACCCATACCCCATTCCAATGGCTTTTCCGCATCCCATCATGGAGTGGGAGCCCACCAGCAACCGCTATCAACGGAGAACAAAGGGGAACGAAGAAAACAATCCCAAACCCCAAGCTATCCTCAAACCCAAGTGAGGATGAAAAGGAAACCAAGAGGGCAAAAGAGTAATAAAAGAGATTGTACAGTAAAAGATGAAATTTGACACAGGCTCCCCGAAAATACCCTTGACACTAATATCCAAGAAAGCTTAGCAGTCCAAAGTAAAACTGAAAGAAAAGACCAAAAAACAGGGATGAAAATGGAAGAACGAACACTAGCTAGCTTTTAAACAAGTGTGTTTATTGTATGCAATTATACATTTTATGTTCTATATTTTGGTTTTAAAGTAAACATACTTTATACTTTGGGTTTATGCGAACATATAGAATTAGGTTGGTAGTAAACTAATGAGAGCCCCAATTAACTTCACGCTACTGATGAATCAAGCGATATAAAGCCTCCACGTAATTATCGACAAATCAAACAAAATGTGTAGCCCAACAACACCAAGGACGCATCTGAAATTCTGAAGAAAAGAAACACCCTAATTTTATTGATAAATCACCTAAGTTTTCAATCACCAAAAAAACATAATAAAACCCTAACACCTAGCCAACCTTAAATAGTCTTTATTTTGGCTTCCTAAACAAATCATATTTATAAATAAATTCCTACTCATAAACAATTTCCTACTTCTAAACAAATCCCACTTGTAATCAAATCAAATCCTATTAATACTCTAATTCCTTCTGCATGTAGCTTCTTGTAATTATGCACCACTCGAGCATGATCACTCCTATGCACCGATGGCTCTAGATTATATCATTCTCCCCTCCTTCGAGACTACACTTATCCTCAAGTGTCAGATCAGGAAATCTCTCATTGAGCTCATCATAATCCTCCCACGTAGTCTCGTCCTTTGTCAAGCCCTTCCAATGCACTAACACTTGTCACACCCTCTCTCTAGTATGTCGTTTTATCCAACTCCTTTAGCAAAGCACCTCATTAGAAACCAATAACATGTTACCCCCTGAATCAAATGAAGATAATTCACCCATGAGCAAATTTGAATCCTCTACTTTCTTCTTCAACACAGATACATAAAAAACTGAGTGCAAAAGAGAAGACTCTGGCAACTCGAACTTATATACCACCTCGCCAATCCACTGTAATACTTTGAATGACCCATAATACCACTAACGACAACTTCATGCTGAACCTTTTCTTCAAGGATGTCTGTCGGTACAGCTGTAGCTTCAAATACACCAAGTCACCCAGCTCAAAGGTCACATTTCGTCGCCCTTCATCATAATACTTCTTCATTCGCTACTAAGCTTTAGCTAACTCCCTCTTCACACCATGCAAAATCTCATCCATACCCAACAGCTCCTGCTCCACCTCATCATTCTTCGCTGTCCCTACCTCATAATACTATAGCATAGGCAATGGATATCCATACATCACCCGAATGAGCTCTTCTGGATCGACGAATGGAATGCAGTATTGTACCAATACTCAGCCCATGGAATAAAATCCTTCCACCTCTTCTACTCCTCATGACAGTAACTTCTCAACTATTGTTCTAAAGTGCAGTTCACCACCTCTAATTGTCCATCGGTTTGCGGATGATATGACGAACTCGGCTTCAACTTTCTCCCTTGTAATGCAAACAACTCCTGCCAAAAGGAACTCATGAATATGTTTCCCCGATCAGTGACTATACTCCTCGGAATCCTATGCAACTTGACCACATTTTCCACAAAAACCTGAGCTACGCCCACCTCATAAATGAATGCTTCAATGGAATGAAGTGCGCCACCTTACTTAGGCAATCCACTGTGACTAATATAGCCTCAAATCCCCGACAACTAGTCAAACTCTCTATGAAGTCCATTGACAAGTCTTCCCAAATCCTCTTTGGAATTGGCAAAGGTTGCAACATCCTCATTGGAGCCCGCTGATCATATTTTACCTTCTAGCACACATCACACTCTGCTACTTTCGCCTTCACTGCTGCCTTTAGTCCTTCCCAATAAAAAAATATTTCACCCTAATATAAGTTTGAAGCCAGCCTAAATGACCTCCCTCTCTGCTTTCATGAAAATGAGAATGTCGTCCCTCAAACCTGGTACTCTAAGAGCTTTTATAGAAAATAGCCCATCTCGAAACTCATATCTCTGTACCCCCGAGTCTCCTCGCCCAATCCATTCATGAATATTCTGAGCTTGCACATCCAACTCCACAGCCTAACGAATACGATCCCACACTCTCTAATTAGCACTACAATGGCATGCAAGCTCATCTCTTCCTTGCTACATACCAACCACAATATCGAACTACCCTCCTTCCGAGATAATGCATTGGCAACCCTATTCTCCTTCCTTGGCTGATATATAATGTTGAACTCAAATCTGAGAAGCTTCACCACAAACTTCTGCTACTCAGGAGTAATAATCTTCTGCTTCATCAAGTGTCTCAATGCCTGTTGATTGGTGACAATGGTGAACTTCCCCCCAAACGAATACGTCCTCCACATATTCACTGCCTGCACCACTGCTAACATCTCCTGAGCATAAGTACTCTAGGTTCTCTTTCGTGATCCCAACGCCTTTGACATATAAGCTATCAGGCTTCCTTCTTGTACCAAAACTGCCCCTATCCCCTCATCACTGGCATCGATATGCACCTGAAACTCTTTTAAAAAGTCTGCCAATGCAAGTATTAGAGTCTGAGACATAGCCTTCTTTAGATCCTCAAATGCTCACCGAAATCCATCCTTGTTGAACATGTCCGTCAACGACCTGGCAATCAATCTATATACTAAACAAACCTTCGGTAGTAGCCCGTTAACCCTAAAGAATTTCGCAAAGCTGATACATCCTTAGGCAAAGGCCAATCCAATATCGAAGCAATCTTCCTCTCATCTATCTTCACCTCCTTGCCTGAGATAATGTGTCCTAAATACTCCAACTCTGACTTTGCAAAGTCACATTTTGACAACTTAATGAAGAAATTGTTTTCCTCCAAAATCCTCATAACCATGTCCAACTATCACAGATGCTTCTCTATAGTGGATGAATACTCCAATATGTCATCGAAAACCACCAGCGCATACTTCCTCAAATATGGCTGAAACATCGTGTGTTCATCATTGCCTGGAATTTAGAAGGAGTGTTATACAATCCGAATGGCATCACCAAGTACTCGTAGTGCCCTTAACACATCTGAAAATGTCATCTTGTGTACGTCCTCTTCTCTCATACGAACCAGATGGTAACCAGCCCGCAGTCTAGCTTCGTGAACATTATCGCTGCAAATATCTCATCAACAGTGGGAATCGAGAATTGGTCCTTCACCATAGCCTCGTTCAAAGCCCTATTGTCTATGCAAAATCTCCATGTCATATCCTTCTTCCTCACCAAGAGAATAGGTGAAGAAAATGGACTCTGACTCAGCTAAAGAGTGGCCCTAGATTGTCCTGGATGTTCATACCAACATATCGGACAATCTCCTCACACTGCATCTTCTCCCTATTAGCAATCTGCACCTCAAATGGCTTTGCTATTGTGCCTTTCAGACCCACCTTCCTAGCAATCCACGCAAAATGAAATTATGTGAAGATCCAGGATCAACCAAATGTGATGCCTCATATTTCCCTATGCAAGCTGTCATCCTCAGAGTAGACGGTCTAGAAACCTCGGGCATCGCATTTAGGGACAACTCAACACCCATCAAATCCTCCTCTCTATTGTTGGCCCCCTCTCTATCACTGCCGAAACCTAATGCATCTGTGCCATGTCCCCCGTCACTAGACTCCACGATCATGAAAGCTACTCCTAGCTTGCAAGGATGCTCCTTGGCCCACTTCTCTCCGTACTTGAAGCATAAACCCTTATCTATCCTGTCATGTACCTCATCTCTGGAGAGCTTCCTCACCTCCTTTGCTGTACTGATCCCTGTACCTATACCTAAAGTTTTTCACATATTGTTGGACTATACATATGTCAATTTCTTACCGCCAGACTCCTTATTTGCCTTCCAACTGCTAGATTTGCTCTCCTCTATAATCTTTGTTATTCTCATTGCCTCGTTCTACCTCTGTGGCTGCTTTAACTTCACCTCTAAAGCAATCCAGGGCTTCAACCCTTCACAAAAGTCCCCAATAGTGATTCTTCACAAGTACCTGCACTCTTCAAAACTCCTCAATATATTCAGCAACCTTCCCTTCTTGTCTTAGTTTAACTAGTTGTCCATGATGGTTCACTATAGGTGATGGTCCCCACTGAAGTATGAACTGCTCCACAAAAGCGGTCCATCCTAACCTCCTGCCCTAGCTTTCCTACTGTGCCTTGAGCCGCCTCCACCAACTGTTCACTCCACGGTCAAGATAAAAACTGGCCACCTCCAATCACCTATGTAAGTCCACCTCATACACGCTGAAATATTGTTCGGCCTTCTCTAGCCATTCATGTGGATCACCACCCTCAAAATGTGGAAAGTTGATCTTCGGTCTTCAAGCCCCCTGATAATAACGATAATCATCTCTACCATCTCTATCATTGTTTCCATGTCCATATCCGTCTCGACGACGCTGATATCCTCCCTACCACGCTGAGGTCGCCTCTGGTCATAGCCCCAATCTCTATCCAGATCTGAGCCCGAATCCCCGTAGTAATCATTAACTTCTTCACCTTTAACATAACATGGTCGTCGGCGAGTAAGTCGGTCGTCATCATCCTCAAGTTCCACCTCTTCCTCAGCAATCTCATCTAGGGCTGTGCATGGTTCGGTCCAAACTGAAAAAACCGACCGAACCGACCGAAAATTAACAATTTAGGTCGGTTTTCTTCATACATCGGTTCGGGTCGGGTTGAAATCTTTTCAACCCGAACTGCCCCAACTGACCGCACTTATCCCATACCTGTTAGAATCCTGATTCCTAAACCCATACCAGTTTTTGATACCCTAAATCCCTAAAATCAAAGACCCAGCTTCTTACTGACTTCCCAACTTGAGCCGCCTCTCCCTCTTCTCTCTTCGGTCATCCTCAACCGCCTCCAACTCGCCGACATCTGAGTCGCCGCCTCGCCGCCGAATCAAAGTTTCTTCATCGCCGTTGCTGATTCTTTGATCTTCTGTACCTCCCAAGCATCCATTCATCGTCATCTGTATCTTCCGAGCATCCATTCTTCATGGCCCATCTCCTCAAGATCCATCTCCTCAAAAGCCATCTACTGCTTTAGAGACATCCACATCCATAGTGGAGGTATAAACTGAAAACCTTAAATATTATTCTGTGCTTTTAGGGGAAAATATCCAAGCTTTTCAGTTCTTGGCTAAATAATGACTAATTTATTACTTTCCAGTCATCATGGCGAGGGCCGAGGAGGAGCAGCCCGTTCTCTCCTTGACTTTTCATTCTATGATTTTTTTTTAAAAGGGTTGGGGTTAACTTAGTTTGTGAGTTAGTGATATTTTAGTTGCCACCAGTAGGGACTTAAAAGGGAGGCGACATTTGGTGGTGACTGTTAACTTAATTAGTCATTATTTAGGCTAAATAGTTGGTTTAGTTAAATATTCAAGTCTCCATACACAACTCCTTGACTCGATGCTAAAAGCAAGATGGTTTTAAGAATCCTTGATTTACGAAAGAAAGTATTTGCTCAAAGTTATCGATAAAAGAATGAATTGTCAAACCTAAGAATGTTAGTAAATTGTTTAAGTTTTTATAACATTTGAATGTGTCATTCCCAAGTAAGAACCGAATAAACCGAACCGAACCGCACCGAACCGACATAGAACAGTTCGGTTCGGTTCTGAATAACTGGCGGTTCGGTTCGGTTGGTCAAATTTCGATCAAAAACCGACCTGACCGACCGTTTGCTCACCCCTAATCTCATCCCCTCCATAGCCTCTCAAACACCCATATCCATACCCTTAACCTGCCGCACCACCACTAGAATCGCTGAAGCCCTCCGGGTCATCTGTCGCTACTACCCACGGTTTGTAGCCTGCCATGGCCCTGCCTGCTGCCTACCACAACACTACGGTTCTGCCCACTCACTACTACAAACAAGGCCATGACCCCAATGGTTGGAACCGTTGGGGCAAAAAAAATCACTCGTTGGGGGAAATCGCATTGGTGCTGATTCAACCCCAACGGTTGAAAAATCTACCCCAACGGTTACAACCGTTGGGACAAGTAAATAATTAAATTAATTAAAAAAGAAAAAAAATCAATCCCAACGGTTGTAACCATTGGGGCTAACTTTTACACCAACAGTTACAACTGTTGGGGCTCACTTCTTGCACCAACAATTGTAACCATTGGGGCATACAAACTTGCACCAACCGTTCTAACCATTGGTGCAAGTTCATCCCCAAAGGTTACAACCATTAGGGCCAATTTTTTTCTTTACTTTTTTCTTTTTTTTCTAGCTTGTTCTTCTTACCTATACAAATACATTACCACCCTGTTCACAAATTCACAATTTCATATTCCCATACAAATATATAACCACCCTATTCACAAATTCACAAGTTCATATTCCCTAGTAATTATATTTCATACAATTCACAATTTTTCACAATTTTCATGCAATTATACAATCAACACAAGTATACAATAAAATGTATTAAGATGTATTAATAATCCTAATATCTTACACAATTGTAAACCAAAACACAAGAGTCACAAAAACCAAAACACGACGAATAATGTTGAAACTATTACTTAGTCCCAAACATAAAGAAGGATATCCAAAATATACATGTTTCTAATATCTAGAAAATAAAAGAGTCATTGCCACAGATTGCTACCAAAATGCTCGTCGAAAGCCATACAAATGTCCTCCTCAGCATAGTGCTGAAATATACTAGGAAGAGGAGCTTGTGCTGAAATATCCTGAGAACCTTGAGCAGCGGAAGTAGAAGCCTGAGCACCATGAGAAGGATGAGAAGCGGGTGGAGTAGTGGTAGCCGGTGGAATGGAAGGTGGATGAGCGTTCTGAGAATCATCCTGTAAAATGATACGTGTGTATGAGTGGGAAGATGTAATTACCAACATGAGGCCCCAACAAGAGTACACAAAGGAGAAACATTGATATGCAAGCTGCATTAGTAGCATAACATTAGTAGCATTAGTAGCATAACTTAAAATTGAAGTGGTGAAAATGAAGAAGAATCTTGTTGATTTATATAGGTGAAGTTTATGGGAGGAACCGACCAAATTGCGAATGGTTGGATTTTTATGAGGTTTTATGCTAATTTGACGTTTCAACGGTGTATAGAGTTGTTACTGTAAATTAGATGATGAACTGATGCAGAAGTTTCATGAAGTTATGACTTGTTTTTGCAAAGAGGATGTTGATGTTTTTGTGCACAACTATGCTAGGAAAATTAATGTCATAAATGAATCTTACGCCTCGTTTGGTACGTGGGAATGGACTCAAATGAAAATGGAATGGAAGAAGGAATGGAATAGAATGTATGTGGGAATGGAATGGTCATTCTCATTCTCTTGTTTGGGTGCGTTTGTAGAATGAAGCTAGAATGAAAATCTCATTCCCATTCCCATGTTTGGTATCATTAGTTCACAAGTGAGCATAAAATATTTTTTTTTTCTAATAATGCCCTTATGACAACAACATAGATTTTTAATAAGATAAAAATAAACCTTAATGATAATAACTAAACAACTTTTGTTATGCATAGGTTATATTAATCTAGCTATGTGTTATATTAATGCCTGATTATCTCTCGTGTATGTTCCGTTTATATACTTTTTAAAATACTCACTATTTCACGGTCCTAAAAATTAAGGAAAAATAAATAAAAGAGTACCGCATCTTTCATAGGTCCAACATAATATAAAGAATGATATCCGCAAATTCAAAGTTCTACATATATAAAATAACTCATTTGATAAATTATCAAAATCACCCATATCATAATCAAAATATCCAAAAATAATACCAACTAAAATAATAAGTTTGAAATAGCAAAATGATAAACTAGCCTAAATTGCCAATCTAAAAGTTCCCACTTGCATATCGCCTCACCCATATATTCTTCAAATCATCACTGAGTGTGAAAAACAAATCCAACAAATCACGGTTAGTACCAATCGCCTCTATCATGAAATGGCAATTCTAGTTGTTTAATAAAATTTTCATAATAAACTAACTACCAAATTCAGCATTAATAGAAGAGAAATCAGCTACGCACTCTACAATAGATCATCTATAAATTTGATGTAGAACTAAAGAAGTACTTTCTTTATTTTTATTTTGTTTCTTTTATAAACTTGCGCATGTTTGTAATGTGCTGATATTAATCCTAATTTAGTTTTACCCTTCCCTGTGTTGTATCGTTTCTTGTTTCTAACTATTCATGATTTTGGGAATTGAGAACTTTCCCGTTATCAAGTCCTCCACAAATATAGTTAGACAAATTTAGTTAACATGGAATTTGATCTTGATTTTTATAATGTCATCAGCTTTATTTGTTGTCTTTGTACATTCTACTACGCAGTTTCCCGTCTCATTAACTTGTTCACTAACCTGAATTCTCCGGGCCAACCAAATGGTTGGAAAGTTTAACTAATAATTTCCAAAAAAAAAAAAAAATCCAAAATCGGAATGAAAATCACAACTTGCGCCATAAATAATCAACGTTTGTAGTTAATAACAATCATTGAAGTGAGAAAGGAAAGAGAGGCTGTATGGTTACCAGCGGTGAGAGAGAGGCTCCGAGGCGAGGAGCGGCAAGGCGATTTAGGGGCGATGAATAGAAAGGAGAGGCTGACCTAATTTATTTCGGTAGGCGTAAAAAGAAAAAATGTGATTGGTTGATATACGCTATCGTAGTCAATGAGATGGGATTTTAGATTTATTTTATTATCAATGGGGTATAAATGGAAATTACGTAATTAATTTGATTCCCACTTGAATGGGAATGATCATTCCTTATCAATTCACCTGGAATGCTCATTCCCACAAAAAGTGAGAATGAGCATTCCCTGGGAATGGTCATTCTAACTTCTAAAAAATGGTTATGTTTGGTATGGGGGAATGAAAAGTGGGAATGACCATTCCATTCCACCCATTCCCGCGTACTAAACGAGGCCTTAAAGCTAGCATTAAATTAGAGAATTACTGTTAGAAAAGTTTTGGTTTAAGTGTCCATCTTAATGTCTTGAAAATAATGGACAAAGTCAAATGAGTACTAGCCTATGAAAAAAAAAAGTTCACATGATACACATTCTGAGTTCCAAAAATATGGGGGAATAAGATCTGTGGAACTAACTTTATCTCCAGTTTAATTAGTATCTTCATTCTCAGATACAGCATACACTGATACTAAAATAAACTCATAATTTGGGGAAAAAAGAAGAAAAAAACTTTATTCAATCTTGATTGTTATGTTACTCTCCTTGGAATCACTAGGTTGGCATGACGCCGGTTCAACACTAATCTTCTATAAAGCAGTTTTGCCTTACTAAGAGCTTTTTCAGTAATTTGAAGGTGAAAAGGTTAATTTGTTATCAGAAATATCCTCTGTTAGATATTTCATTTAGTTATGTGGAAAATTGTTTTGGCAAAAAAGTATCCGTTCGAGCTGAACTTAATTGAAGAGGGATAGTTTCTAGTTTTGTATATTCACCACCTGCTTCAAGACTTGACCCTATTTTTGTATTCTGATGAACTTTCCGATATATTTTGTATAAAGAAAAATGGTAACATACGACATATGAGGAGAATTCTCTCATGTACACAATGACATAGCGATATAGCACAATTTGTATTCATTATTTTCAAAGAATAAAAGTTACATGATATAGCAAAATTTGTCATATATCAGATTTTCTATACCCTTTAACAATATATTACTGGTATCAATGGTATGGATAACTCCTTACAACTAAAACATACCTCAGTAACACTTATGTTATATCTCCATTTAGGAGTTTTTGGATTTGGTCCACGTGATACACTTAACTCCCTTAAATCAAATAAATATTCTTATTAATGAAAACTTCATACAGAGAAGAAAAGGAGAATAAAGTAAATCTGCCAAGTTTACTTACTTAAGGTATGAAGAGAGGTAATCTACATAACAGGATTCCGCTTCAAGCAATTGTCTACCATGATAAACTCACCACAAATCAAGCTATCAAACGTAAAAAAGAATAGTTCGCAGAGATCATATTCACGAATCTATATCTGAGAATAAAACATGTATAGAGAGGCCTTAAATAATAAGGAAAAACATCCAAATAAAGACCTTTCTCATTGACCATGTACCCACATGTGTATGAGTATGCGTGTGTGCTCTTTTTTTTTTTTTTGTTTGTTTGTATGCAAGAAAGTGTGTGT
Source organism: Asparagus setaceus (assembly GCA_012295165.1). NCBI lineage: Eukaryota > Viridiplantae > Streptophyta > Magnoliopsida > Asparagales > Asparagaceae > Asparagus > Asparagus setaceus. The sequence goes on from CM022706.1 coordinate 80,641,632, forward strand.
ATGAACATGCAAGTATGTGTGTGTACAAATTGGGCATCCTACGCAACTCTGGAATATATATTTTATATTAATTTGACTCTCATTATTTCAGATTTTTGCATAAGTACCTGTTGGGTAAGCCGATTGATCTTGGACCTAAGCTCGGCCAACTCGTGTTGCATGTCGGGTGGAGTAGTGGCTGCCAGATAGAGGAAGCCATCAAGTAGAACCTACTAACACCATGACCCTAGCCTCTCTCATAACCACCATGATGTCCTCCATGTACTTCATCTAATACCGATCTCATCGCGACAAATTTGGTTTCACCTTCGACCCCTAATGATTTTGCCGTTTCTATCACGTAGGCCTACACCACGTAAAATATTCAAATGTAGGTCAACAATGTTATTCTAAACGTATTTAAGAAAATCATTTGAATTAGCCAAAAAAGTTACACTTGCGCAATACTCCTGAGTCTGGGTGTCAAGATATGTGTATGTGTCACTGCGTGGATCCACTAAAGTCCCGTGTGTGCTCAAATACTCCTTCAGTACAGTAGACTTCTCACTTGACATCTCCTGGGTCTGAATGACCAATTCTCGATATTGCCATCAATAGTTTCGGCTTTGATCATCTTAATTTAAAGCTACTAAACAAGAGAATAACCATTAAGAGTGAGCAAGGGAAGGCTTGGCAAACGTCAAGAGGCAGAGAACCAAACTTAATATAAATATTTCAGTTCAAATTGCACATTCAAACTATCATCATGCACAAAAAAAAAAGCAGGTGCACTGAGATATTAACAAGATCAAAAGGGAATTTAATTAATCCTCATTCATTTTAAAATTGTTGAGAAGCTTAAACATCTACATTAAACCACATAAGCTCACAACTTTACAATATCAATTCACTTCACACAAGTTTCACTTGTCGATACTGTATGTAAAAGTTTCATAAATACATTAATTACCCAAAAACAAAGATAAAAGGCCAATTTCAGAGAAAAAAAAACAATTCTCATAAAAAGCAATATTTTTACAAGAAATTGTTTTAATGGCCCAATAATCGAATTGGGTAGGATTTTCATATAGGGAAACAACATAAGGAGGATAAAGCCTTAATCTGAAGGGGAAAATCAATTTTTTTTAGGGAAAATAACAAATTGGAGCTAAAATGAGGAGATGGCTATCTCCTCATTATTAGGTTTTGAGGAAGAGGGCTTACGTACAGGTGAGACGGCGGAAATGAGAAGCAGGAGAGGCGGCGAGTGAGGTGGACATCGGTGAGCTCCGATCGACGGCGAGGAAGAGGCGGGGGAACGGTGTGCCCCAACAGCAAGGATGAGGGTGTGGGGTTTTGAGGGGAGAGGAGAACGTGTCGAGGGTGCTGAGGCAACTAGCGGCGAGCTCCAATTATGGTGTGTGTGTGTGTGTGTTGGCGTGGGGGGGTGTTTAATTTGGGGTTTTTTGACGAGAGAGAATAGAATTGAGAGAGAGAACGGGCGTTTCGAGCTATTATAAAAGTTTTTTTTATATAAATTTTTTGGTAAGAAAAATTGGTGGGGGGGGGGGGGATTCCCCTTAATGCTTTTTCTCTGAAAAAGGTGCATCCCAACGGTGGAACCATTGGGGCTATTAAGACTTACCCCCAACGGGAAACTATCCCATGGAGCGTCCATAGGGGCCTTGTATGAACCATCGGATCCCCGAGGGATCGGCGTTCAGACAGTCGTTCGGGTGCAATGCCCGGCGTCCATCAGGATAGTTTCGTCCAAACACCGTTAGATTCGACCATCTTTTACTAGTGGTATGCGCCATGGCCTTGTTGCTCTGCCCGCTGTGGCTTTGTCAACTGTTGATCGGCCTGATGCAGCTCGATTTGCCATCGGCCCACCTATAGCAGCTTGGTCTGCCGCTAGCTATCGGCACCAGTCACGATGCTATTGCCCAGCGGCCCATCCGTCATCCAACCCTTCATAGCCTCTATCACCCCCCATGAGTCTACCACCATCGATCATCATCGTTATTGTTTTCTTTGTTGTTAATCACTTTATCCACCGACAAAGTCAATCGTTCGATCGCCTCTGCTAGACCTCTGATCTCTTTTTTGTTCTCTTTGAACCCCTTCTCTTATTCATCAAACCTCCTGCAATTTGACAAAGTTTGATTATCAGTAGTCGATGACTCTCCTTCCACCATTGTAGATGATCGAACTCCCTCAATGAAAGCACCAAACTTGACGAGAGCCCCAATTAACTACACACCGCCAACGAATCAAGCTGTATAAACCCTCTATGCAATCACTGACAAATCTAGCAAAGTACGTAGCCCAAGAATGCCAAGAACAAGTCTAGAATTTCATAGAAAAGAAGCCCTAATTTTATTAATAAATAACCCAAGTTTTCAATCACCAAAAAAAAAATAATAAAACCCTAATACCTAGCCTGCCTTAAATAGTCTATGTTTTGGCTTCCTAAACACACCCTATTTGTAAACAAATTCCTACTCAAATAATTCGCTACTCCTAAACAAATCCTACTTGTAATCAAATTGAATCATATTCATAATTCAATTCCTTCTGTATGTAGCTTCTTGTAATTATGCACCACTCGATCATGATCACTCCTAAGCACCAATGGCTCTGGAATTATATCATACACAAGAGTAGAACTTTGGGTTTATAAACAAAACCCCATTTAAATAATAGAAGGACCTTGGTTGTATAAGTAGGAATCCTTTAGCCCATGGAGCCCTAATTTTGAATCCGCTGCTGCTTGGGTGTGTAAGCAAGTCCATTTGAGAAGTGGACTCTTGGTTTAACAAATAAAGATGAATCCTTATGCACCCTGTCCTTATCTCGATATCATGAATATCCAATAGGATTACGAATCCACCATTAGAATTTGAATCATTCAAAACAAGTTTTCCTGATAATGACGCGGTGGAGAGTGAATATCGGAACTATGTTTTGCTTCTAATGACTGAGGCGCAGAGTAAATACCGGAACAAACCTCCATTTATAGTTAATTCCTCAATTTATAGGATGGAGACCTCCCCTTGCACTCCTCGATATAATCGTCAAAATATAAGTACTTCCTTCAACACATTATTTCTTTTTTTCCTCCTCAATATTATTTGTAGAAAGAGAAGCAAAGAGTTGGGCGAGGGAGGAGGAAGATCTCAGAGGATCCGGGCCATATACTTTTGATATTATGGGTATTGATTCGAATGATCCTATTGTAAAAGTTGTCATTGCAGGGGTAGCGGGCATGGTGCTCATTTTGTATTATAGGTATTGGCTCATGCGTTTCAGGAAACATCGCACGTTCATGTGTTGCAAGAAACATAGCACACCGCAGGGGATCGAGGAAGCAGTCTGAGGGAAGGGTGAGAAAGGAAAAGAAAGATAAGAGGGAGAAAAGAAAAAGAAAAAGAGGATTTTTTTTTTTCTTTTGTTGTTGTTGTTGTTTTTGTTGTTGTTGTTTATGTGAAACTTGTATTAAGAATGTTGGAAGGAAGATCATAAAGAAAATAAATTTCTTTCTTTGCTTTCTTTTATGAAAATCAAGAAGAAAATAGAATCAAGTTTTATTTACCTAATGAAAGCTTTGCTTGGTCATAAAACTGAAGCCGATCAAACTTTATGATTTTTAAGGAATAATTTTTTGATCTTATTAAACTAATAATGTCACAAAGGGAGGCTTTGAATCAAAGAGCAATTCATAAGATGACGATCCAGCCATTAGACCTTTGTTAAGTATTGTACATATGTAGTATTATACCTATTCCTTCCTTTAGTCTAACATCGGTTAAGATATGATATCCGAACAATTCCCTTTACTTTTTATATATATATATATATATATATATATATATATATATATATATATATATATATATATATATATATATCATTCTCCCTTCAAAAGAGGGAGTACTAGAAAAACTTTCTCTACCCCAAAATGCCCTTCATCTTTCATAAATTTAACAAAGTTAACCTTTTTTTTTTTACGTTACTCAGAAATTGGAAATTCTAAATCCCTAAACTTCGTTCCTTTCCTTCTCCCTTCCATCGGTTATCCTTCTCCGTTCCATCGGTTACGATTTTGCTCCGGTAACGCAGTCGCACTCTATCTCCCTCATCAATTGGCAATTATCATATTTCAAAGATGCTTATTATTATCCTCATCATCACCAAACCTTCTCTGCCATCTTCTCCTCAAATATCAGATTTTAGGCATCAAGAAGGATCAGGAAGAAAACAAATTGAGCAAGCTTTTTATCAGAGAAACTATTCGGGTATGATTTGATCTATTTCTAAATTTTAATTTTGATTTTGAAAGTTCTTAGTCTCTGCGATATCTTTCTTGAAATTTTGCAGTGTATGGTGTTTGGTAAATCGTATGCTGATTGGTTAAAAATCCTATCAAATCTTGCTTTCTTTTTAGTAAATCGTATGCCCATTGCTTAAAAATGGAATTTTTGAACATTGGCATGTTCGAATGTCACAAAAATGTATGCATATAGTTGAGAATAATCAATCTTGAATGTACTATAATTTTTGGATCGGGATGGTGATATTTTGTTTGAGGAACTTAAAACCTATAATTTATCCCTAGGCATTGCCTAAGCCATAACAGACTATTCATTCAATTTGTGTAATGTATTTGTTGTAATTTGAATGTACGTCCGGAACTATGTTAGCGAGGCGCATTTCTCTTGCACAAAACCAATTATTATTAATGATTCAGATTTCGGATACAACTTTTGTTTTGAGAAGAATTATGACTTGAACTTGATAAGTTTTGGATATGTGAATGAATTTCATTCTGAAATTTTCAAATTAAGCCTAACAACAACCTAATTTTTTTCTGAAGCAATTTATGTTCTATGCATTAGAATTTAGTTTCTTTTCTTGCACTACAATTACTTTTTATGGCAATTGATATTTTTCTAATTTATTCAATTTTCATGCATTATTTACGTGATTAATAATTTGGCGGTTCTTGATTCTCCCATCTATCAAGGTAAATCTTAATATTTTATATTGTTTTAATTTGGGTTTATTTGATTATATATTTTATTTGATTGAATTGAAATAGAAAGCGATACCTTCTTCTTTTACTATGCATGCTTTTATTTAGTTTCAATTTCTATTTTTGCGTAGACTAAAACACATAAAAAGCTAGGTATGATATTTGTATATGTGAATGTTCTTAGATTTCAAATAAAATTAGGTATAATATTTGGATATGTGAATGACTTTCATTCTGAATTTTTTGCATATAACCCCATTAATTTAATCAACTTGCTGTGTGAGTAATGAGAAGTTTGTGGTTGTTGGGTTGGGTTTGTTAGAAGTTATTTGTTACTAAAAATGATATATTGTTGTTGTAGGTACTGTAAGTGCAAGATGACATATAATAAGGATGATATTAGCTATAATGTGAGGGAAGCAAATACCGGTGAGTTGTTATTACTTTCTTGTTCTGTAGCATAATCATGCCTAATTCTTCAGCAAATTTGTTATTGTTAATTGTTAAGGTATTTGAGAGAGGGAAAGAATTTTTTGCACGCAGTGAGAATTTTTAAGAATATGATGTTTAATGGGCTTGTACACAATTGATTTTAGTGGGAATGGTCTTGTATGTTTTAGACAGCCATGGCTTAGCTTAGTTCTTCTACTGGAGCAATTTTTCCCTTGTGAAAAAAAAATCCTAGCAATCTGCCACAAATTCTCTATATACAAAAATATCAAACTAATATAATACATACCATTAAATATTTACAAAATAAATAATAAAATAAAAAAAATTCCAAAGGAAGCAAAATTTGACATTGAATCGAGAGTTGAATGAGAATTGACAGGTTGGGAGATTAGATGATGGAGTAGGTTTTCTCTGATGTGCAATCGAACTGTAATAGGAGGATCAAGCGAGATCACGTTCACAAGGGTTTTTACCGGGTATAGGCTTGTTAACTGTTAAGCTAAGCAGGAATATTTTCTTAAACTTTGTTGCTTGATTTAATTTTGGCTATGGCTATGAAACATGAAATAATTTGTTTCAACTGCTTTACTTTTAGCAAAGGTTTTTGAAAGAACTGTTTCTTCATTCGGGTTTGTCTTCTCTCGAAATTATAAATTTGATGATATTTTAAATATTAAAATCGGATATTTCTCTTGAATAATTCTCCTGTTGATTATTTACCTTTAAATTTTATACACAAGCAAATAGTTTTTATTGATAAAAATATTAACATGTTGATGGTTATTCAATTTATAGCGAGGGAGTTACATTTAATTTTTCAAGCTTTCACTATTGTCCATGTTGGAATTGATCACGAACCGATTGATGTTGATGGTTTAAATGTTGGATATTTGGATCAGTTATATACTCCCTTGAGGAGCCTTATGGTTGTGTTGACATAACATTGAGTTTGATGGATATATGTTAGTTTCTCAGGTTTTAAACTAAAGGGAGAAGTTATATCATCTGGAACTCCCTTTTAAGTAGATAGCAGCTAATTGTATGTAAAAGAGCACTGCATATGAGGCATATTTTTTTAACTTCTTGTTTACAACAAGGTCTGCAAGTGAGTCTGTTTGGATTTTAATTTCTTAACCGACAATTATTTCGATTATAAGAAAATAGTCGTCTTTCTTTGCTCTTGAAATTGAACATAGTTTTGAGTGTTGACCTGGTGTCTTGTTTTGTGCTTGCAGGTGTTAAATCTGTCAACCTGCATGATGAAGGGAATGTTGAATTTTGGGACTTATCTAGCAACTTATATTTCTCGGAAGATGATGTAGGCAAGAACCGAGCTCATGCTTGTCTCCCAGGCCGCAAGAACTTAATAGTGCGATCCTTCTTTTTTTACTTTTCCCAATTTCTTGATAAACTCAAATGATTTCTTAAACGTTGATATTCTTCTATTTGTTCACATACATAGCACCTGAGCAAGTCCCAGTTCAATGTAGTAGCCTGAGTGAGGAGAATAAAAATGATTTCTTAAATGTTGATATTCTTCAGCAAGTCCCAGTTCAATATATTAGCCTAAGTGAGGAGAATAACAATGATTTCTTAAACGTTGATATTCTTAAATGTTCAATATATATAGCAACCTTCTTTTTTACTTTTCCCAATTTCTTGATAAACTCAAATGATTTCTTAAATGTTGATATTCTTCTATTTGTTCACATACATAGCACCTGAGCAAGTCCAGTTCAATGTAGTAGCCCGAGTGAGGAGAATAAAATGATTTCACCAATGCCGATGTTGTTACTTGAGTTTATAATCAATCATACAAGCAAGCATGCCATTCAGATTCGCTACAGGTGAAGAACAACTCTTATTTTTTTTAATAATTTTATTTTTGGGTTAATTGTTAATAGACTTTTGAACTATTGCCAAATTCAAATAACTACTTCAATAGTTCTATTATTGTGGATTGCCAAATTGAAATTACCAATTCAATAGTTCTATTATTGTGGATAGAACCTCTGAAAGTGTTTTATTGTTGCGCATGCACCTCCGAGTGAAAGTCTATGGTTGTAGATAGAATCCCTAGAAAGGGTCAAAAAATTTTCAATCAAGGGTCTATCTGCAAAAATGGAACTACAAGGGTAGTAAGTTTAATTTGACGATAGTAAAAGTAGTTTATCCGCAACTAATCCTTCATTAATTTGTATTACATACTAATCATAGTTTTATGACAATCTTTAAATTTGTTTTACAATTTTATAACAGGGGAGCACTGTTATCTAGGAATTCCATGTTATTGGTTGGGAAGTGGCTTACGATGCTAAGTTTGCACAAACTACAAAGTTTGGATACACTGTGATCATTTAAAAGACGAGAAAATTAGTCCCAACCGTTGAACCCTATGTGAAGAACAGATTCAAGATCCGTGAGCTAGGGATAGTAGTCCTCAACATTGATAATGTCCAAATCCAAGAAGAAGAAGCTTCTCTACAGATACAAGAAAAAGACTTCGACTAAATCCACTTGAATGGGAAAAACAATGAGACTTCATATGATTTGGGTTTTATTCTAGAGCGAAAAAAGAATAAATTTTTGGGTTTATGTTCTTTTTCTTTGTAAAATTGGTGATCAATTGTTAATTTAATGCTTATTCATATTTGTTGAAACAATTAAAGTACATTGGTTATGTTGGAGTGGAGGGATAGGAGGAGCTATGCTACTTTGATATTACCATGTAGATTTTGTGTTGTGAGTTAATTTTTTATTTTGTTATATGGGCTTTTCTTGTAATAAACTTTGATCATGGAAAGTATATAGCCTGCGTATTACTTTTCTATGATGTGCAATCGAACTTGCAATAAAAAACCTAGATAGCGTTGTTCAACAAGCCATTTAAGCAGGGTATGTAAACTGCAAGGTCTGTCTTCAATCAAGTTTCAACGTAATGCTAAAATATTACAATATTTTCATGTTTAGCTATATTTTAAATTAAAATTTAAAAAAAATTTTAAACAAAGTGCATTGCACATGCATTATAACTAATTGATCCATAAATGTAATTTCATTGTTCAAACATTGTGAATTTTTAGCTTTTGTCCATATGTTTGCTCCATTGTTTAAATTCAATAAATTTTTAACAAATCATTCCCTTAAATAAAATTAAAAAATAAAAATAAAAATAAATTTTTACCACGTGCATTGCACGTGCAATCCAACTAGTATATATATATATATAAACACTGCAATATCAATGAACAGATTATCCATTTGAGTGTTAGCTGGAAAATTGGGTACAGACAAGCTGGATTTGAAGGTTTGCTATTGCTAGCTATTCTAAGTTTTATGAGATTCATTAAATATTCCTTAGGTCAAAGCTTTGGGTAGAAACCGAAGCAACTGAAGGTCAAAATTAGGTACTGACGTATACTATATATTTTATATTATATATACATGATGTCAAAAATTGATGTGTAGGAAATGGTTAAATCAGGGTGTCTTTCAAAGGATACAAGGGAGAGAGTACGTTTGCATTGACTTATAGAAAAAGTGAGTAAATTTTAGGGTTTTTCATGGAAATCACCTTATAAGTTCAAAACATTTATGAAAACCACATTTAAAGTTTTTAATAGAAACCACCTTATATGTGTGTTATCCTCTCAATGTCACACTTTTGAATAATTTCTTTAAAAACTATGAAATTACTACAATACCCCTCATTCTAAAAAGAGAGGAGGAGGAGGAGGAGGAGGAGGAGGAGGAGGAGGAGGAGGAGGAAGGAGGAGGAGGAGGAGGAGGAGGAGGAAGGAGGAGGAGGAGGAAGGAGGAGGAGGAGGAAGGAGGAGGAGGAGGAAGGAGGAGGAGGAGGAGGAGGAGGAGGAGGAGGAAGGAGGAGGAGGAGGAGGAGGAGGAGGAAGGAGGAGGAGGAGGAGGAGGAGGAGGAGGAGGAAGGAGGAGGAGGAGGAGGAAGGAGGAGGAGGAGGAAGGAGGAGGAGGAGGAAGGAGGAGGAGGAGGAAGGAGGAGGAGGAGGAAGGAGGAGGAGGAGGAGGAAGGAGGAGGAGGAGGAAGGAGGAGGAGGAGGAAGGAGGAGGAGGAGGAAGGAGGAGGAGGAGGAAGGAGGAGGAGGAGGAAGGAGGAGGAGGAGGAAGGAGGAGGAGGAGGAAGGAGGAGGAGGAGGAAGGAGGAGGAGGAGGAAGGAGGAGGAGGAGGAAGGAGGAGGAGGAGGAAGGAGGAGGAGGAGGAAGGAGGAGGAGGAGGAGGAAGGAGGAGGAGGAGGAAGGAGGAGGAGGAGGAAGGAGGAGGAGGAGGAAGGAGGAGGAGGAGGAAGGAGGAGGAGGAGGAAGGAGGAGGAGGAGGAGGAGGAAGGAGGAGGAGGAGGAGGAAGGAGGAGGAGGAGGAGGAAGGAGGAGGAGGAGGAAGGAGGAGGAGGAGGAAGGAGGAGGAGGAGGAAGGAGGAGGAGGAGGAAGGAGGAGGAGGAGGAAGGAGGAGGAGGAGGAAGGAGGAGGAGGAGGAAGGAGGAGGAGGAGGAAGGAGGAGGAGGAGGAAGGAGGAGGAGGAGGAAGGAGGAGGAGGAGGAAGGAGGAGGAGGAGGAAGGAGGAGGAGGAGGAGGAGGAGGAGGAGGAGGAGGAGGAGGAGGAGGAGGAGGAGGAGGAGGAGAGGTTATAAAATATCTAAAATTCCATGGTTATCTATAGATTTAGAACCAAAATATAAAAGGCCTTAGAAATGAACTTTTCATGTCTGATAATTTTATCAGGTGATTTCTGCATATAGCACCAAAGTGAGTTTGAAACACAGAAGAAAGGTTCATGAGATTCCCATGGCATAAGATACACATCAAAGTTATAAAATATCTAAAATTCCATGGTTATCTATAGATTTAGAACCAAAATATAAAAGGCCTTAGAAATGAACTTTTCATGTCTGATAATTTTATCAGGTGATTTCTGCATATAGCACCAAAGTGAGTTTGAAACACAGAAGAAAGGTTCATGAGATTCCCATGGCATAAGATACACATCAAAGTTATAAAATATCTAAAATTCCATGGTTATCTATAGATTTAGAACCAAAATATAAAAGGCCTTAGAAATGAACTTTTCATGTCTGATAATTTTATCAGGTGATTTCTGCATATAGCACCAAAGTGAGTTTGAAACACAGAAGAAAGGTTCATGAGATTCCCATGGCATAAGATACACATCAAAGTTATAAAATATCTAAAATTCCATGGTTATCTATAGATTTAGAACCAAAATATAAAAGGCCTTAGAAATGAACTTTTCATGTCTGATAATTTTATCAGGTGATTTCTGCATATAGCACCAAAGTGAGTTTGAAACACAGAAGAAAGGTTCATGAGATTCCCATGGCATAAGATACACATCATAGTGAGTTTGGAGGAGTAAAGGCAAATGAAGACTTTTTTAATTTCTTAATGTCTTCAAGTGTTTGACGGATCAATCAAAAAGGATTTGGTATCAATTTATAGTTGTAAAGCACCAATAAATGTAGCCAGATATCTTCTGCTATTCATGATTTAAGAATCTCATTACTGCCTTACATTGAATACATGGCAGCGTTACTTGACTAAGGGATTGGGATTAGGACAAGAGGTAGGATTGGGATTAGGTGGGATTGGGGCTAATTATTCCATCCCATGTTTACTTCGCCTAATCCCAATCCCACATCTTGTCCCAATCCCACTACCATTTTGAAATAAACAGAAATAGTCTTAATATCCCCATGACTAAAAACTTCCCTTTCATTATTTTACTTTTTTCCATTGTTCGATCAAATTTTTAATTTTGTCAACTATAAATAACTCTAAAATTTTTCTTTTCGAAATACATGAGTAAGCTTCATGCTATGCACAAGTTTCCAATTTTGCATGGCTATAAAAGAAAAGTTGGGGAACTAAGCGCACTGAAATTTGAATCACCTCAACTTCAAGTAATGTACCTATTAAACATCATTAGTACTTCTTGTTATGGAAATAGCTCAATTGCATGTATTCAAATATCAATTTACTTAACTTCATATTTGCAAATTTTATAGCAAACATGGGCAAAGTTTATAGCAAACATAAGCTTGATACCCGAGGCAAAAACCGTCAACCTGCAAATTTTATAGCAAACATAGTCAAGTACCACTAAAATACTACAGATTTAAAGCAAACATCTCCCCGTTATAGGATCAAAGTAACAATTTTAACCAAGAAGCAGCAATAGAAACAAGCAGAGCACAAACAGTAAAGGCAGCATCTAAACAACCTGAGATCAAAAACACAAAACAGAAACAAATTGAAGAGCAATAGAAACGATCACAGAGCAGAAATAGTAAGAAACAAGTTACTCCTAGCAATACTTGGAACTCCATTTAAACAACAGAATGTAGCAAAATTAAACATCAAGTAATTGACATCAAGAAAAAAAATATTTGACAATAAAGTAAAAATACTAGTAGATAAGACATTAAAGCCAATAATATCCATATAACAATACAACATAATTCAACACAAAATCAGAGCTTAAACAAAATAAAGATAAACCCCAAACAAACAGTATAGAAGGATACAACCTAAACAACAATCACTAGAACAAAAGATAAAAAGCAGACAAGTCTCATCGGTTTAGCTCTCCACTCAATAACATCCTCACAAATTCCTCTTTCCTCTCAACCTCCTCAAAAGTAAAAAATATATCAAGCCACTCATTGTCTTTAGCTAGCATTGCAGCAGCTTTAATTTGACCTCTCATGCTCAAATTTGTGAGCTTCATTATCTCCTTGTTTAGGTTACTTCTTTTCTTACTCCACTCAAAGTCTACACTCATCTTCTCAGCTAAATTATCAAGAGATTTACCAAATATACCAAATTTATTGCCAATAGAAGAAGCGACCTCAGGTAAGGCATCATCATTGCTCCTTCGCATTCTCTTCCTCTTGTCGCTCGTGCTTGAGATTGATCCACTATCCGCCTTTGACCCATCCAAACTTGCCGCATCATCTAATAAGTCAAGTTCTTCCACAATATCAGCTGCTGTTTTAGCCTCCTTCCCAGTGGCTCGATCCTTGCCACATATAGTGCATAACTCTGTATAGTGGGGAAATGGCATGCTCCTCCATTTTGCAGCAGCTTTGTGAGACTGCAATAATAAAAAGAGGCAAAATAAAGAAAATTATCACAAGTCATGAGATACGACAACAAAAAATCAAAATGTGTGAACTATTGTTACATACATGTAAATGGATCTGTGAACACCAGCAAAAAATCAATTTTTACAAAGTTCTGCATGCACAGTAAATTCATGGGTAGGAACCATTTAAACATATTCATGAAGCAAAGGAAACTATGAACACTAGCAAAAGCCATAGAATCCAACTAGTGCTCAAAACTTTTTAAGTGAAAACAAATGATAAACCTAGAATTTGAGTGCTTTTACATGCAGTCTACATGAGTACTATTTCATCGACAAACTTACGACATAAATTATAAACAACCATGTACTTGATGCCATTCATATCTATTAACTATACATATGTAAACTTGTGATCTTCAATTTCAAAGTGAACAACGTAAGAAAAGAAAACTGGCAATGAAATTTCATCGAAGAAATTTTGTTTCATTGAATGTGCTTTATGTTCAAATACCTATTTGCATTGGATAAACTACAAATCAGCATATGACTGACAAGTACATTGCAAATCGAGATAAAGCTATCATATTTGACGAGCCAAAATGAGAACAACATGGTATCTCAAATATTCTATTGCACATGCAGTTAAGGTATTATAAAGTAAAATTTGTTCAAACGAGCTCCATGCTCAAGCACCATCACTCACTCTCTATTATGTTCCTCCTTCTGAGATGCAATGTATAGAAGTACAATGTATTTTAAGCGGTGATAATTAGCCTCGTGAGGGGAGGAGTTGCTCATATAGGAGCAGAATTTTCCATTAACATATCAATGGAGTCAGATGAGGAAATATAAATCCCAGAGTTTAAATTTGTCATAGTAAGCCTTCAACTAATTTGGATTTCCCATAGGAACATATGTAAAATATTGACCTGAATGAAGTTAAAGGGCTTTCTGGCCTAGTCATTAGATTTTGATGAACGGTAGATTACATCCTACACGACACAATTTATTCTAAAACATGCTACGAGATAATTTCAAAAGAAATGAGATGTATAGGAAAGCAAATTCTTGTACTTAGCTTTGATAAAATATAAGCCATTTTTATCATCTGGATCTTCGACAATATGATGATTTTTAGCAGGACTTCCTAAATGAACAAAGGGTTGAAAAATGTAATAGGCGAGTATTCCAAATCATCATAGCCTCTAGAAAACTTAGAGATAAAGATCTTACTAGGAAACACAAGAATAGTCACAACTAGTGCTTACCGATATATAGGCATCCCACACGTCATCACTTGCAGTGAGCACTCCCGTTTCAGGGTGTATTCCAAATCCACTTGTTGATGTCTCCGCTAGCATGTCATGAACGACAGTAAAATCCCTCCCGAGCACTTTATACCGAGACTCTATATGAGGCTTTGCTTTGAGCCCTGATGTCGGACATTCCTTCGAAAGAACCTTTTCTATGCTCCTACTCCAACCGGGTTTAAACCCCTTTTCAGCCTTGTAGGTTCCCTTGTTCACCATGTCCAATAGAGATTCAACAAGTTTTGTATTCTCCCATTCTTTCCATTTTCTAGGAGGTGGTGGATTGTTTCTTTGGCTGGATTCCATCTAAAGACACACAATAAAGAAAACATAATAAATTTCCAAAGTTAGGGAACTCAAAATCAATCAAATCAAATTAGTAAGAGAAAGAACAAAGAGAAAGTTCAAGAAATAAAGCCAATTATTTAAGCCTGAACATAAACAGTGTGCACAAATTGTGCACACAAACACATACAATGTATATTGTAGCATAATAATCTTATGTCTGTGTCACAGCTATATGATTAATATCTTTCATTATCTCACCAAGCCGCTTGAATTTGTAATAATATTTCCAATTAAGAAATTAATATGTTTCCTTTTCATGCATTGCTAACTCAAAACAACTTGCATATATTTAAGTTCAAGAAACCTGGGCTCATTAGTTATGTGCGTTTTATTTCTCTTCTTTGTTTGTAACTTAAAATTATACTGTTCTCTGTTCAATTTTGAAGTAAGTTCGAATGTGTGAAATTAGAGCCTCGTTGCATAATTATAAGTGGCTTCTTTTTAGTTACATGTGTTCAATATCTTTATCCTATCTGTTATATCTATATCTTATATGCTTTTACGTATGTACTTTTTCAGGAACTTCTATGATAGCTATTTAACCTATGTGAAATTATATCATATATTCCATTTACAGAGAGATGATTTGGGGTTTAATTTAACTTGTGCATATTGCAACCAGTAAATATCAATCATAAAATGCAATGCCAATTCTCAGGGACTAAATTTAGCTTAACATAAAACTCTTTGCATCATATCACATAATTGTAATTCAATGTAAAAAGATTCTCAAGCAGAGTTCCATATCAATTATGAGCGACCATGTAGACACATAAATAGAAGGCTGTGGCATCACTTTTGAGAAAGAAAAGAGGTAAAATATAAATCACAAAATGTTGCTAATGAAACTAGCTTGTTTCTATTCATCACACTATTCATCACAAGTCACAAACATCCTGCAGGTCATATATTTGCATAATCTCCTAGCTTATGTACATGAAATCCTTTTCCATAATCAAAATATTCAAGCACAAACAAATTAGTCTAATTTCATAATCACCAAATCTATTACCAACTACCAAGTTCCTCTTAGAAATTAAATGATAACAACTGACTAATTAAAATTTAGTATTTCAACAGAATTCACAGTTACATTCCCTAATTTGCAAATATTCCAATAGATTTCCAATAATCATGACCGCATTATAATCTAACACAGAATTGACATCAACAAGAACAAAATTAGGAGAAATTTTAGTAAAATTGACATGGATTACTCACAAGAATGCAGCTAGCATACTGAAAAATTGAACTAATTAGGGTTTTGGATTTGGGCGACAAGTCCAGAGAGGGAGAACTAATTAGGGTTTTGGATTTGGGCTACAAGTCCACAGAGAGAGAGAGAGAGAGAGAGAGAGAGAGAGAGAGAGAGAGAGAGAGAGAGAGAGATTAGAGTTACCTCAATGAGTTTCAGGCGCGACGGCGCTGGCGACGGCGATGGCTAAGGCGGTGACGGCGGTGGCTGAGGCAGCGACGCCGGCGGCGGAGATGAAGAAGGAGATCGGAGAGAGTTTGATGGAGAGAGATCTGAGAGAGATCGAGGGACTCTCGAGATGGAGATGAGAGAAAGAGAGAGAGAGCGACGAGAGAGATGTCAAGAGACGCGGGTGGTTTTTTTTTCCTCATGGATCGGGAGTGGCTAATACCTGGGTTCACTAGAGATCACTTAGTACCAATTTTGGGTACTAGATCTGAATCCCAATCCTAGCTTAGTCCTAATCCTTTAGTCAAGTAAACATAAAATTAAATCCTAATCCTAGGACTATTAGTTCTAATCCCAATCCCTAGTCATGTAAACGCTGCCTACGCAACTCTGGAATATATATTTTATATTAATTTGACTCTCATTATTTCAGATTTTTGCATAAGTACCTATTGGGTAAGCCGATTGATCTTGGACCTAAGCTCGGCCAACTCGTGTTGTATGTCGGGTGGAGTAGTGGCTGCCAGATAGAGGAAGCCGTCAAGTAGAACCTACTAACATCATGACCCTAGCCTCTCTCATAACCACCATGATGTCCTCCATGTACTTCATCTAATACCGATCTCATCGCGACAAATTTGGTTTCACCTTCGACCCCTAATGATTTGGGCGTTTCTATCACGTAGGCCTACACCACGTAAAATATTCAAATGTAGGTCAACAATGTTATTCTAAACGTATTACGAAAAATCACTTGAATTAGCCAAAAAAGTTACACTTACGCAATACTCCTGAGTCTGGGTGCCAAGATATGTGTATGTGTCACTGCATGGATCCACTAAAGTCCCGTGTGTGCTCAAATACTCCTTCAGTACAGTAGACTTCTCACTTGACATCTCCTGGGTCTGAATGACCAATTCTCGATATTGCCATCAATAGTTTTGGCTTTGATCATCTTAATTTAAAGCTACTAAACAAGAGAATAACCATTAAGAGTGAGCAAGGGAAGGCTTGGCAAACTTCAAGAGGCAGAGAACCAAACTTAATATAAATATTTCAGTTCAAATTGCACATTCAAATTATCATCATGCAGGGAAAAAAAAAGCAGGTGCACTGAGATATTAACAAGATCAAAAGGGAATTTAATTAAGCCTCATTCGTTTAAAATTGTTGAGAAGCTTAAACATCTACATTAAACCACATAAGCTCACAACTTTACAACATGTTAATTCACTTCACACAAGTTTCACCTTGTCTGACACTGTATGCAAAAGTTTCATAAATACATTAATTACCCAAAAACAAAGATAAAAGGCCAATTTCAAAAAAAAAAAAATTCTCATAAAAAGCAATAATTTGCCAAGAAATTGTTTTAATGGGCCAGTAATCGAATTGGGTAGGATTTTCATACAGGGAAACAACATAAGGAGGATAAAGCCTTAATTTGAGGGGAAAAAAATCAAATTTTTTAGGAAAAATAACAAATTAGAGCTGGAATGAGGAGATGGCTATGTCGTCATTATTAGGTTTTGAGGAAGAGGGCTTACATACAGGTGAGACGGCGGAAATGAGAAGCAGGAGAGGCGGCGAGCGAGGTGGACATCGGTGAGCTCCGATCGACGGCGAGGAGGAGGCGGGGGAACGGTGTACCCCAACAGCAAGGATGAGGCTGTGGGATTTTGAGGGGAGATGAGAACGCGTCCAGGGTGCTGAGGCAACGAGCGGCGAGCTCCGATTATGGTGGGTTTTTTTTTGTTGGTGGGGCGGGGATTAGTTTGGGGTTTTTTTGACGAGAAGAGAACGGGCGTTTCGACCTATTTATAAAAGGTTTTTTCTTTTTTGGTGAGGGAATTTCTTTTTTTTTTTTTTGGGACGGTTGAAATTTCCTCCAATGTTTTTTCTCTAAAAATGGTGCATCCCAACGGGTGGAACCATTGGGGCTATTAAAAGTTACCCCAACGGTTCCAAACACCCGTTTGGGCTGACCATCTGTTTACGGGTGACTGCTTGCTATGGCCTTGTTGCTCTGCCCGCTGTTGCTTTGTCGACTACTGATCGATCTGATGTAGCTTGATCTGCCATTGGCCCACCTATAGCAGCAGCCGCTAGCAACCGAAACCAGTCACAATGCTATTGCCCAGCGGCCCATCCAACATCTAACCCTTCATAGCCTTTATCACCCCCCATGAGTCTACCACCATCGATCATCGTTGTTATTGTTTTCTTTGTTGTTGATCACTTTATTCACTGACAAAGTCAATCGTTTGATCGCCTCTGGTAGACCTCTGATCTCTTTCTTGTTCTCTTTGAACCCCTTCTCTTATTCATCAAACCTCTTGCAATTTGACAAAGTTTGATTATCAGTAGTCGATGACTCTCCTTCCAGCATTGTAGATGATCGAACTCCCTCAATGAAAGCACCAAACTTGACGAGAGCCCCAATTAACTTCACACCGCCAACAAATCAAGCGGTATAAAGCCTCTATGCAATCACTGACAAATCTAGCAAAATACTTAGCCCAAGAATGACAAGAACAAGTCTATAATTTCATAGAAAAAAAGCCCTAATTTTATTGATAAATCACCCAAGTCTTCAATCACCAAAAAAAAATATAATAAAACCCTAATTTCTAGCCTGCCTTAAATAGTCTCTGTTTTGGCTTCCTAAACAAACCCTATTTTGTAAACAAATTCCTACTCAAATAATTCCCTACTCCTAAACAAATCCTACTTGTAATCAAATTAAATCATATTCAGAATTCAATTCCTTCTGTATGTAGCTTCTTGTAATTATGCACCACTCGAGCATGATCACTCCTAAGCACCAACTTAAATAATATAAGAACCTTGGTTGTATAAGTAGGAATCCTTTAGGCTTTAGCCAATGGAGCCCTAATTTTGGATCCGCTGCTGCTTGGGTGTGTAAGCAAGTCCATTTGAGAAGTGGACTCTTGGTTTAACAAAGAAAGATGAATCCTTATGCACCCTGTCCTTATCTCGATATCATGAATATCCAATAGGATTACGAATCCACCATTAGAATTTGAATCATTCAAAACAAGTTTTCCTGATAATGACGCGGTGTAGAGTGCGTATCGGAACTCTGTTTTGCTTCTAATGACTGAGGCGCAGAGTAAATACTGGAACAAACCTCCATTTATAGTTAATTCCTCAATTTATAGGATGGAGGCCTCCCCTTGCACTCCTCGATATAATCGTCAGAATGTAAGTATCTTCCTTCAACACAATATTTCTTTTTTTTTCCTCCTCAATATTATTCATAGAAAGAGAAGCAAAGAGTTGGGCGAGGGAGGAGGAAGATCTCAGAGGATCCGGGCCATATACTTCTGATATTATGGGTATGGATTCTAACGATGTCTCTACTATCGTAAAAGGTGTCATTGTAGGGGTCATTGTAGGGGTAGTGGTCGTGGTGGCCATTTGGTTCACGTGTTGCAAGAAACAGAGCACACCGCAGGGGGCGGTGACAAAGGCCGAGGATGTGGGAGATCAAGGAAGCAGTCTGAGGGAAGGGTGAGAAAGGAAAAGAAAGATACAGGCAGAAAAGAAAAAGAAAATGAGATTTTGTTGTTGTTGTTGTTGTTTTGTTAGAAACTTGTATTAAGAATGTTGGAATAAAGAAAATAATTTTCTTTCTTTGTTTTCTTTTATGAAAATCAAGAAGAAAATAGAATCAAGATTTATTTACGCTAATCAAAGCTTTGCTTGGTCATCAAACTGAAGCCGATCAAAGTTTTTGATTATCTTTTAGGAATAACTTTTGATCTTATTAAACTAATTATGTCACAACAGGAGGCTTTGAATCAAAGAGCAATCCATAAGATGACTATCCATCCATTAGACCTTTGTTAAATATTGTACATATGTACTATTATATCTATTCATTTAGTCTAACATCGGTTAAGATATGATATCAGAACAATTCCCTTTACTTTATATATATAAACACTGCAATATTAATGAACATATTATTCATTTGAGTGTTAGCTGGAAAATTGAGTACAGATAAGTTGGATTTGAAGGTTTCTATTGCTAGCTATTCTAAGTTTTATGAGATTCATTAAATATTCCTTAGGTCAAAGCTTTGGGTAGAAACCGAAGCAACTGAAGGTCTAAATTAGGTATTGACGTATACCATATATTTTATTTATACCTGATGTCAAAACTGATTTGTTGGAAATGGTTAAATGAGGGTGTCTTTCAAAGGATACAAGTGAGAGAGCATGTTTGCATTGACTTGTAGAAAAAGTGAGTAAATTTTATTTGTATGTATTCAGACATATCCCACAATAGTTTCATCAAGGAAGAAGAATATTCCATGACAGTGATCATAGGGTGTTTAGTTATTTGTACTTATAAAACAATGCATCTCTAACCAGAGTGGCTGGAGATGCCATCTAGTGTTTGGATATTCTGTTTCTCTGACTACATAATATCATCATCTAGCTATAAAAAATGACAATCATTTTTCTACTTGTATATAATATCTTAAATCTAGTCAAAACATAATCATTATAATAAAAATGCTGATCCGGTTATTATTAGACAGATATTTCAATTTAGTGGCAACTGTACTCATTTTGAATGCAGCCGCTACTTCATGGTTTAGAGCCTGAAATACAGTTGCAATGTACTAAGTACAATTGCAAAATCACTAATCAAACTAGCGTGTTTGCTTTATAGTACGTTGGGGCAATAAGATACCTATGAAAGTTATAAAATATCTAAAATTCCATGGTTATCTATAGATTTAGAACCAAAATATAAAAGGCCTTAGAAATGAGCTTTTCATGTCTGATAATTTTATCAGGTGATTTCTGCGTATAGCACCAAAGTGAGTTTGAAACACAGAAGAAAGGTTCATGAGATTCCCATGGCATAAGATACACATCATAGTGAGTTTGGAAGAGTAAAGACAAATGAAGACTTTTTAATTTCTTAATGTCTTCAAGTGTTTGACGGATCAATCAAAAAGGATTTGGTATCAATTTATAGTTGTAAAGCACAAACAAATGTAGTCAGATATCTTCTGCTATTCATGATTTAAGAATCTCATTACTGCCTTACATTGAATACGAACCTCAGCGTTTACTTTACTAGGGCTTGGGATTAGAACTAATAGTCTTAGGATTAGGATTTAATTTTATATTTACTTGACTAAATGATTAGGACTGAGCTAGGATTGGGATTCAACTCTAGTACCCAAAATTTGGTACATAGTGAACCCTGGAATTTGCCGCTCCCGATCCCAAAAAAACAAAAAACCCACCCCCCGCACGCAGTCGTTTTCATCGTTCTCTCTCTCTCTCTCGCATCTCGATCTCGATCTCGAGATCGCTCTCCCTCGACCTCGAGATCGCTCTCCCTCGACCTCTCTCCCTCAATCTCTCTCGGATCTCCTTCTTCATCTCCGCCGCCGCCGCCGCCGCCGCTGCGCCTGAAACTCAAGGTAACCCTAATCTCTCTCTCTCTCTCTCTTCCTTTCATTAATTTTTACCTTTTCTTTGAAAAATCAAAGGTCGATTTTGATCTAAGAGAGGAAGCCAAGGCCATTGCCGAGTTCACCAACATTTGAAATCGTACTAAGGTATCAAAATCCGCCCATGTGATCTTCAATTACGTTTT
Source organism: Asparagus setaceus (assembly GCA_012295165.1). NCBI lineage: Eukaryota > Viridiplantae > Streptophyta > Magnoliopsida > Asparagales > Asparagaceae > Asparagus > Asparagus setaceus. The sequence continues at coordinate 80,662,959 of CM022706.1, forward strand.
GCTTGCTAAGTGTTTGGTGAAATGCTCCTTAGAAGTTTTTCATTTGTTGCTGTAATCTACTCCTTTCATTTGTTGTTGTAATCTACTACTATGGCATTGTGATCAGTGAGCAGGTTGTGTCACTGATTTATATGTTACCAAATGTAGACACTGTTAAGCCCGTTAAGAAGCAGGGTCTTGCTCTGAGTAAAACCAATAGCTTAGTTATAGGTGAGCTGGGGTTGAACTCGAGTTACAACTACTGCTAATAATACTGATTGGACTGATAACATGTGCATATATGAGTGTTTATTATTCGGTTATATTTGATTCGATAGTAAGTAAATAATATTCAGTTCTCTGTTTATAAACGAATATATTTATGTGTATTACTACACACACAAACACACACGATGAATAAGAAGTTTTACCTTCACTTGGATGATGCATAAGATGCAAAAATAAAATAAAATGATAAAGCCAATGGAGGAGACTACAGGACACAACCACAGTGGGTTTTGAACAAGCCACTGTTTGATATTTTCTCTCGCAATCAATCCGAGCGTCTCTCAGGAGCGAGACTTTGGTTTGGTAAAACCCATACCAAGAATCCTTTTAACATTTGTCCATAGCATTGAAATGGTTGGGACTTGTGTTATTGATTCTAAGCTCTCCATTCTAAAAGGATAACATCATTGATAACCTTTTTCACAAAATCATTGCTGCCTTGAAGATATATTGGAGCTGTACTGTAAAAATTTTCATATTTCTTAAAGTTTAACTTGCACTTTTTTGCTGTTAAATTTAGTTTTCTACATAGATATTCTCGAAGTAAATTTACATGTACACGCTGATTACACTTTTTATATTGTGTACAATTTATTTATTTATCACTCAGTTATTGGTAATCCATGATCTAGCAATATCCTCACCTTTCAGATTTGTCTCTGTATCTATTTAGTTGGTTTGTAGCATATCCATGTTGTATCATATCACGTCAAGAGCTATATCTCTTGCATGGTTATTGGTATATTTATGTTTTTGTGTTAATTTTTTTATCTATAGACCAATTAGTTTAGAAACATTGATTCTCAGAAGATTGTATCAATGCAACACTATGTACTACTGTAGTGTTTGGTGATAGAAATAACATAGCTTATTTTGGTGCTCGGAATCAGCATGCAGGCAGAAAATTATGTAACACTTTCTTCAGTAGTTTTGTTACTTTGTCTAACTACATTCAGCACCGAAGGCATCTTCAATTTCTGTAATTGCACATATCCATGTTTCTCTGGTCCTTCTCTTGAGAAGAAAACTACTTTGATGTCGTTCTGTGGTATTAAGGACCCTGAAGGTCTATATTGAATCGCATAAATAGTTTCTCTATTTGACTCTTTAGTCATTCTGTTTAATTTGTCAACTCATTTGTGATTGCATTTTCCACCATAAGAATGTTTATTTACATTCCAGGGAACACTCACTGATGGAGAGGTATTTGATTCAAGCTTTGAAAGAGGTGACCCCATTGAGTTTACTCTGGGCAGTGGCCAAGTAATCAAAGGTAACTGGACCTAAATACTGTTATCATTTAATTCAGTTAACCATATCTAATTAACGCATGGGCACTACTTAATTATGATCTTTGTTGAAAGTAAAAAAGAAATAAAGTAATCAATTCAGAAAATTGCAAAAGAAGTTTTGCATGTTGGAAAGGTCATTGTTGACTTTTGGTGAAAAAATGAAGCAGATATGTAGGACAAACTTAAACCATGTAGTACTAGTCTGTGCCCATGTGGTAAACCTAATGCACTTGTTGATGCAAGCCTGCTGGCCTGTGACACTTCCATATGGTAGTCAGAAGAAAATAAAGTGCAATTTGGTATGTATCAAATCTGGGATCTGACCTGACAGACCTTAATGGCCTGTTCTTTAGCAGTTATACGGCATCAGCATGTTGGTTCAGATTCAAAAAATTTAAGAACCGTAAAGCTTGCTTCATGTTTGTGATGTTGATTTACCCAACTTGAGAACCCACAATTCAATAATATATTGCAAACAGCCTACATATTAGCTATAAAGGCTAGAAAATCAGGTCAATTTTTATTTGACCTCTTTTATGGCATATCTGACCGAGGGAGCACTGGATATATTTCATTATTTGTAAAGTCGATTAGATTGTATAGTATGTTCGATTAGATTGTATAGTATGTTCATAAACATGAAGCTTATAATGTGTGATCCATACAATTTGTGTTAAATACTATCGTTTCCTTCATTTTGATCCACATTATGTAATTATGTAACCTGAAAATGACCAAAGCAAACCTACTTCATCTTTGGTTTTCAATTGGTCTTAGTTGGTCCTGTTCTCGATCAGAGTCATAACTGATTGAATTTGGTTAGTAATGAAGACATATTGAACCATTTGACTTGTCAAGGGAGCCCCTTAGAGACCACTTTTGCTCAGATTTGTATGAACTTGATAATCTGATTACTATCAGCATCAATTGCCCCTGTTCTGCTGTAGACTCTGTTGCGAACTAAAAAAAATCACTTTAAACAGATTCAAATGCAAATTCAACTCTTGTTACTATCTTGTCTTGATACAAAATTCTAATGTTTGTCCAAAAGTTGACTTGCTAACTATTTTGGGCAGTTAAGATAGATGGGAAACATGCATCTCAAAATATAACAACTTCAAATGGAAGCACAAGTCTCTTCTCGCTATCAAGACAGAAATCCGTTCCAGCATCGGTTCATGAAAAGTTTTAACTGCAGATCGAAGAATGAGCGTTTAGTTTTGTTGTTGTGTGAGTGTTTGTGATTGTTTCTCTGATTTCTGTTACGCAATTATGTTTAGTTTTGTTTCTCTAATTTCTGTTATGCAATCCTGTTTAGTTCTTGCACTTTGGAAGGGAGTTTGTTGACTTCAAAATTTTGAAATTCAAATGGCTAAATTGGACGTTTCAGTTTGATTATTTTGGACATGCTGAGATTTGGTAAGTTATTTGAGCTCCTGATTTGGTTTGAGTTGATGTATCAAAGCATCTATAACATGAATCTATTTTGTATATTAGAAATTTACAAGGGAGAAAATCAATAGAGTTGAGTTGTTGATTACTAGTTTAGTAAAACTTCAAAAATAGATAAGAAAGGAAATTATAAATTTACATGGGGAGAAAATCTATTTTGTAGCCTCTTGTTCTCTTTAGCTAACTTCTTCAATTGTATATAGTAAATTATTCCAATTTTCTTTTGTAGCCATACAAGTTTGGAAATTTGTGCGTAACATGAAGCTTGGTCCTGCATTCAAAAAAAGAAAAAATTTAGTTCTGGGGATATCCAGACCGTTTACTTCAAAATGGTGATGGGATTAGGACAAGAGGTGGGATTAGGATTAGGCGAAGTAAACATGAGATAGAATCATTAGTCCCAATCCTACTTAATCCCAATTCCACCTCTAATCCTAATCCCACTACCACTGTGAAGTAAACGCTTAGGATTAGGCTGCAATAAAAACAACTTTATAAATACAGAGGAATAAAGTTCATGTTCTCTTTTTCTTTTGCAAATCGTTTGTTACAAATAGGAAAAGTGTTTGCTTTTGGTTTCCATACAATATCTGCAACTTTAGCAGAAAAGTCTAATCTATAATCGAATTATTGACTGTACAATTTCTCTCAAACTATGTAATAAATGATTTCTCCAGACTTGTGGAATTCCAAATCTTTGAACCAGAGAGCTAGTGATTTCTTTCATCAAATCAAGGCTTGAAGTAAAGAAAGATCATATAAGCACTATATTGATGCTAAAGGTTGACTTAAAACATGTGAGAAGAAAGCATGGGATAAAGGCTTTGTTGTTGTTGTTGTATGTGAGAAGAAAGCAGGGAATGGTCTAAGGTCAGGATCAATATCAGAATATCATTGGTAAAAAATCAAACAACTGAAGAGCCTTTTCTGTTTGAACTTCTGTTATATCTTTTTTTTTTTGAAGTAAAAATAGGACTAGAGGTACTATCAAAATTGTATATAAATAAACAGAGTTAGAAATACTAATTTCTCATTGTGATTTCAAAAGATAGGTAACAAGAAAGAGGAGCGGACCAATGTCGTCATCCTTCACTCAGAACATCACTTAGAGAAATCACCCTAAGAAATCAGTAAACTATACAGACGAAGGAGTATATAGATGTTGACACCCCAACATCAAAATACAAAATGGAATTGTTCAAATAAAAACCAAAACCAAAAGCCAAACAGAAACCACATCCTTGAACACATTAGACATTAGTTGCTATCTTCACTGGAAGAAAGAAGCTCCGCTATCCCCTTCTCCTTTATAATTTCCTTCAGCTTCGCCCCCTTCTTGTTCACCGAGAGACCTGTCCATAAAATCAGAAAATGAGCGGCATGAGAGGCTATCTTCTAAGCAGCAGTCTCTTCATCTTCAAAAATAAGTTTATTGCGGGCTCTCCAAATACACCAGCAAATAATAGGGAAACAGATACTCCATAAAATCCGATCTTTATATCCTGTATTAGCATCTGAACACAGTGATAAGCAATGTCTAATATCTGTCAGCAAAGAAGAAACCCCTAATCTAGGAAGGTAATAATTCCAAACCTGTTTAGCAAAATTACAACTCAAAAAGAGATGGTCATGACTTTCATGGAGAAGAGAACAGAAAGAACAAGAAGGGTCTCCAATCCAGCCTTTCCTACTAAGGTTGTCTTTAATGTTCAATTTTTGCTTAGTGAGAAGCCAGAGAAAAAATTGAACCTTGCTAGGCATGACATTTTTCCATATTAGAGAGCTATAAGGGCTTTGAAGACCACCATCAATGAGAAAGCTATACATAGATTTAACCGAATAGTTACTAGATTTATCTATAGCCCATAGAATCTAGTCCATATCCAAAGAAGGCTTGAGGTTAGAAGTTGAGAGCAGGAGCTTCAAAGCATCAACCTGAAGATGATCTGAATCCCTAATAGGCCTTCTGATAGTAGGCCTCCAATGCCAATTATCCTCTAGGAGAAATCCTTGGGAGATTACAGGAGAAAATTGGGAGAATGCTAACTTATAAGCCGCAGGAAACAAACTTGATAAAGAATTATCTCCAATCCATTTATCTTTCTAAAATCTAATCCTTAAGCCCTTACCTAAACGCCATTTAGCCAAATCTATAAAAGGTTGACAGATAGAACAAATATCTTTCCAAAATTTAGAGCTATAATAACTAGATCGTGTGTGCTAATAGACATAGAATGATAAATAGATTGAAGAACTGATCCTACATAAGAATCTAGTGTCAAAATTTCCAAATCCATTTAGAAAGAAGAGACAGATTGAAAATTTCTAGATTAAGAACACCAAGACCACCATATTGTTTAGGAGTACATACCATATTCCAATTGACAAGAGCTTTTAAACTTCTTTTATATCTTTGATTACATGTTTGGTGTGTTTGTAGAGAAAAAGATACACATTTATTACATTGGTCGCAACTTGCATCTAGTCCTTAAGTATTCTGAGCGCGTGAAAAGGACACTACACGTTCAGTAGTTTAATTATAGAAGTGGTTGAGAATGTTAATAAACAATATGGTGATCCTGCGATGAATTTCATGATGTTGTGAGCCATGTGAAGGATATCTACTCCATTATTTGTAAAGATGCATTTCGAGATTTACTAATAGAATTGGCATATTTAATCAACGAAACTTTGTGGATTTAATCATAGAAGTAGATGATCGGTTTAGTATAAACTAATTTTCAGTATAATTCAAATTCATTAATCTGCATTTAACGGGAATCCTTTTATTTACTTTTTTTTTTTGGTGGGGCAGTGGGGGGTGGGCTTAGTAATCTTATGACTGCCCAGCAGTAGTTATGAGTGTTGAAAGTAAACTGCTAGATATCAAACATATAATCACTGCTTATTGTAAATCATTTAAGTTCATAGATAGCATTGACTGAATTTGTGACAATCTCATCGTGAAATTTTTTTTAGAATTTAATGTTCTGTGACGTAAGTGAGCTACCAGCACCTGATATAGCATTGAGGTAGAACAGGAATACCTTTTCTATCAGCAAGCCTATTCAGCCCTCTAGGGAAGTCTCTTATTCATCAGAACATATTCTGTACAAATGTTTTGTCCTAGTTCTTTTTGGATTTGACTACACAATTGACATACGTTACAAATATATTGTAGCATCATGGAGAAACCTTACTAAATTGCCCATGTCAAAATAAGTTTGAACTTGACAATTTAATGTCAACCTTCATCATACCCTTAGCTTTTCATTTCCATACATACATGCACACCGATATGCTATGATGCACCTTAGTATATCCAATTGTTCATGTTACTTAATTCTTACAAACTTATTCTACTAGCACATAGTGTAGTTTAACGTAGAGAAACATTGCATCTTGATGTGTATGTTGGTCCCATTTTAATGAATATTGTGATCTATTTGATAATAATATGATAGAAAATTTAAAACAGTTGCATGCATTTTACACTTCAGGGAGCCTATGAATATGATATAGCTTGAAGTACCATCTTTTTTGTAGGTTCCATCAGGTGAAGTATTGACCTTTGGCGATTATAATTTTATGATGTTAGAGGAAGCAGGCATTAGAGAAGCACAGAATGCATCATTTTGTTCTTGTAGCGGGTGGACTTGGAGAACGGCTCGGGTACAAGAGGATTAAGGTATAATATTTTTCTCTCAAGCTATTTGAATTAGTACAATCGTTTCTTGTTGCTAGCTTTTTCCCTTTCTTTCTTGCATTTATTAAGTACACATCATATCCAAATACATATAATGTTAGTTATAAGTTATCACATTATCTCCAGTATACTTTGGTTTATACATTTAATTGAAAAATAATATTTTAACCCTAAGGGTTCAGGTGCAATACGATAGACCTCACAATATGTTAAATAGCCTTAACTATATATTGCACTTTGCAGTTGGCTCTTCCTCCTAAAACCACGACAGGGACATGCTTCTTGGAATATTACACAGTGTACCTCATCTTTAAATAATCAGTTTAGTGATGGCATTTTGTTTATTTGTGATTTTTGTCATTATTTTGTCTATGCTTTTTTAAACATTAAACTTGTTTATGTAAATCTTCAGATTTGAAGAAAATGTATTGAAGATTTTGTCAGTTTTACCGCGATTTTCCATAACGAAGAGTAACTTTGTGGAGTTTGTAGGCCCATGTAATGCTCAGATCCCATTGGTGGTGACATCTGAAAATACTCATGCACCCACTTTACAGCTTTTGGAGTCAAATTCTTATTTTGGAATGAAGAAAGAACAAGTTAAAACTTCACTATTTTTTGACCTTATGCTCTTTGCATTGTGACTGGACAGACAAAACCTCATGGTCATGGAGATGTGCATGCACTTCTTTATTCTAGTGGTGTTCTGAACAAATGGTATGTGAATCTTTGTCACTTGCGATTTTCACATTGAGAAGATTTATCTACCAACTTGGATAATCTGATACAAAATGCTTAGCTGCCTTCTAGTTAAATCAGATCCAAACACAGTTCTCAGCACTTTAATCTTGCAGGAATAGTGCAGGCGTAAAATGGGTTCTATTCTTACAAGATACAAATGGATTACTCTTTAAGGATCACCCTCTTGCACCTGTTTTATCCTCCTATATACGATGTTCGTGAAGTTTTCTTTTCCTGGACCATTTTGCTGCATGATGTACATCTCTTTGCATTGTTTGTGTAGGCAATACCAACTTCATTGGGTGTAAGCTCGACAAAAGAATACCATGTTAACTCCCTTGCTGTTCCTCGCAAAGCAAAAGAAGCTATTGGGGCAATAACTAAGCTTACTCATAATGATGGTAATCCAGAGTTCAATGTAAACTTTCCTTTAAAGATAATTGCATGTTTATTTATTTTATAGGGTTAGTGGAAGACTTAGATATTTTCCAACTTGCATTTTCTTTCGTGGTCGGTTATGATATGATATCAAATGAGACAAGGATATTATGCCATCTTATATGTCTCCACCTAGGATGCATATACAAATGTCAGACATGGATAAAACGTAGTATGGACAAGTTGTCAATAAATCCTCAAAATGTAGGTTATGGGGCTACAAACATGTATGATACATCTACATATACTTCACAAAAGACCACAGCGAATTTGAGGTAGAAAGAAGAACAAATTTACCTTCCAATAAAAAGTACAATAAAAAGTAAATACAAAAAGCTATTTGAAAGTAATACTCTAAAGTATGAAATTTTAATTAAATATCTCATATAATGCAAGTCTATGAAGCCTCTTATCATAAACAAGGTGTTAAGTTCTCTTACTTAGTATTCCTCTTATGTCAAAGAATCTAATTATATGTTTACTTAAGTAACATGTTTCCAGGGTGCCCATCACAAGTTTTAGGATTTTAAAATCCGGCATGACTCTGATACAAATAGTTTTAGTTTCTTGAACTTGGACATAGCTAGGGGTGGAAGTGAACCGAATAATTAATAAACAATTCGGTTATTATTCGTCCAGATATTCGATCAAGTTCGATTCGATAGTTCATTTAGTTCTAAACAAATAATTTTTAGTATTCGGCTTATAAATAAATAGAATTTAACCCAAGGTATGTTCGATTCGGTAGTTCATTAACTATTCCATAACTTTTTACATTTTAGTCCTATTAATTTAACTTATTGCAATTATTACTTATCTAAGTTTTTATTTACAAATGCTACCCATATAAACAGGTAAGAGTGGATTGCTGGGCTAGGGTTTTCTCCTTTGTTTCTATCCGGCTCCACCCTTCAGATCTGACTCCAAGGATTGGTGGATCGCTCCTCTCTCCTCTCTTAGTCTTGATTAAAGCTCTCTTTCGTCGACTCTAGCTCTATTTCCCTTTAGGCCTCTAGTCTCCGATGTGCTATTCCCCCGTCAATGACTCGAAGCTCTCGTTCTCCCTCGAAGCTCGTCATTCACTCCTCCCTCGGTTCGCCGTCCCACGGCTTGTCGTCCCTCGGCTCGTCGTTCCTCCTCCCTCATTGTGTCTTCCCCAATGTAAGTTGAAGCTTAAAGTTACCATTTTTCTTGATTTTAAATTTAAATTAATTGCTAAAGATTACTTCTTTATGCCTTTTACAGTAATTTTGCGTAAAATCTGATCTCATCCCTTGTGGATCTATAATTTCAATCGACTTCATTTAATTATCGAGGTGAACTCTAAACTATAATGATTTACATGTTAATTTGGTCTTTTTAACTTGATTTTCAAAAACAAGTCTTGGTATTCTCGTGCCAAAGTATTTATTGAACTTTTGGTGAGGTTACCTCTAGTACATTTTAGTCTCATTGTTGCTCTTGGTTTTTGAGGAGAGAGTTGGTTGCGTCGAACCTGTTGTTTTCAAATGATGTTAGCATTTCCATGATTTGTTTCTGTCATTGTTTTCTTGTAATTTTGCTGATTCAAATATATGTTGATGTCTGGAAAAACAGATAATGGTTGAAATGCTCAATAGTATATGATGTTATTTATTTTTGTATTCTCTGTTGTGACCTTGAGACTCTTAATCGTTTAGGATCACTTTGATCTACAAATGTACTTGAAGGTTTCTTCTGTGTCTGTTGAGCTCCTATTTGCTTTTAAGATTTTCAATCTGCACTTTACGGAATCATTCTTATAGCATCTCTATCGGTTGCTTGTTACATTGTTTCTTGTGGCCTTGTTGCTTCTAAGTTTTACAATATGTTAATGTGTACTGAATCAATCTTTTTCACTCTAAAAGTTTCCATTTGCTTCTATGTCAACAATCAATGCCTTTCCCCCCTGTAATATTGGATTCAGATTTAAATCTTGTTAGAAATTTGCTTAGATATTACATAACAACAAGTTGGACCTATCTGTAAAATTAAGGTAATACGGGTGAACCTACTTTGTAAATTTATTCATTTAATTTGTAAGAGAATGGAGCTTTCAAGTTTTGAGAAATCTCAGTTTCACTTTGTGGTATCTTTGTACATAACAACAAGTTGCACTTTAAACTGTTTGCTGTATGTCAACTGTTTTGTGTGTAAATTGACTAGCATTTTTCCGTGTGAAACAGACATGTTTGATCAATTTTGGTGAAGACAGAGCTGGAGGACTTTTGAAACAAACATATTTTGGTGTTATTTACAGGTCATCTTGTGAATTAGTCAGTTTTTCTCATTGTCAACAAAGATATCCTTTAGGCTAAGTAGGCTTCCTTTAGGCTAAGTAGGCTTTAATGCTTGAGATATTGGAATAATGAAATCAATGGCATGACTTCTTCAAGAAGTCATATTTCATGTTCTTTTGTACAATAGTATGGTATCTGTTGGCTATGTGCATTCATAATGTTATTTGCTTCTTTATTATGAATCTCATTATATCCCAATCTATGTGCTTACATATTTTCTAAATGGTAAAATCTCCTTGACCAGCTTCCTCTCATCTTGTTCTAGTTGTATGATTAGCTTAAAAAGTTATTTGCATTATGCTAGTAACATGATAAAATTATTTGCATTAGAACACTAAAAGCCTAAAACATGAAAAATCTGTACCTCACCACTTAATGTAAGTAAGTCATGCTCTCTACATTTTCTCTTTCGATTGCTTTGCCGAGGTTTCAAAAATCAAGGCACTTAATGTACCCCACCACTTATTAACTATTTGCTTATGTTCTATAATTTCAGCTCCAAAATGTGAATTTAGTCTTGATTTGTGCTTTCTCGGGATCTCTTCAGAAAGAAGTTGTACATGGGTGAAAGACTAAGCAACAAATAGTCATTTGGAGCCTACTTCCTTTAACAAGTGTTTTGGAGAATTTAATATTTTTGTCATGAATGAACTATGTGATCTTGTTGATGTATGTCAAATTAAATATTCGGACTAAATTTTCTTTCTATGCAAGTGGTGTTGTAGTATTGAGTATACTTATGGTATGGGAGACGCTTATGTTGATGTTTGACTTTCATATTTGAAGAAACTATGTTTTTCTTGCTTTATTATGTAAGAATTTGTTTTTCCATATTTGTTCATTTTATATTGTTGCAAATATGTTTTGTTTTAGGTTTAATGGACATATTTGTATTGAAATTTCCAAAATTGTTTTGGTGTAATGTCTATGTTTCTATAGAATGCTACTATGTCTATTTTAATTTTGAATAATTAACGAATAGGTATCGAATATTAAGCGAATAATGCAGGGAAAATCGTAGTTTTTTGTTAAACGAGTATTCGCGAATAATTATCGAACACGAATAAATGTTGTCGAATCGAATTGAATGGTCATTTAGTATTCGACTCGAATCTGATCCGCAATCGAATATATGAAAATGGACCAAATTCAATTCAAATAGGTAGTTGTTCGCCGATTCGGTTGTTTACCGACCCTAGACATGGCCCATGTTTGATACATGATGTGCTAGTGTTGATGAGACAATGATGTTGACTAATTCCTCTTACACTTAAACACCCAGGAAGTGTGCACGGATAAGGGACACAAATAAAATATAGCACATATATGTTGTCAAGAATATCCTCAAACTATAGGGTACCTGGAAACAAACATATTTTGGTGTTATTTACAGGTCATCTTGTGAATTAGTCAGTTTTTCTCATTGTCAACAAAGATATCCTTTAGGCTAAGTAGGCTTCCTTTAGGCTAAGTAGGCTTTAATGCTTGAGATATTGGAATAATGAAATCAATGGCATGACTTCTTCAAGAAGTCATATTTCATGTTCTTTTGTACAATAGTATGGTATCTGTTGGCTATGTGCATTCATAATGTTATTTGCTTCTTTATTATGAATCTCATTATATCCCAATCTATGTGCTTACATATTTTCTAAATGGTAAAATCTCCTTGACCAGCTTCCTCTCATCTTGTTCTAGTTGTATGATTAGCTTAAAAAGTTATTTGCATTATGCTAGTAACATGATAAAATTATTTGCATTAGAACACTAAAAGCCTAAAACATGAAAAATCTGTACCTCACCACTTAATGTAAGTAAGTCATGCTCTCTACATTTTCTCTTTCGATTGCTTTGCCGAGGTTTCAAAAATCAAGGCACTTAATGTACCCCACCACTTATTAACTATTTGCTTATGTTCTATAATTTCAGCTCCAAAATGTGAATTTAGTCTTGATTTGTGCTTTCTCGGGATCTCTTCACAAAGAAGTTGTACATGGGTGAAAGACTAAGCAACAAATAGTCATTTGAGCCTACTTCCTTTAACAAGTGTTTTGGAGAATTTAATATTTTTGTCATGAATGAACTATGTGATCTTGTTGATGTATGTCAAATTAAATATTCGGACTAAATTTTCTTTTCTATGCAAGTGGTGTTGTAGTATTGAGTATACTTATGGTATGGGAGACGTTTATGTTGATGTTTGACTTTCATATTTGAAGAAACTATGTTTTTCTTGCTTTATTATGTAAGAATTTGTTTTTCCATATTTGTTCATTTTATATTGTTGCAAATATGTTTTGTTTTAGGTTTAATGGACATATTTGTATTGAAATTTCCAAAATTGTTTTGGTGTAATGTCTATGTTTCTATAGAATGCTACTATGTCTATTTTAATTTTGAATAATTAACGAATAGGTATCGAATATTGCTTAATAATGCGGGAAAATCGTAGTTTTTGTTAAACGAGTATTCGCGAATAATTATCGAACACGAATAAATGTTGTCGAATCGAATTGAATGGTCATTTAGTATTCGACTCGAATACGATCACGAATTCGAATATATGAAAATGGACCAAATTCGAATTCAAATAGGTAGTTGTTCGCTTCGATTCGGTTGTTTACCAGCCCTAGACATGGCCCATGTTTGATACATGATGTGCTAGTGTTGATGAGACAATGATGTTGACTAATTCCTCTTACACTTAAACACCCAGGAAGTGTGCACGGATAAGGGACACAAATAAAATATAGCACATATATGTTGTCAAGAATATCCTCAAACTATAGGGTACCTGGAAACAAACATATGATTGTGATTAAGTGTGGGTGTGGGTATATGTGTGCGCGTGCGTGCCCACTTGTGTACGTGTATACGTGAGGGAGCGAGTGCGCAAATGTGTGTGTTAAAGCTCTTGTAAACTTAAGTGGATAGGAGCACCTTGTCCACCAACTTTTTTATCTTCTAATTTTTCTTTGAGATTTGTGTTGCGCATAAAGGCTATTTTTGAGATATGTGTCTTGATATGTATCACATGCTAGCACAAATCTCAAAATAAAATCAATGGGTACACAAGTTCGTGGATAAATGCTCCTTTCCACTTGAGTATACAAGAGTTTCACTCTACACGCACACATACGCACAATGCAAGAAAGATCATAGTGAATATGAGGTACAAAGAACAAAATCAATGTTTAGAAAAGATTTTCGAAACTCACTTCAAAACTCACTTTGAAAAGAAGCTATTTATCTCTTGAAGCTTACGCCTTATTGCTTAAAGCATAACTAAAGTGTGCGCTTCACTCTCACATGAAGCTCTTTTCTTTCAAAGCCCACACTTAGATGAGATCAAAGGATATAAAAGATTTTGACTAAAATTAAAATGTATATCTATAAATATAAAATAATCACATGAATATAAATATTGTATGTAGCTATTCAATATGGCAGTTAAAATTATGATGAGTATCTATTCAATATGACTATGAATAAGATATGTATCTTATATATATAGCTTAGTGAATTATGATTTGCATCTATACATAGCATATTTAATTCTTATTTCTAATCAAGACCTAAATGTATCGATTTGTAAATTTTATATCGCTCCATATTATATATCTATGATATTTATAAGTTGTAAATGAAAATATACTTAGCTTATGAGGCTTCGCCTCATATTTTGAAGCTTATATCTTGCTTCATAAAAGGGTCTAATGCTTCATCTAGCTTTTGCTTTTTAAACATTGAATAAAAATACTTTTAATCATGTAACTAAAGAAAAGCTATATGAGAGTAAAACCTTGAAATATGATAAGGCCAATAAAATATCTCATCCAAGACAAGTTTATGAAGCCTAACATTCGATAATATGAATACATTTGTATCTATGCTTAGATGAAAGTTCCAAACTCACGAAGTTCTTCGACGATAAGGTAAAGGTGAGTAACATCTTCTTTTGTATTAGATTTATTTTTGATCTTGGTTTTCTTATCACAAATTTATCCATCCTATAACAAAGCATGAATGTAAATCACTACAAAATTTTCTCACAATAATCTAGATTAAATTGAAGATATTGAGGAAATTATGAACTAGAATTATTAAAATTATTAAACACATTGACTATAATTTTGCAATAAATATAATTTTCCTATTCTAAGAATCTAAAAAGTAAATACAAATTGAAATTGAGAATAAAGCTTATCGTGATCACGAATCTTATATACTGATAAAAGTAATATTTAATAGGTGCTTCCTCTGTCTTTGTCGGCTCACGGCTTTAGGACTTGTATTTTTCTTCGCAGAGATTGGAGATTCACCCACAAACCTTTTAATATATTAAAATAAAGAAAACCTAATCCTGGTTGGAAACATATTCCTAAGTGGACCCCACATTATAATTACCCATGCTATAAAGAAACATACCTAAAAAGAGCAATAGAATCATCATATTATAAAAGTAAGAAAGTTATGTGGCCCCATATAATTTGTTATCATATAGTTCTCCAGCTTTGAGACTAAGGCAATATCATAGTAGACACCTATTTAATTCTTATTTTTAATCAAGACCTAAATGTATCGATTTGTAAATTTTATATCGCTCCATATTATATATCTATGATATTTATAAGTTGTAAATGAAAATATACTTAGCTTATGAGGCTTATACTCATATTTTGAAGCTTATATCTTGCTTCATAAAAGGGTCTAATGCTTCATCTAGCTTTTGCTTTTTAAACATTGAATAAAAATACTTTTAATCATGTAACTAAAGAAAAGCTATATGAGAGTAAAACCTTGAAATATGATAAGGCCAATAAAATATCTCATCCAAGACAAGTTTATGAAGCCTAACATTCGATAATATGAATACATTTGTATCTATGCTTAGATGAAAGTTCCAAACTCACGAAGTTCTTCGACGATAAGGTAAAGGTGAGTAACATCTTCTTTTGTATTAGATTTATTTTTGATCTTGGTTTTCTTATCACAAATTTATCCATCCTATAACAAAGCATGAATGTAAATCACTACAAAATTTTCTCACAATAATCTAGATTAAATTGAAGATATTGAGGAAATTATGAACTAGAATTATTAAAATTATTAAACACATTGACTATAATTTTGCAATAAATATAATTTTCCTATTCTAAGAATCTAAAAAGTAAATACAAATTGAAATTGAGAATAAAGCTTATCGTGATCACGAATCTTATATACAGTAAAACCGTAATATTTAATAGGTGCTTCCTCTGTCTTTGTCGGCTCACGGCTTTAGGACTTGTATTTTTTTCTTCGCAGAGATTGGAGATTCACCCACAAACCTTTTAATATATTAAAATAAAGAAAACCTAATCCTGGTTGGAAACATATTCCTAAGTGGACCCCACATTATAATTACCCATGCTATAAAGAAACATACCTAAAAAGAGCAATAGAATCATCATATTATAAAAGTAAGAAAGTTATGTGGCCCCATATAATTTGTTATCATATAGTTCTCCAGCTTTGAGACTAAGGCAATATCATAGTAGACACCTATTTAATTCTTATTTTTAATCAAGACCTAAATGTATCGATTTGTAAATTTTATATCGCTCCATATTATATATCTATGATATTTATAAGTTGTAAATGAAAATATACTTAGCTTATGAGGCTTACGCCTCATATTTTGAAGCTTATGTCTTGCTTCATAAAAGGGTCTAATGCATCATCTAGTGCTTTTGCTTTTTAAACATTGAATAAAAATACTTTTAATCATGTAACTAAAGAAAAGCTATATGAGAGTAAAACCTTGAAATATGATAAGGCCAATCAAATATCTCATCCAAGACAAGTTTATGAAGCCTAACATTTGATAATATAAATACATTTGTATCTATGCTTAGATGAAAGTTCCAAACTCATAGAAGTTCTTCGACGATAAGGTAAAGGCTGAGTAACATCTTCCTCTCAGATAGATTTATTTTTGATCTTGGTTTTCTTATCACAAATTTAACCATCCTATAACAAAGTATGAATGTAAATCTCTACAAAATTTTCTCACAATAATCTAGATTAAATTGAAGATATTGAGGAAATTATGAACTAGAATTATTAAAATTATTAAACACATAGACTATAATTTTGCAATAAATATAATTTTCCTATTCTAAGAATTTAAAAAGTAAATACAAATTGAAATTGAGAATAAAGCTTATCGTGATCACGAATCGTATAAACAGTAAAACCGTAATATTTAATAGGTGCTTCCTCTGTCTTTGTCGGCTCATGGCTTCAGGTCTTGTATTTTTTTCTTCGCAGAGATTTGAGATTCACCCACAAACCTTTTTATATATTAAAATAAAGAAAACCTAATCCTGGTTGGAAACATATTCCTAAGTGGACCCCACATTATAATTACCTATGCTATAAAGAAACATACCTAAAAAAGAGCAACAGAATCATCATATTATAAAAAGTAAGAAAGTTATGTGGCCCCCATATAATTTGTTATCATATAGTTCTCCAGCTTTGAGACTAAGGCGCAATATCATAGTAGACACCTATTTAATTTGGAGGTGGGGCCGGGGGTTCACGTGACCCCCTCCCCCACCCCTGTCAGGAAGGAAGGACAATGCTTATCAATGTGGAGTACAATCAACTTGACCCCTTGCTTAGGGCCACCAGGCATGCTGATGGAGATGTCAATTGTGAAACTGGTTATTCTCCTTTCCCCGGAAACATAAGCCAGGTATATTCTTTTAACATAATAGTAAAAGTCTGTAATAAATTAGTTCAACATGGTCTTTTATTTTTGTAAAATACTGATTCTAAATGAAACATGATTTGTAGTAGAGAGATCAAATGAAATTTAGATCTCTAATATCATGAGATGATTATTTCCTACAGAAATAGGTGCGATGAAATACTCATCATGAACTAATTTCTGGATTCTTGAAGCATGTAATCACTAGAAATCTTTTTTTCCAATATTCATGTCATTAGGATGAGCCGAAATATATTATTTTGTACAAAATGCATGGTGTGGTGATGCAGAAAACATGAAGAAGCTAAAAATTGCCATACTGAACACAATAAGACTGTATTACATCCATGGTGATGCAGAAAAACATGAAGAAGCTAAAAAATTGCCATACTAAACACAATAAGACTGTATTACATCCAATTGAAGTTGAACCATACCTAACTTGGCTGAAATGGTTCCAATATGAGAATACTAATTTATTTCGTCGCACCCTCCAAACTGCATCTAAAGCAGCAATATAGAAATTAACATTTAACCCCTAAGAGTGTAATCTGACGACACTCTTTTAACTATACCCATCAATTTATTTCCTGGCACAACTGGAGAACAAATAATATCACAAAAGAGGATTCAGCAGCAGCAGGAGCAATGTAGTGGAAATTTAGGTTCCAAGTAATGGTGGTAATGGAAGTGACAGTGGAACTACTGCTATAAAGAGACAAAGTTTCTCAAATGTTTGAAAAGGCAAATCTTAGCACATCTAGCAGCAGTAAGCTTTAATGTGATTGGTTACTTGGTGGGTATAGTTGAGAAGCATGTCGCGAGATTACACACTTAGGTGTGACATAAAAGATTAGTATCCTCATATTGGATGCACTTCAGGAAAGTTAAATTTGTACTTAACTTCAATTGGATTCGATACAATCTTACTGTGTTAAGTATATCAAATTTAGCATCTTCATGTCTTTTTTGCATCATTACACATTGCATCCTATACAAATTAAATATAAAATTTTGCCTTCATATTAAAGACATGAATATGAGCAAAAAATATTTACGTCTTGCATTGCATGCTTCATGAAGCATGGAATTAATTCATGGTGAGTATTTCATCATGACTGATGATACCTATTTTATGTAGGCGATAATCATCTCATGATATTTAGAGATTTAAATTCCATTTCGTCCCTCTATTAGTACTACATATCAGATTTCATTTAGCATCAGCATTTAACATAAATAAAATGACTTATTGAACTACTCTATCACATGTTTCTATTACAATCGAAATCAATAGTTTTTTTATAATTATTGTTTTATTTTTATGTATTTGGTAAGATTTATAGAGCTGGTGAAACAATAATCATTTCTGTATGATTATTATGGGCTGTTGATTTTGCACCTCGGACCATACACTGAAGAGCTGAGTAAAACCAAAGGGGCTAGTGCAGAATTTGTGAACCTTAAGTAATCTCTCTTTACTTTTTTTCCCTCCTCCTTGGATCTACTTTTACCTTATTCTTTTTGTGTAACAGTAAGTTTAATGTCTATGAAGTAACATTAATTTAATCGTATATTGGTATACTATCTTGTAGCAGATTATTTTTGTGTGCTAACCCTGATTTACCCTTTTTTTGGTAAGTAAGTAAAACTTTCTATTTCCCAAAATTGCAAATAAGGTTCATACAATCCCTGTACATTGTTAAAGGCTTTATCCTGTAGCCTCCAAGAAGACACTTAAAAAAACCAAGACTTTACAAAACTGTAAGAAAGAAAAGGAGCTTTAGAATCTTCAGTCTGCAGCAATAGGAAACTCTTTAGCTTTTGCACTTTTCCACAAACTCTGGAGTTATGAGCATAGCAGAGCACCATTTCCTGTTTTTGTGATTGTCCCAAGCTTTTGTACAGAGCTACATTTGATTTTAATGTCAAAACTTGCCAAACTTATGCATTCCTCTAACATGACCATCTTCTGCTGAAAAATTATTAGATTTCTAGCTCTCCAAATGTAGTAAATTGCTGCTACAACCGCAACTTTCTTTATGCTAGCTATTGCCGAGCTTCCCCTGCATCTTATTTTCATCCATGAAAGAACTTCTTCCCATTTATCTGGTACATCATTCTCCTGCACAAGAGCCATGACTCTTTTTAGTATGTATCTGCTGAATCCACATTCAAAGAATAGGTGTTCTCTATTCTCCTTATGTACACCATAGAGCACACACCTATGCTCATGTACAATACAATATTTCACCAATCTCTCTTTAGTTGGTAACATGTCCCAGCAGCAACCCAAAAGATGAAAGAATGCTTTGGGATAACCAGTTTCCCCCATACCAGATGCCTCCATTCCACTTTAGGTTGATCTCCTTCCAGTATCTGATAAGTGCTTTTAGTTGTGTATGGGGGATTTCCACCCTTCCATATAATTCCAGCAGAGTTAGCTTCAAGGCACATGAGGGCATGTTCTCTGAGCTTGAGGATCTTTTTAAATACCCATGAATAGTGAGATTTTGCTGTCATATTCCAGAAATTTTGATTCTTTATATAAAACCCATGAATCCAGCAGACCCACATAGAAGTTTTGTCAAGTATTATATCCCACACATGCTTGAGCATCAAAGATTTATTAACCATACTTAAAAGTTTCAGTCCCAGTCCACCATTTTCCTTTGGCAAGCATACATTTGTCCATGATATTTTTGCTTTTTTTCCATTTTGTAACTCTCCAGCCCACAGAAAATTCCTGCAAATTTTCTCAACTTCCTTGATAATTTTTTTTGGTAGAACAAAGATGCCTCCCCAATAGTTTTGCATGCTATAAAGCACAGATTTTATTAATTGTAGTCTTCCAGCAAAAGAAAGCAGTCTTGTAGTCCAGCATTTGATTCTACTGGTCATTCTTTCAATCAGTGCACCACAATCTGAGGCCGAGAGAGCTTTTGAGGTGAGGGGGACACCCAAGTACTTAACTGGAAGGACTCCTTCTGTAAAGTGTAGTATATCCATAATATGTTGCCTATCATTTTGACTGACTCCTCCAAAATAAACTTGGCTTTTGCTTTCATTAGCATATAGGCCAGATGCCTTTGAAAAGTGCACAAAACAGTCAAATATGTGTTTAACAGAGGCTATATCTCCTCTACAGAAAAGAAGTAAGTCATCTGCAAAACAGAGATGATTGATGTGCATGTTTTTGCATTTGGGATGATATTTGAAGGATTTCTGCTCCTTCAACCCAGCCAAATTTCTGCTTAGGTACTCCATAGCCAGAACAAACAAATATGGTGACATAGGGTCTCCCTGCCTTAAACCTTTTTTGCCTTTGAACATAGGGCTAGGCTGACCATTAACCACTATTGAGTAGGATACAGTTGTGACACATTGCATGATCCATCTCCTGAATTTGTGAGGGAAATCTAAACCAAGTAGCAATGAGTCCAGGAATGTCCAACTGAGTGAATCATAGGCCTTCCTCAAATCAACTTGAAGAGCACATCTTGGACTTATGCATTTTCTACCATACATATGCATGATCTCCTGAGTTAGCAAAACATTGTGTGCTATACTCCTTCCTCTTACAAAAGCCCTATGAGCCTCATTCACAATAGTATGAACTACCTCTTTTAATCTATTGGTAATAACATTAGCAATGCATTTGTAAAGTACATTACAACATGATATCGGCCTAAATTCAGAAGCATAGTTTGGACAAGCTACCTTAGGTACCAGAGTAATTGAAGTAGCGTTAAGGGCTTTTAGGATAGTACCTGATTTGAAGAAGCTCTTCACTGCCAAGATAACATCCTTTCCTACTGTCTCCCAAGCCGATTTGTAGAATTTAGAGCTGAGGGGACACCCAAGTACTTAACTGGAAGGACTCCTTCTGTAAAGTGTAGTATATCCATAATATGTTGCCTATCATTTTGACTGACTCCTCCAAAATAAACTTGGCTTTTGCTTTCATTAGCATATTGGCCAGATGCCTTTGAAAAGTGTACAAAACAGTCCAATATGTGTTTAACAGAGGCTATATCTCCTCTACAGAAAAGAAGCAAGTCATCTACAAAACAGAGATGATTGATGTGCATGTTTTTGCATTTGGGATGATATTTGAAGGATTTTTGCTCCTTCAACCCAGCCAAATTTCTGCTTAGGTACTCCATAGCCAGAACAAACAAATATGATGATATAGGGTCTCCCTGCCTTAAACCTTTTTTGCCTTTGAACATAGGGCTAGGCTGACCATTAACCACTATTGAGTAGGATACAGTTGTGACACATTGCATGATCCATCTCCTGAATTTGTGAGGGAAACCTAAACCAAGTAGCAATGAGTCCAGGAATGTCCAACTGAGTGAATCATAGGCCTTCCTCAAATCAACTTTAAGAGCACATCTTGGACTTATGCATTTTCTACCATACATATGCATGATCTCCTGAGCTAGCAAAACATTGTGTGCTATACTCCTTCCTCTTACAAAAGCCCTATGAGCCTCATTCACAATAGTATGAACTACCTCTTTTAATCTATTGGTAATAACATTAGCAATGCATTTGTAAAGTACATTACAACATGATATCGGCCTAAATTCAGAAGCATAGTTTGGACAAGCTACCTTAGGTACCAGAGTAATTGAAGTAGCGTTAAGGGCTTTTAGGATAGTACCTGATTTGAAGAAGCTCTTCACTGCCAAGATAACATCCTTTCCTACTGTCTCCCAAGCCGATTTGTAGAATTTAGAGCTGAATCCATCAGGGCCTGGGCTCTTCAACTCATTAATATGAAATATTGCAGATTTTATCTCATCATCTGAAACTGGCTTGCATAAGTTTACACATTGATCAGCTGATATAAGGGGCCCCTTGAGAGAATTTGACTGTCAATTGGTTCAGTTCTAAATTCAGTTCCAAGCAAATTTTGATAGAAGTTGACAAGCTCTTTCTGAATATCCCCTTGAGCACATAATCTGGTACCAACATCATTTGATAGAGAGTATATAGAATTCCTCATTCTCCTGTTCTTTACTTGAGCATGAAAAAATTTAGAATTAGTGTCTCCATACTTTATCCAATCCACTCTGGCTTTCTGATGGTAGAAGCATGATTCATACTTGAGGAGTTTGATCAGGTTCTTAAGGTTGTCTTGAACTCTTATCTTCACTTGTATATTACCAGGATCATTTTGCATATGCATTTGAGAAGCCTGAAGAAACTCTCTGGCCTTCTGAACTCTAACTGAAAGTCCCCCAAAATGCTCTTTATTGAATTTCTTAAGTGATTCTTTCATAAGCTTCAGTTTTTGCACTATTTGATACATAGGAGATCCTCTGATTTCTGTAGACCAAGCTTGAGTTACTACCATAGAATATAGATGATGGGAGCACCAAAAGGAGTAGAATCTGAAGGGGGCCTAAGCTGTATAGGTTCATGGAAGTGTACAACTGCTGGACTGTGATCAGATATACCATATGGCAAGAATTCCGTAGCTGTACAAGAATATACTGGCATCCATTCCTCATTTATCAGTACTCTATCCAATTTACTAAAGACAAGAGAATTAGACCATGTGTAAAAGCATCCTCTAAACCTCATATCTGTAAGCTGGGCTTCTTTCATTAAGTTTTGAAGCTCCAAGATTTCATTCCTGGATACCATTCTACCTTGAGCCCTTTCCTCTATGTCTTGTATACAATTAAAATCACCAAGTACCAGCCAAGGAAGATTTATAGAAGAATGTATATTTCTGATATCCTGCCAAAGTTTCTCCCTATTTTTGCATCATTGTAGCCATATATAAAAGACACCATGAATTTATTACCTACATCCTCCACAGCACAGTGAATGCATTGAGAAGAAGTAAGTAAGGGGGTAACTGAAATGTATTGGTGATTCCAAATCACAAGAATCCTACTATGAATGTCATAATCAAAGTTGTGGACAGAGCTCCATCCTTCAGCACATTTATTAACTATTGTCTGCACAAGAGCCTTATTAACTTTTGTCTCAATAAGTCCAACCAAACATAAACTATTTTTCCTAATCAACATCTTAAGCTCTTTTTTATTAGGGTGGTTAAGACCCCTAATGTTCCAGCTTGCTATAGGTTTCATCCAGGAATTGGATTTGTAACCTTTCTTGATCTCCCTTCAACTGAAGTACCCCCACCTTTCTTCTTATTTTGAGTTTTGGCCGACAAATCAACAACTAACTTTATGCCACTTTCATCATTAATATGCAAAGCTTGAAAACCATTTGAGGTAGGAATCACTGGAGATTGTATGATAGTAACTGGCCTCTTATTTTTTTGTTGCAATAGATGTCCACGCAGAGTCCTTTTCTTTATTCTGATCTGAATTTTTATTTCCTGAATTGGTGGCCTGGCTCTCATTTTCTTCTAAATGAACAGCATCACTTACATCTCCTTCTTTGCTTATCTGTGTTTCCTTTGCTTCAGGTTGATAATCCTTCCTTTGAACCCAAATTTGCTTCAAATTTTTCCTAGAGCACTTTTCAGTAGTGTGTCCAAAGACATTACACTGAGAGCATTTGGGAGGAATCCATTCATACTCTACCCTTTGCACATACTCTTTTCCATTAGGGCTCTTTAGTTTCAGTACTTTTGGCAATTCAAAATTAGCTTTAATCTCTAGGCAAACACGAGCATATGACAATCTCCCTTTAACAGCAGTAACACCATCTGAGCATATGGGTTTACCAATGACACTAGCCAATTTGCTAAGAGCCTTCTCATTGAACAAATTTAGCTTTAAATTTAGAAATTTTACCCAAATAGGCACATATGCAATATTCATATCTTCCAAATTTAAATCAACTGACCAAGGGACCAAGATCAGAGGTTTACTATCAAAAGTCCATGGTCCTCTTTGCAAAATTTCTAATCTAGCTTCATTAGATTGGAATTTGAAGATGAATATACCTGAACTCAAAGCTAGGACCTCCACTTTGCCATGATGTACCCAGTGTTTCTCAACGAAACCCTTGATAGCAGCAAAGGGGGCTTTGAACCCATAGACATAGCCCACTAAGGCAAGGTTCCATTCTTCAATACCTTGTTCCCATTCATCATCTTCAAATTGAACACAGCTCGAATCAGAGAATTGTTGCGGGAGGAACGATAGATTCAGGCCACAACCTTTCATGCGGTTATTGCTTACAATCGAAGCCCAAGTTTTCTTCGTCCCATCCTCAGAAGACATACTGGAGAGGATAGAGAGTGGATCTAGGTAGTAGTAGATCTTAACGAGTGAAGAAGCAAGAGATTCAGCGAAAAACGACGGAGAAATCAAAGAAGAGCACGATAGCAATGAAGAACTATCGTGCGCTGCAAGAGAGATTCTGTTACATTGCTTCTTTCTCGATTATAATTTAAAGACCCTACCCTAATTTACCCTTGCTCTGCCAAGTAGTACATGAAATTTTATGATTATTATATGTATATATACACATATATAAGATAAAGGACATGTGAGCTTTCAAAAGATAATGGTGGCTTTGACCATTTTCTATCACTCGCAGGGTGGGCCACCTTCCACTTACGTATCTCGGAGTTTCATTTAAGAAAATTACATTGACACCCATTAATACTAGCGGACACACATATTATTGACTTGGCATATACATCACAGTGGAAGAAATCAATAATTTAACCATGTCGGAATATTCTTTAGGATGTATAATATTAATATGTTACTTGTTCTCGATATTATTAGATAAATGCTTCGGGATTTTAAACAAAATCCAAAAAAGCTGGTAACCGGATCCAATTTTAGGGCAGAGATTTTGGTTTGGCTCTGCAGTTTTTGACCCATTACTTCCAGGTAGATTACAATATTCAGTTAATTGAATTTAGTTGGATCCAAATCTGAAAAACCTAAAATATGGTCTGGTATCATATAAGTAGATGCCTAATTTAGATGTCAGTATAACTCCTATCTTTTACTAGGGTATACATTAAAGCAAAACCAAAAAGTTTAAAAACTCATCAGAGAATGACACCTCATCTTCCTCCTTCTCTAAATTTTTTGACACCTATCAAATCATCTAATCCGTCCATTTAAATTGCTATTATATCTCAATCTTTAATTCAAACAAATATATATAAAAGAAAAAATCAATTTATAATCAATTAGAATATCTTTGGCAATATCTTTAGTATCTAATTCAAATCACAAATAAAATTAAATTCCCTCATTTAGGCATTTCTTTTCAATATATGGGAAAAATATATATTTCGATTTTCTTGAAAAACCGAAAAATCTATTTATCCCGCAATTCAATTTTATTTTTCGGTCACTTTTCCCGTCTTAATTTTTTACATTTTGGTTTTAGGTCTCAAATTTTTCTGAGAACTCTAAATTATTACTCAGATCTCCTAAAAATACATCGTAATTAATCTAGCACCATCCAATATTTATCTTATTTTAATTTGTGCATTATTTTTTATTTTAATTGTTTTCAAATTTTTGTTTTTCAAATTTTTGATTTTAATTCCTACTCGAATTATTATTCGATCTTCAAAAATACATCATGTAATTAATGAAGCACCATTCAATATTTATGTTATTTTAATTTGTGTACTATTTTTTCAATTTTAATTATTTTCAAATTTTTATTTTTAGATTGCCGATTTTAATTCCAATGTAATTTTATCATCAACCCATGGTTTGTTAATTCCAATATAAATTTTATTTAAATTTGTGTAGTATTTTTAGTTTTAATTGTTATCAAATAATATTAATTTTTGGATCTTGAGTTTAATTCGAGAAATAACTCCCGATATTTTATCTATGATCCAAGACACTATCAATTGGAGAAAGATTATTCAGTTACTTATTCTACAACCCTTGAGTAATTATTTTTATTTAAAATTTTAATATTTTTATATTACTGCAGGAAAATAAATCGATAATTTTAATCTTCAACCCATGGCACTTTTGTTGCTTGGAGAACATAATTCGGTATTTAATATATTCAGATATTGATATTTTTAAATATATATATTTTTATTTTTAAAATATTATAGAAATTATTGATTTTATTTTAATTTGTGTATTATTTTTACCCTTTTAATTGTTTTCAATTTTTTTCAGATTGTCAATTTTTTGCCTATGTAATTTTATCTTCAACATGGTTCTTTAATTGCTTGGATGAAAATAATATAGGTATTTTATCTACCCCGTCCTATATAATTTTTATTTTAATTTGTTTAGTATTTTTCAGTTTTAATTGTTATAAAAATATTAATTTTTGGAACTTGAGTTTTAATTCCAATCTACAATTTACAATTGAATTTTTTTAATTTTTATATAATTAGAAATTTTTATTTTACTAATTTCCAAATTTAATTTGGATTTTATTACATTTTAGATAGTTGTGAAAATATATTTTGATTATTTATAATATTTTTAAATTAAAATAATTTTAAAATATTCATTATATATATATATATATATATATATATATATATATATATATATATATATATATATATATATATATATATATATATATATATATATATATATATATATATATATATATATATATTCAATTTTAAAATATTACAGAAATTAAAAATTTTAAAAATATATTTTAACATTTTTAAATTATTACAGAGACTAAAATTACAAATAAAAAATATTTTCAATTTTAAAAATTTTGCGGCAATTATAATAAATTTTTGAAAATATATTTAGGCGTTTTTGAATTTTTAGAAAACCTTTGGCAATATTTTTAGTAACTAATTCAAATCAAATATTCAGATATAGAAACAATTAATCTATAATCAGATATTTAGATATAGAAAAAATTAATTATAATCAATTAGAATATCTTTGACAATATCTCTAGTAACTAATATCTTTGGCAATATCTTAAGTAACTAATTCAAATCACAAATAAAATCAAATGCCCTCATATAGGCGTTTCTTTTCATATCAAATATTCAGATATAATTATTTTATAATTGATTAGAATATCTTTGGTGCTAGATCCAAATCAGATTAAAAATATCTTTGGTAATATATTTAGTAACAAATTAAAATCATATATTCAAATATAGAAAAAATCAATTTATAATCAATTAGAATATCTTTGGCAATATTTTTAGTAACTAAGATCTTTGGCAATATTTTTAGTAACTAATTCAAATCACAAATAAAAATAGAATCCCTCATTTAGGCATTTCTTTTCAATTAAAATATTCAGATATAATCAATTTATAATCAATTAGAATATCTTTGGTGCTAGATCCAAATCAGATTAAAAAATATTACAGCGATGAAAAATATTTTTAAAAACTATTTTGATTTTAAAAATATCACAAAAATTATAATAAATTTTTGAAAATATATTTTTATTTTAAAATATTCTAAAAATTTAAAATAAATTTTTAAAATTATAATATTTTAAAACCCAAAATTATGTCAACAACTTTTGAATTCATTTTTAGATAGCTGTGAAAATATATTTTCAATTATTTATAATATTTTTGCAGTTAAAATAATCTTAAATTTTACACAATAAATAT
The DNA here is from genome assembly GCA_012295165.1 of Asparagus setaceus. Taxonomy (NCBI): domain Eukaryota; kingdom Viridiplantae; phylum Streptophyta; class Magnoliopsida; order Asparagales; family Asparagaceae; genus Asparagus; species Asparagus setaceus. The sequence continues at coordinate 80,690,482 of CM022706.1, forward strand.
ATATTCAGTTTTTAAAATATAACAGCAATTAAAGTATATTTTTGAAAATATATTTTTGTTTTTAAAATATTACAGAGATTAAAATATATTTTTGAAAATATATTTTTATTTTTAAAAATATTTTGAAATTATAATATATATTTAAAATATTTTTCAAATTTTTAAATAGTACAGTATTTTAAATATTTTGAAAATATATTTTCAAAAATAATAGCAATATTTTATTAAATTACACATTACCAAATTGATTCTACTAAACACAAGTTACCAATTTAAACTACCATATATTATTTTAATTTAATGACCTAATTTAGATTGTGTTCACAATTTTTAAATTATTTCAAATTATTTTAAATTCAAAATATTTATTTATGAAATAATACGAAATTTTCATTAAATTTTGAATTACCAAATTGATCTTACTAAATACAAATTACTAATTTAAACTACCAAATCTTACTTTAATTTAACTACCTAAATTAGATAGAGGTCACAATTTTAAAAGAAAGTAAAATTATTATAATTCAAAATATATCTGAAATAATACCAAAATTTGTGTAAATTTCAAATTACCAAAATTATGAAATTTTAATTCAACAGTTATTAAATAATAATGAAATTATAATTTTTACCTAAATAAATTTTTCACCCAATATACAATTGACAATTTAAATTTTATTCATTTCTATATACTTGGAAATTTTTATTTTACTAATTTCTAAAATTAATTTGGATTTTAAGACATTTTTAGATAGTTGTGAAAATATATTTTGATTATTTATAATATTTTTAAATTAAAATAATTTTAAAATATTCATTATATATATATATATATATATATATATATATATATATATATATATATATATATATATATATATATATATATATATATATATATATATATATATATATATATATATATATATATATATATATATTCAATTTTAAAATATTACAGAAATTAAAAATTTTAAAAATATATTTTAAAAATATATTTTCGTTTTTTCAAATATTACAAAATTATAATATATTTTCGAAAATATATTTTCTATTTTTAAAATATTACAGCATTTTATATTTTTAAAAATATATTTTCGTTTTTTCAAATATTACAAAATTATAATATATTTTCGAAAATATATTTTCTATTTTTAAAATATTACAGCATTTTATATTTTTTAAAATATACTTTCAAAAATAATAGCAAATTTTTATTAAATTACACATTACCAAATAGATCTTACTAAATACAAGTTTCCAATTTAAACTTCCAAGTCTTACTTTAATTTAACGACCTAATTTAGATTGTGTACACAATATTTCAAATTATTTTAAATTATTATAATTCAAAATATATCTGAAATAATACCAAAATTAAAGTAAATATTATTTCAAGTTTATGCGGTATTAGAAATTTTTATTATTTTGTTTATTATCATTTATCAAATTTTAATCTAGAAAACAAATTAAATCAATTAGTGATATGGAATTTTTATAGTATTAGTTATTGATATGAATTAAAATGTTTATTATCATATATTATTTATAATTTATTGTTTTGTTTATTATCAAATATCATTTATCAATTATTGATATATTTTTAGTTATTTAAAATATTACAACATTTAAAATGTATTTTTGAAAATATATTATCAGTTTATAAAATATTGCAGCAAATAAATTTTTTTAAAATATAATTTTTATTTTTGAAAATATTATAGCAATTAAAAGTTTGAAAATTGGGTTTTCAAAATGTTACAGCAATTAAAATTTTTGAAAATTGGGTTTTCAAAATCTTACAGAAATTAAAAATTTTGAATTGAATATATGTTTTAGGTTTTTAAAATATTACAGCAATTAAAATATTTTTAAAAATATTTTCAATTTTTAAAATATTACAGCAATTAAAATTTTTGAAAATATATTCAGTTTTTCAAAATATTATAGCTATTAATAATTTTTAAATATATTTAATTTATTAAAATATTACAAAAATTAGATTATAAAATTACAAGTTTGAATGAGTTTTTCAAAATTATATAAATTAAGATATATTTTTAAATTATAATAACAATTAAAATATAATTTTTAAATTATTACAGCAATTAAAATATATATTTTTAATTATTACAGGAAATTTAATGAGGTTTTTAAAATATTACAGCAATTAAAATTTTTGAAAATATATTATCAGTTTATAAAATATTGCAGCAAATAAATTTTTTTAAAATATAATTTTTAATTATTACAGCAATTAAAATATATTTTTAATTTTTAAAATATTACAGCAATTAAAATATTTTTAAAAATATTTTCAATTTTTAAAATATTACAGCAATTAAAATTTTTGAAAATATATTCAGTTTTTCAAAATATTATAGCTATTAATAATTTTTAAATATATTTAATTTATTAAAATATTACAAAAATTAGATTATAAAATTACAAGTTTGAATGAGTTTTTCAAAATTATATAAATTAAGATATATTTTTAAATTATAATAACAATTAAAATATAATTTTTATTTTTGAAAATATTATAGCAATTAAAAGTTTGAAAATTGGGTTTTCAAAATGTTACAGCAATTAAAATATTTTTAAAATATTACAGCAATTAAAATTTTTGAAAATATATTCAGTTTTTCAAAATATTATAGCTATTAATAATTTTTAAATATATTTAATTTATTAAAATATTACAAAAATTAGATTATAAAATTACAAGTTTGAATGAGTTTTTCAAAATTATATAAATTAAGATATATTTTTAAATTATAATAACAATTAAAATATAATTTTTAATTATTACAGCAATTAAAATATATATTTTTAATTATTACAGGAAATTTAATGAGGTTTTTAAAATATTACAGCAATTAAAATATATTTTTAATTTTTAAAATATTATAGCAATTAATTAAATATATATGATATTTTATATTTGTATGTCTAATTATAAATTTACAATAATTAAATATATACATAATATTATATTATATTTCTGTTCATTTTTCTTTTGTAGTAAAAGGATTGACAAGCTTTTAGATCTCATTATGCTACAAAGTTTTATATAAATCAGTGATAATAAGGATGTTGTTCAAACTCAAGGGTATTTTATAACTTCTTGTGAAATAATATAATCCTCTTTTCATAAAATTTATTCACAATTATGAGAACTATAAGTAATTATTTTACTTATCTTTTTCTCAATTATATTGATGCCAACTCAATACTAAATTTTAGAGACTGGAACAATATCGCTAAGCACACAAGTCAAATTTAAAATCGACAATGGTACACTTGATGACATTTTTGAACTAAAGGAATTGAATGATGGCGATGTAAGTGAATTTTAATTTATTTTAATATTGAATTATTTTCTAAACTTTATATATATTCAATTATAGTTTTTAACACTATATCAATATAAGATACATGATGCAACGATAAAAGTTATCTTATTATTACACAATATACTTGATACATTTTTATTTAAATCGCTAAAATGATGTATACAAAATTCAAATTAAACTTAATATAATACAACGGCTATATAAATACATTACATAGACCTTGAAAGATTAATACTTTAATTGATTTATCATGCACTTTATTATTTTATTGGTTTTATAATTCCATTGGTGATGAATATATTGTTTATCTATACTATTTTTAGGAGAAATATTTCTTTTGCAACGCTCAAATCATGGGAATTGAGGAGCTCTCGATTGGCGATATTCTCCTCATCTTGGTTACAATAACAAGTTGAAAGAGATCAATGGGGTTCTTTCTTGCAATCATCATAAAAATAAAATCAAATATGTCAAGAAAGGCAACATGATATTATAATTTTTATAAATATAAATTATTTACAGTTTATAAAAATTAAATTGAATAATCAATATATAACGAATAATGATTTAACTTTAGGTACAAACTTACCTTACAAGTGACGGATGGAATAAGCATCGCTACATTTGTAATATTCCATCATGACGTTCTTCGTTTGATGAAAATTGGTCCTTCAAAATTAGCATCTTCGCTGGGTTTGGTAAATTATATCGAAATTATATCAAAGTTTTAATATGTTTTCAATTTAATAGATGAAATTAAAAATTAATATATATTTGCTTAAACAGAATGCAGACAACAAGGAGATTTCACTTGCAATCAAGAGATTAATCGGTAGAAATATGCGTTTTCATGTTAAGGTTACAGAGTTTAGCACAAGAAATGCATTGAAGACTACAATGTTATTATTGATGGTTTAAATCACACAGTCAATTGTTTCAGAGTTAAGGATGATCAGGGGCCGCTCACTCCCCCGAATATCTGATTTTGAGATAAGTTGTTCTTCCCTGCATAGATAAAAGGTCGTAAGAGGGCGGGGTTGGTGTCCCCGATTGTTCCTCCAACAATCAAGTCAGCAAGGTGCTTGAGTGGAGAAGTAAATAGAACTGTTCAAGTTCTACAGTGCGGTAAAACTAAGAAAAATGTGCTGTCAAGGCTTAGAAATTGCTTACCCAGATGTAGGGAATAGTCCCCCTTTTATAGTGGCAATAGGGGGTGATTTGGTAACCGGTAGAGTATGGGGTGGCCATGAGTCGGCATTTGCTTCAATTGGCATTTGAGTGGATAGAGTCACTTCGACATTTAATGTGAAGTGACTGGAGGTATGGGGTGTCCACGTGGTCTGATGTGTCATAAAGATATTCGGGAATGGAGAAATAATGCGCATGTCTATGCATTTAATGCGATGGCGACAAGCTGTCAGCGGAGGACTCGAGGTAAACCGTTGTCTTCCTACTCGCCTGGCTGAGTGTCGAGAAGTACCGCCTTTTGAGTCGACTTTGCGAGATATCGCCCAAGGAGATGACCGAGCGGATCGCTCATCGAGTCGGCCTATCAGGAGGGTCGACACACACCGCCTTTCGAGTTGATGTCGTCGAAGGGAATGACCGAGTGGACCGCTCATCGAGTCGGCCTATCAAGAGGGTCGACACACACCGCCTTTCGAGTTGACCTCGCAAGATGTCAACCCATCGAGTCGGTCATGTCGAAGATCTTGGCCATCCCGAGGCGTTGAGTTAATTTGATTAGGTGTTTAATACGGGATACTTGCCTGCTATTAATTGGGGATTAAAATTTAGTAACAGAAAACCCATAACAATTATTAAAATCGTTAATGATAATGTGGACGATGAAAAACTCAACGGGTTGTTACTGCTAACTGATGGAAAGGTAACATTTCCATAATCTTATTAATAAAATTATATTTCTCAATTATATGCAATGTATTCATTGTTCTAATACTAAATTTATTTTTATCAAAGAATGAAAAATCACTCGATATGATTTGGTTGATGGCGATGTGATCAATCAATTGAATATACTCGGACTTATCGACACCAAAAATAGTTCGATAAAATTCAAGATGGATGTGTTTGCTAAATTTAATATTAGTTTCATTATTTCAAAAATTAAATCATTAACGTATTATTCTAAGACTAATGTATTATTATCACAGGATGAGAAACCAATTGAATTGAATCGGGATGGTACTATTGATAATCAATCTGTTGAATTAACTCGGACTTATCCACACGATATCCACCACTAATAGCAAAGGTAAAAGAAGATTTTAGGCGTTTAGCCTATTGCTACACTTGACTCTTACGCATTTAAAACTCCACGCAACAAGTAAAAAAATAAGGATACAATCAAGTTGGCTTATTTATACATTAATTAATTTTGATATATAATTTTTAATGTTAAATTTAAATAAACATGTTTTATTTTGTAGAAATGGACAACAAGGAGATTTCACTTGCAATCAAGAGATTAATCGGTAGAAATATGCGTTTTCATGTTAAGGTTACAGAGTTTAGCACAAGAAATGCATTGAAGACTACAATGTTATTATTGATGGTTTAAATCACACAGTCAATTGTTTCAGAGTTAAGGATGATCAGGGCCGCTCACTCCCACGAATATCTGATTTTGAGATAAGTTGTTCTTCCCTGCATAGATAAAAGGTCGTAAGAGGGCGGGGTTGGTGTCCCCGATTGTTCCTCCAACAATCAAGTCAGCAAGGTGCTTGAGTGGAGAAGTAAATAGAACTGTTCAAGTTCTACAGTGCGGTAAAACTAAGAAAAATGTGCTGTCAAGGCTTAGAAATTGCTTACCCAGATGTAGGGAATAGTCCCCCTTTTATAGTGGCAATAGGGGGGTGATTTGGTAACTTCGGCCGAGTATGGGCTGGCGGCTGAGTCAGCATTTGCTTTACAGGTGGCAGCTGCTGAGTGGATAGAGTCACTTCGACATTTAATGTGAAGTGACTGGAGGTATGGGGTGTCCACGTGGTCTGATGTGTCATAAAGATATTCGGGAATGGAGAAATAATGCGCATGTCTATGCATTTAATGCGATGGCATGTTTCGCCGCCGGAGGACTCGAGGTAAACCGTTGTCTTCCTACTCGCCTGGCTGAGTGTCGAGAAGTACCGCCTTTTGAGTCGACTTTGCGAGATATCGCCCAAGGAGATGACCGAGCGGATCGCTCATCGAAGTCGCCTATCAAGAGGGTCGACACACACCGCCTTCGAAGTTGATGTCGCCGGGAATGACCGAGTGGACCGCCATCGAAGTCGGCCTATCAAGAGGGTCGACACACCGCCTTCGAAGTTGACCTCGAAGATGTCAACCCATCGAAGTCGGTCATGTCGAAGATCTTGGCCATCCCGGCGCTGAGTTAATTTGATTAGGTGTTTAATACGGGATACTTGCACGCTATTAATTGGGGATTAAAATTTAGTAACGAAAACCCATAACAATTATTAAAATCGTTAATGATAATGTGGACGATGAAAACTCAACGGGTTGTTATCGCTAATCGATGGAAAGGTAACATTTCCATAATCTTATTAATAAAATTATATTTCAATTATATGCAATGTATTCATTGTTCTAATACTAAATTTATTTTTATCAAAGAATGAAAAATCACTGATATGACGGGTTGATGGCGATGACAAATAATCAATTGAATATACTCGGACTTATCGACACCGAAAATAGTTCGATAAAAATTAAGATGGATGTGTTTGCTAAATTTAATATTAGTTTCATTATTTCAAAAATTAAAATCATTAACGTATTATTCTAAGACGAATGTATTATTATCACAGATGAGAAACCAATTGAATTGAATCAGATGGTACTATTGATAATCAACTGTTGAATTAACTCGGACTTATCCACACCGATATCCACCACTAATAGCAAAGGTAAAAGAAGATTTTAGACGTTTAGCCTATTGCTACACTTGACTCTTCTGCATTTAAAACTCCACCGCAACCAAGAAAAAATAAGGATACAATCAAGTTGGCTTATTTATACATTAATTAATTTTGATATATAATTTTTAATGTTAAATTTAAAATAAACATGTTTTTATTTTGTAGAAATGGACAAAGAACAAGCTCTTTCAACTTTCAAAAGAGGATTAAGACAGAGAAAAATAATTGGAAATTATTTGAGCTTTTCTTAATGTTTTGCTTATTACTTCCTATGACTGATTGATTGATTGAGAATTTTTTGGTGATGCATCATTTGCTAATAATATTTTTGAACATTAAACTATCTTATATCTTAATTTCATTCAAGCTACATTGAGGATATTTTGATTATCTTCATTTTACTCATTTATTATGAAAAATTAGTTTAAATGATCTTAATTTTAATTATAGCTTTATATAAGTTATTTAATATCATTATTTTCAAGCGGGTACATGTTATCTAACCTCAATGGGGGTAGGTGAGAGTAGGGTTCATGTGTTTCGAAGGGGGTTGAGTCGTTAGATCTTTAAAATTATATTCGGATAAGAGTGATTGAAACACGACGACATATAGATGAATTACGATAAGACCGTGCTTAGCACGGGATAAAACACTAGTCTTATTAGAATCATGATGCATGTCCATAAATGAATTATGTAGAAATACATTGTTTTGATTTAATTAGGTTTTGATTTAATTAGGTTCAGCTAGTGCTTCAATTGGAGCAATTGTGTTTCTATTCATCCAAGTTTTTATGGTCAACCTGTTAGTAATTGTCTCTTCATAATTAATGTTCTAATCATTTTAATTAGTTACTTAAATATTGATTCCCATACTGACGATTAATAAATCATTGGTGTAGCAAAATTATGGACTTTTCCAGTTATGTTTTCCATTAACGATTTATAACTTTCAGGCTACTACTCTACATCCGAGTCTATTTTTCATAGGAAACACTACTTATGGTATGTCGTGAGTTTGTTATGGTTGTGAGTGTGACTCCTATCTTATGAGTATCATGATACATATCCATATGCAAATTAAATATATTGTTTGATTTTAAAATGTAGATGTAGGATGAAGCTGGTTTAAGAATCTGAATCCAAATTTAAATCTTTTTGGTTGTGCAGATCTGTTTGGATATAATTATCCCTATCAAATTTGGATTCTGATAAGATATTTTCTCAGCAGATTTGATTTTAGATAATAGAATCTTAAGGAATCTGATCTGTTGACAACCCCAGCCTGTGTTCTTGGCAACTATGGACGTATTACTGCTGCATATTAATTAAGTTCAGCTAATGCTTCAATTAGAGCAATTGTGCTTCTGTTCATCGCAATTTTGATAAAATTTTCTCTATAATTAATGCTCTTGTCGTTTTAGCTAGTTAGTTAAATATTCATCTCCAAAATGATCAATGAGTCATTGGTGTAGAAAGATTATGGCATAACTGATGATTTTCACCAAAAGTTCCATAAATATACCAACTATATATGAAGTTATGAACTATTAATTCTCTTCATGATTTTCACCTGGAACGTTCTATTTTTATGTCATCTATCAACAATTTATAACTTTTTGACTATTATATATATACTACACTTCCAGCCCGTGTCTATTTTTCATGGCAAACACTATGCCGTGAGTTTGTTTTGTGGACTGGTTTTGGCGAGCAGACTTTGCTCTATTTCATTTCTTATACGACATTTTATTTCGTACATATATTGTTGGGCGCGCGGACCGCGGAACCGTCGAGAGAAACCACCACAAACGATAGCAAAAAACACAATAAAAGAGTAAAGACACGAGATTTACGTGGTTCGCAAGTTGCCTACGCCCACGGGTAAGGAGGGGGATTTCCACTAATAGAAAGAGAGAATACAAATTAGGATTACAAGTTCTCACAAAGAAACCCTAAAACAAACTTCTCAATCTCTCAAAAGATCTCCTCTCCAAAGATGCACAAAACCCTCGAAAAGTCGCTCCAAATCGCGGCTTAATACATCCCTAATAATCGTTTAGGGTTATATATAAACTCTAAACGAACCGGTTTAAAACCAAAACCCGCTGACCGTCTGATTAGTCGACTACTACTTCAGATTAGTCGACTACTCATCAGATTAGTCGACTACAACACGCATTAGTCGACTACTCGCTCCCACCAAACCCTCGCTTTCAGCAGATTAGTCGACTACAATGCCTAGTAGTCGACTACTCGCTCAAAACTGCTTGTGCATGTTTTGTGCATGTTCTACAATTCTCCACCTCGCACATCATTTGATTTACCTCAAATTTTGGACGAACACCAAGAACACCAAGAACATCTAGAGATCACCATTAGCCAATCCAAGCCAATCCAAATGCCACTACACCGCTGACCGCCACGCATCTCCACCGATCAAGCTCACCGTAGTTCACCTCAAATCATCTCCACCTTACCCATTACCGAAGGCCATGCCCTCTTGGGCAAATCAACAAGAGCCGATATGAAGCAAGTCTAAGCAATGCTTAAACTTACTACCGTGACCACCTTGGTTAACATGTCCGCTGGATTCTCATTCGTGTGCACCTTCATGAGAAATATCACCTCCCTCTATGACATCCCGCACAAAATGATACCGACATCAATATGCTTGGTACGAGCATGATGAACCCGATTCTTCGCCAAGTGAATTGCACTCGATCGTCACACCACAAGTTCACGTTTTCTGCTCAATCCCCAAATCGTCTAGAAGACCCCACAACCACAATGCTTCCTTCACTCCCTCGCCATGGCCATGTACTCACCAGTAGAAAGTGCCATCAGAGTCTGTAACATCGACGCCAACTAACCGAGCTCCATGTATCTTAAATACATAACTAGTAGTAGATCGCCGTCTATCTAGATCGCCCGCATAATCGAGTCCACAAACCCGTCAATCGACATGTTTCTCCACCAAAACACAGCCGTTATCAGCTGTACCCTTTAAGTACACGAGGACCCACTTCCTTTGCTTCCCGGTCGCGCTTTCCGGATTCGCCATGAATCTCGGCCACACTAACCGCTGTGAAATATCACGGGCGTGTACACCATTGCATACATTAAGCGCCAGCTGCACTAGCATGAGCAGCTCCATGTGCCTTCTCTTCCATTGTAGTGGGAGATTGATTACCGAAGCCTAAAGTGTGGAGCCAATGGAGTCACCACCGACTTAGCACTTTGCATCCCGAACCTCGCGATCACCCGCTCTATGTAGCCCTTCGACTCAAGAACAATCGTCGATTCGCCGCTCTCTTCTAATCTCCATACCCGGTATTTTCCTAGCGGCACCCATGTCCTTCATCTCAACTCTTCACCAAGTTGAGATTTCAACCTATCTATCTCCACCACGCTCTTAGAAGCAATAAGCATGTCATCCACATACAAAGAAGATAGATAAAATTACCTCCATGAAGCTTCAATGTAAACACAACAATCATGATCGCCGAAAACCCATGCCAAAGATGAAGGAGTCAAATCGCTTGTACCACTGTCAGGGAGATTGCTTTAATCCATACAGTGACTTCCTCAAACGACACACATGATTCTCCTTATCCTCAACCTTGTAGCCCTCAGGTTGATGCATGTAGATCTCTTCATCCAAGTCTCCGTGCAAGAAGGCTGTTTTAACATCGAGTTGATCCAGCTCAAAATCACCATGAGCAACAATACTCAATAGCACCCGAATAGAAGTATGTTTCACCACCGGAGAAAATATCTCATTGTAATCCACACCCTCTTTATTGCAAAACCCTTAGCCACTAGCCTCGCCTTATCTTACACACCGATAAGAAGATCTTCCTTTCTTTTAAACACCACTTACAACCAATAGCTTTTCTTCCCTGCAGACAATGGGACCACCTCCCATGTATGATTCTTCGAAGACATTCCATCTCTTCCTCCATCCAGCAACCAACTCTCACTATCCTTGTCGAATAGCTTCCTTGAAGGAGACCGCTCGTCCTCCTCCACCGAGTGCGTATTCAACCATATTAGCCTGCCCATAGTGCTTTGGGGTTGATCAGCGGCAATTACGCAGCGTATGCTCGCTTTGGCCTAGTGGAAGCCAAATTATCCTCGAGCTGCTGTTGTAGTGCTGTGTGTTGTATTTCTTTGAACCTCCTCCTGCTCAAGCTCATCATCTTCACGACTTCCCCAGAGCACGATTAGAACCTAGTTGGTCTTTAGGTTCTATTTCAATAACACGAGACTTAGTCTCTCACGGTCCTCTAACCATCATCCTTGGGCCCCGCAATCATGGATTTCTCATCAAAGGTAACATCCCCACGACCACGAACTTTGAATTTTCGTACACCAAAGGCGATAGCCTTTTACGCCTGCATATCCCAAGAATATTGCCTTCTTGGCCTCGCGTCAGCTTTCCCTCGTTGGCGTGATAGTAGGCGGTACATCCGAAATTACGAGCCTATCATAATCGCATGCTCACGACCACACCCATGGTGTATCACCATCAATGTCGAATGTGGTGAACGGTTCACAATGTAACAAGTTGTAGCCACCGCTTACCCCACCATTCGTTGCCCAATCACGCATAAGATCGCATACTCACGCCTTTTCCGGGTGTTGGGTTGATCTCTCAGCGACCCCATTCTGGCGTGGTGTAGACTGTTGTCGGTGTCGAACAATTCCCTCGATCACGAACTCCTTGAAAGCACCATCATGCTCACGTACGATTAGGATCTCGGCGTTCAATTTCTTTCTGTCTGTTCTCAAATTGTTCTCCACTTGAATGTCTCCAACACCTCATTCTTGTGCTTGAGAAGTAAATCCAAGCATACCTAGAATAATCATCTATAAGCGAGACATAATACCTAGAACCACCTTGGAAGTTGTGCGGCGGACCCCAAACATCCGTGTGCACATAATCTAGTATCCCTCTGCTCTTAGACTTGCTGTTCGAAACTTGACCTGTGTGACTTTCCATACACACAACTCTCGCAAAATCCATCTTTGGGTTCGCCAGATTCTTGTGACCCTCTTTACCAAGCGAGAACTAGACCCTTCTCGACATATGCTGCCCGCCTATGCCATAACCGTGTGTGCTCACATGGGTCTCCACCACTCGCCAGTTCCAACATTTGCATCTCCGTCACGTGCATTCACGAGAGTATATAGATTACCGTGTGAACACCCTTCATCACTACTAAGGAACCACGAACAACCTTCTTCACTCCGTTTTCCGTCACAATCCGCAACCACGGAGTGCGATTCAACCATATTAGCCTCCCATAGTGCTTTAGGGGTTGATCGCCTCAGCCTTCAGACTGCCAGGCTGCTCGCTGGCCTAGTGGAAGCCAAATTATCCTCGAGTCAGCTGTTGTTGTAGTGCTGTGTATTTTCTGCTGAACCTCCTCCCCGCCAAGCTCATCATCTTCCCCGACTTCCCACTTGAGCACGATTAGAACCTAGTTGGTCTTTAGGTTCTATTTCAATAACCCGAGACTTAGAAGTCTCACCGCCATAACACCATCATCCTTGGACGCCTCGCAATCATGGATTTCTCATCAAAGGTAACATCCCCGCCGACCACTTAACTTTGAATTTTTCAGACACCAAAGGCGATAGCCTTTTACGCCTTTGCATATCCCAAGAATATTGCCTTCTTGGCCCTCGCGTCAAGCTTTCCCTCGTTGACGTGATAGTAGGCGGTACATCCGAAAATTCGAGCCTATCATAATCGTGATGCTCTCGACCACACCCTATAGGTGTATCACCATCCAATGTCGAATGTGGTGAACGGTTCACAATGTAACAAGTTGTAGCCACCGCTTCTGCCCACCATTCGTTGCCCAATCCTGCATAAGATCGCATACTCACTGCCTTTTCCCGCAGTGTTCGGTTCAGTCTCTCCGCGACCCCATTCTGCTGTGGTGTAGACTGTTGTCGGTGTCGAACAATTCCCTCGATCACGAGAACTCCTTGAAAGCACCATCTCAGATACTCATCAGTATCGATCTCGGCGTCTTCAATTTCTTTCTGTCTGTTCTCAACCATTGTTCTCCACTTCTTGAATGTCTCAACACCTCATTCTTGTGCTTCGTAGTAAATCCAAGCATACCTAGAATAATCATCTATAAACGACATAATACCTAGAACCACCCTTGAAGTTGTCCGAGCCGGACCCCAAACATCCGTGTGCACATAATCTAGTATCCCTCTGCTCTTAGACTTGCTGTTCAGAAACTTGACCCTGTGTGACTTTCCATACACACAATCCTCGCAAAATCCATGCTGGGTTCCTTCAGATTCTTCGCCAGACCCTCTTTACCAAGCGTAACTAGACCTTCTCGACATATGCCCAAGCCTATGCCATAACCGTGTGCTCACATGGGTCTCCACCACTTCCTTCAGTTCCAACCGCTGATCTCCGCCACACCGTCTGCATTCGAGAGAGTATAGATTACCGTGACGAACACCCTTCATCACTACTAAGGAACCACGAACAACCTTCTTCACTCCGTTTTCCGTCACAATCCGCAACCACCGGAGTCCAAAGCACCAACCGAGATAAGATTCTTCCGCAAGTCGGAACATGCCTCACATCCGCCAAGGTTCGAACCACTCCATCATGCATCTTGATTTTGATATTACCTAGCCCCACTGCTTTTACAAGCATGGTTATTCCCCATCAATACAGCTTCCCCATCAATGCCTCGTAGGTAGTAAACCACTTCCTATTTGGACACATATGGTAAGAGCAACCGAATCAAGAATCCACTTCCGGAGATCTCGCCACCCGCGGACGACATAGCATTCCTTATCGCCCTTCCTCCAAACGTAGCTCGCTTCTTCCTTGCCCTCTCTCCTCTCGGTCTTGTTGTTGTTCTTCTTTCCACCTACTCTCTTATTTGGACACCGACTTTGAAATGCCCAGCCTTCACCGCGACTTGAAGCATCCTTTTCCCGCAAGAGGTCTTGATTTAGATCTAGACTTTCCTCCCTTGCCTTTTCCTCGCTCATTGCTCCTTCCTCTTGCAAACAATCCTCGCTTGTTCCCTCGCATCGCCGCTGGCCATGTCACTAGTTGCGTCTTCCGAAGATCGTCCGCTAGAAGTGCCGTTCTAGTCCCATCCATCTTCAGATTTTCTCCCACAAGCCTCGGTGTTTGCACCGGGTTCTCATAAGACTTTGGCGAGGCAGTAGTAGAAGCGCCGATCCTCGCCTCCTACTTTAACATCTATGTCTTTCAAATCTGATATGATCCTATCAAACTTGTTGATGTGTTCCGGATTGATGAGCCCTCCTCCATCTTGCAAGTATACAATTTGGATTTTAAGTAGATCCGTTAGTTAGACTCTTCGTCATGAAGGTACCCTCTAACTTCTTCCACACGCCATGTACCGCTTCTCTCCATCTACCAAGAAAGCTACATCCCTCTCGAGGCATAGGATAATCGACTGTGCTTCCGGATCCAACTCCTCCCAATCCTCATCGGACATATCCTTGTTCTTCTTCTCCTTTCCATCCAAAGTCTTGTGCAATTTTTGCGAAATTAGAAAGTTTTTCATCTGCATCCTCCAATAAGAAAAATCGTTCTTCCCATTGAACTTTTCAATCTCGAATTTTCCCACTTTGATCGATGTTGGTTGGCGCCATCCTCTGTTTGTCTTCGTGAATCCGCTTCTCGGGAATCACCAACACCCCTCAAATTAGAAATTACACCACCCAATGAACAATAGCTCGATACCAATTGTTGGGCATGACCATGGAACCGCCGAGAGAAACCACCACAAACGATAGCAAAACACAATAAAAGAGTAAAGACACGAGATTTACGTGGTTCTAAGTTGCCTACGCCCACGGGTAAGGAGGGGGATTTCCACTAATAGAAAGAGAGAATACAAATTAGGATTACAAGTTCTCACAAAGAAACCCTAAAACAAACTTCTCAATCTCTCAAAAGATCTCCTCTCCAAAGATGCACAAAACCCTCGAAAAGGCTGCTCCAAATCGTGCTTAATACATCCCTAATAATCGTTTAGGGTTATATATAAACTCTAAACGAACCGGTTTAAAACCAAAACCCGCTGACCGCCTGATTAGTCGACTACTACTTCAGATTAGTCGACTACAACCGCATTAGTCGACTACAACACGATTAGTCGACTACTCATCAGATTAGTCGACTACAACCGCATTAGTCGACTACTCATCAGATTAGTCGACTACAATGCCTAGTAGTCGACTACTCGCTCTGAAAACTGTTTGTGCATGTTTTTGTGCATGTTCTACATATATGATATATGATAAAATTTTCCTCCATTGCTGAAGGAATATAGTACTGTACTGTACACCTTTCTTTGTTAATCAAGTAAATAAATTATATTCTTTTTGAAATTTTGGTTGATACATCATTGTGGTTCAGCTTTTATGATTCAGAAATACCTTTTCTGAGATAGCAAGTTTCCTCCACTTGGTTTATTATTTACAGTTTTACAGAATAGTTACTTTCCTATCGTTTATTTCTTTCAGATACAAGGATTCTAGCAAGACATCATTTAAATTATCAACTAGATAGGAGTGTATGATGCAAGACTATCCAAAAACACTACCCCCATCAGCAAGGGTTGGATTTACCGTAAGTAAAGATACATACTTGAGGTTGATGCTACTCTGTTACATGTATCGTAACAATTAATAATAATATGTTTTCTAGGATTTACTCACTAAAATGCTGCTTATTCTGATATAGTAACCCCTGCTTTCCCAATCCATACCTTTAACTTATTTCAAATACAACTAAAATGCTTATTTTTAAGTTATTTAGTCAATTTTCTTTGCATTTGAAATAATTTAAAGAGTCTTTCGGAATGTATCACAACACAAAAAGTTTTATCATTTATCAAAGTAATAATGACCTTTTTGATGTATCTAAAAGAGCATACTATATTTTGACTGTACATTAAGTAATAGATCATCTATTTCTGTGTGCTGGTTTTATCCGAGTGCTTAGTGTTTTTGAGATTAAACGTACAGACCCTTGCAAGTTTTGGAAGGATTGGTTTTACCTGTATCTTTCATTATGTCAATGTTCCTTCTTCATTTACCTTTTTTGGGGTGGGGTGGTTCTACATGCCCTGTTAGCCATAGTTTCTCAGTTATCTTATGTAAAAAGCAGATTTCCCCAAAAATGGCTCAAAAATTAAGGATGATATAGGGAGGGAGAGTATTTTTGTAGTTTTGATTTGTATCTGGAAGTACTAAACTTTTTTGTGGATTATATCAAAATAAGCAAATTTTTGGGGTTTATCTGAAAAAACCATACTAATTTTGGTTGAGAATCACAGCCTAGTTAGCTTATAGTATATCGATCTATGTTTTTGCTGGTTTCTGTGGTTAGGGTTTGTTTTAGAATTAATCTTCTAAATCCTTCCATGTTTCTAAAGGATGGGCCTTGCCTGTCTTCATTAGCATAACCTTGTTTCTTCCCTGTTTGTGTGGGTGGGTGAGCTATTATTTCTCGCTTATCTTATATGAAAGAGTACATTATACAGGTTCGGCAATTTGATGATCTTGATAAGGGTGGATACTTAAACTAAAATAAACTGACATCTTATATAGAGTTAAGGCTATTTAACATATTGTGAGGTCTATCATATTAGCACCTGAACCCTTAAGGTTAAAATCTTATTTTTCAGTTAAATGCTTAAACCCAAGTATGACAGAAATAATTTTATGATTTATAACTAACATTATATGTATTTGGATATAATGTGTACTTAATAAATGCAAGAAAAAGGGAAAATACTAACAACAACGCACGAATGTACTAATTCAAACAGTTTGAGAAAAATATTACACCTTAAATCCCTTGTACCCAAGCCGTTCTTCAAGTCCATCTGCTACAAGAACAAATGCTGAATGCTGTGCTTCTCTAATACCTGTTTCTTCCAACATCATAAAGTTATCATCACCAAGGTCAATACTTCCCCTGATGGAACCTTAAAAAAGGGTACTTCAAGCTAAATCATATTCATGGTCTCCCTGATTGTTAATGAAGTGTAAAAATGCATGCAATTGTTTTAAGTATTCTGTTAGATTCTTATCAAATAGAATGTAATATTCATTAAAATGGACCCAACATACAATTCAAGATGCAATGTTTCTCTACATTAAACTATGTTATGTGAATAAGTTAGTAAGAATTAACTAGCATGAACGATTGGATATACCAATGTACATCATAGCATATCAGTGTGCAAGTATGTATGGAAATAAAAGGTTGGGTAATAATGGAGCTTGACATTAAATTGTCAATTTCGAACTTATTTTAAGATGGGCAATTTAGTAAGGTTTCTCCAGGATGGTACAGCATATTTGCAACGCATGTCAGTTCTGGAGTCAAACCCAAAAAGAACAAGGACAAAACATTTGTACAGAATATGTTCTAACGAATAAAAAGATTCCCTTACATCACAGAACATTACATCCATATCTTTTTCATGATGAGATGGTCACAAGTCCAGACAATGCTATCCATTAACTGAAATGATTTACAGTGAGTAGTGATTAGATGTTTCATAACACGCAGTTTACCTTCACCACTGGTAAATAGATAATTTAGGAAGTAGATAATTTGTATGTGGTGATATTCTCTTTCCCAAGTTTGGCAACAAGTGTATTTAGACACCTTGGAGAATCACATACTTTTGGGTGTCTGACATGTCACTTCACCATGTACCAGTGTATATCGAGGAAAAAATTCCCTTTTATGCCCCATTGCAGATGGTGAGAATAGACCTCACGACTACTTAGGAGAGGAAGAATTGGCTATGTCACCTACTGTTTTGGTCGGTAATGTTTGATTGTTTTCTTATGGACACAAACCATATATATGTATACATTTATGTATGTATGCATGAATGCATGCATGCATGTATGTGAGGTTTAGATTTGTAACCCGAGAATTTGCTAGAAGCAATGAAAACGAGAAATTGACATCTTATGATGCCCACCCGAAGGGATGGCTTAAGTTGATGTCTTGAAGCTTATGGAGGAAAATCTGTTGACATGCTTTTGTGGATGTACATGCCATTTTATAATAAAGAAAATTGTTGTGAATCTCAACTGATTGTCTAATGATGCTAACTGAAAGACAGATACTACCAAAGTCTTACACTAACCTGTGAGCTAAGGTTTTAATACTAAATTATGATGAGCTCTGGAAAGTACTTTAAACCATGAAATTTGCCATGATTTGACATAAATTCCCTGAAGACTTCCTCACCTCTTTCTCTTCCTCTTCTTCTTTCTCATCAATTTCTCAACCACCAATATCCACCCTAAAACCCTTTGTCCAAAAGAAACTTAAAACCATCATTTTTTGACCATGTAAATTCAAACCTTTTCAATATTAATACAAGTCTGTTTGTTTCATAATGGTTCCTACTAGAATGTAATCTTAGTCTACTACTGGATCTGAGCCCATCTTTTAAGACCATGCTAAGGTTCATTTGATCATTGTTTCACAATGCTTTCTAAATATGACCTTTCTTAATTTAAGAAAGAAGAAATGATAAAGATTAATAATATAAAAAATAGCATTTCTTGAGTTTTGATTTGAGAACAGGGAGAAGGAAGAGAAGAAGATGATAGTAATGATTCTTTTAGAGAAGGAAAGTTACCCACAGTTCATGTTAGGGTTTGCAGAGAAAATAAAGGAGAAAAAATTATACACCAGTCAAGGTTATAGAAAGCGCTAGGCAGTCTAGGCGTCGGACCTGGCACCTAAAGCCTAGAGGCCTAGGTAAGACCTAGGCAGTTTTCTATTATTATAAGTTTTTTTAGTTACAATAATTGATGATAAATACCAGTATTATAGAAAGGGCTAGGTGCCGCTAGGCTCTAGACTGGCGCCTAGGTGAATTTCTTTCTTTATTTAAGTGGTGGTGGAGTAGGTGAGGTGAAGGTGTTCATAGTTATTGAAAGCCGGAAGAGTTTGGAGGAGGAGGTTAGATGACGTGGAGGCTGCAAAGGAGAAAATCACGACCAAAACCTAAGCAGTGTGGTCCGCGTAACTGGTCCACACTCTCTTGGGCACTCGCAACAGTTAGGCGGGTGGCCTAGGTATCGCCCAAGCCTAGGCAATCTAGACGCGTGCTTTTTTAAAACATTGACACTAGTTCATGTCATTTAAACATTTCTTTTAACACTGGCAAGGAGTTAGCTAAATTTGGTAAAGTTCATAGAAGTCTACCGTAATTATCTGAGTTCTTGAGAGTTTATTGTCTAAACTATGAAATTCATGGTAACTTTCAGCCTATTGACATATTTATATAGGAACTTATTGAAATGTTACTTTTGATAATATTCCTCTCAGTTTTTTTTTTGTTTGTATCTGTCTTCTCCCATTTTAATTATTCAACAAGCTACTGGTACATAATTTTTCTCAATCCCCAGGTTGTGGATACTTGGTGGGCATATGCACCTGTGAAGAACAACCCCGAAGATGCTGCCAAGGTATTGGGTTTCTTTAACTCTTTTTTTATATAGAAAAGAAAACTCATATTAAAACTTAAGAATGAAACATGTCAGCATGGATTAGAGATTGGACTAATATCGGCATCTCCTCCATCCACACTCTACAACCATCAACAGATTGAGCGAGTCTAGTCATAGCATAAGCTACCTTATTCCCCGCTCTTTTAACATGAGTGAAAGCAGCATCATTTAAGAAATTTAAAAGATCCCAAATGTGTTGTAGGAGATCACCAATCACTGATTGCAACTCAGTATGGTTTTGCAAAAATAATGACATTGTATATTTTTCTTAGAAAATGCATATGATTATGGTCTCTGTACACTCTGCTTCTTGGTATAGAACCATTAACTGTTGACAGATTTCTAGTTTCGTAGCATGGCTATTCTATTTGACGTTTATAACTCCTGGGATCTAAGTTCTGGAACAACTAATGTTTGATCAGATTTTACTCCTCTCAACTTGTATAAGTAATGAATCTGGGTGACCTTAATGGTAAGTTTCACATCCAAGTTCTCAAGGATCAAGATTATTTCATACTAATAGTGATAAAATTAAGCTCACTTGTCATAATTTTCCATGTAAGTCTTGACTGATTATATGCTCTCATGAGTAAATTTATCTCAACTAAGTGTCTAAGTCTAATATAGAAATGTCAGGAATTGTCCGTTACCATGCTTTGTCCTGTATCCGCTTATTTCTTAAAACTCAAGGAGCATCTATAATATGCTCACATATTAGAACACAATTGTATCCAAATGCACGCAATGCATGCATGACACAACATGGAGCAATGCTGTAGTCAAGTTGCATTATATGATATACTAGTAAACTTGGCAAGTCATGCATATCAGTTTGTTTTAATTAAGAATTATCATTGCTCACCCGATGTGTAATCTACTTCACGTTGTTAAGGTTCACATGGTCATTCTTAGATTCCTAACTTTCCTTCATCTTAAGTAAAATGAGAATACAATAAAAAGCATGCAACTGGCAATATTTTAGTCTTTGTATGCCCCTCATGTGCAATTCTCCCTTAATCTCCTTTACATTGTTAACTTTAATATGTTCTTAGATTCCTAAATTTCCCTTCATATTAAGAAGAATGAGAATGTCATGAAAAGCATGCATCTTGCAGTATTTCAGTCTCTGAATGTCTTTCATGTGCAATGTCATGTGCAACATTTCTTGTTCTATATTTGCATTGGTTGTTTATTTTATAGTTCTATCTCCATAGACCCATTATATGCAAGTGCGTCCATTTATTTCTGTGGATTGTTCAATAGGGTTAACTCTCTCTTTCTCAAAGATCCTAGTATTCTTGCTTAGTATGTATATCTATATGCCATATTTCACATATGAATAGTTCACCTCTTAGCATGCACAATCTGTAAACATAGCTAATGAAAAGCATACTTCTTTCTGTGAATTTAACTATGGTACTTGATGTATCCTATCATAGTTTTATCTTACAACTTGATCAACTGCAAGTGCCGAAAGGAAATCCTTACCACAGTGCAACTAGCAGAGAAATGGCCATATATAGGGCAAATAGCCTCATTCTCAGAAAGGTACAAACATTATTATCATGGCCTCATGGGTACAGAAGAAACAAGGATATATATATATATATATATATATATATATATATATATATATATATATATATATATATAATTGAGAAGTTTCATCCAAGCTATTCCCTTCCAGAAAAATGTCAAAAAACTGATGCAAATGGAAATGTTATAAGATTTAGCATGTTGTGCACATGGACATGTTATAGGATTTAACATGTTGTACACGATAGCTTAAACAAGACAACTATAGAATATTGTCATGCTCATGCTCCTAATTCATGTGTTTTTCGAGTATAAAAATCACTATCTATATGCATACTCTTAGGTATGAATCAAGTGGAAAATACTTTTCTTTCACTAGGGTAATTTCAATATGGATGCAGTTGAACCAACAACTATATAAATTACAGGACACCATTCTCATTGGTTACATGCTAGTCAATATGAGTCTCAACTTGGCAGCAGGTTTTTGTTTCCTAATCTACATGCTATGGTTTTCTTCAGATATTGACACTTAAATACCACGTCAAACATATTTTAACATTTGAGCCCGAATATCCTTGAGTTTCTTATTGTTAAGCACATTTTATATCCCGTTTATCTTGTCGAGGTCCAGGAGATTGTTCATTTTTTATTTTAGTTGGAGACATGAACATTCATGGTTAACTAGTTGAGCAATCAGTACCACTCTGCTAGAAGCATATCAGTTTTTGGTAGAAATAATAAAGTGCTATAAAGACACTAAAACTCAACCTGGAAAATAATTATTTATGTGTGATCCAATGTGCATGTGCATCTATATTGCAAGTATTAATAGAACAATTTTGAATGTTGCAAATATGAGAAACTTTATCACAAATTGTGAAGAACCATATAGTACAAGATAGTAGGCTCATATATAACTTTAATTGAGAATGTGCTCATCATGCACGGTACCATATTGTTAACTTTAAATATTTGCACCTCTTTCTCTCCCTCCTAAGACCTGCCAAAGTTTAAATCATGCAAAAGATGAATAACAGAAAAAAAAACCTTAAATTAAGTATTCTCCCAGCTACTTAGTATCTTGAATGTGAGAATGTGAACAACCCTTTAATTGTTTGTATATCATGGATTCTAATTATAAGATGTAGGTGAAAATCACGTCATGAGAGAATTACCACTGCTTTGTTTATGTTTTACATTTTGTAGAATTGTTATTTCTGATGTTAGTGCAATTCAAGATTTTTATCAAAAGGTAGTCTCTCCCAAAGTATCCAACTTCGATTTCATTAGTTATCGAATAGGATGCAGTACAAGAAACCATACTATAGAAATTGAAATCGATATGAATATAGCATCTCAATGACAACCAACCAAAAATTATGAATCAGAAAGGCATTTGAATTTCCAATTTCAAGCAACATTTTCCCTAAGACGAAACATTGTCATGGACATTTTTCATATGTTATCAATTTATTGCCATTTCAGAAAACATTGTTCAACTAGCACATTTCGTAGTAGATTAGAATGCAAAAACTACAGTAAATGGAAAACAACCTCACCTTTGTAGGACCTGAGTTGTACGGGTACGGATACTGGTACGTGTACGGACGGGACACGACAAATTTGTGAAAGATAGGATACGGGGATACGGCTATATATATGTATGTTACATTTGTATGCATTAAAATTTAATAATTTACATAAGCTCAACATTGTTTTCTCATTTACATAAGATTAATATATAAGAAATAGATGTGAAGCAAAGTATATACATCTAAGAAGTGTACCAGTGTTCTAAATTAAAACATATATTTTATAATTGAGTATACACCCGAATAACTGTATCCGTATGCATACGTCTAAGTAGTGTCCAAGGCATTTCAATATAGGTATGGGTATGTGTAGGGTACGGATACGGCTTCTTATAGAAATCCAGGTAACATAGGTAAGAGTTAAAGGGACCTCAATAGCCAAAACTACAATTTTCTTCTGAAACTAACTCAGCAAGTTAACTTGCTGATAGGATAGGCACACAACATATTCTAAAATCATGACTACTAGATGGTAGAGACGATAAGAAATGTGTTGTCTGACATGTCTTCGATTCATAAGCTTCACGATAGAAGTGTATTGGTACATAAGAAAAAATCATTTTGTTCGCTAGCTGTTTTTCCTTTAAACTGGATGAGCTATAGAACAAGAGTCTACAAAATTTCAAGTTTGTCTTCAAACTGGCAGTCAACTTTCGGTTAGTGCATCCAAGTTGAGAATTATGAGCAGGTGATGACCTCGCCGAGAAAACCCTAAGAATGTTGATGGGTAGCTGACAAACTTATTATTATTCACTATCAAATTTAGGGTTAATTCATATAACATAAGCTTCATGATTAAAGGTATGTTAACAAATTAGATCACCCTTACATAGTTGCATGTTTTACTTTTACCAGTCCCTTCCTGTATGAAGACCAGATCATGATACGTAAAAGCATGACATGTGGTGATTTGTAAGATCACTGTAAAGCATGCCCACATTTCTGACTACTACTTTCTTTATTCACACCCAGTATGTCCAATAAATGCAAATTCAGTGATAATGCAAAGCCACCAATTACGTAATATATGAAACAATATGTATGACTTTAAGTATCATACACTCATAATGTTCCTTGTTATTATGCTATAATTTATTTTGAAATCTTCATTATTTAGATTAATTCTTATCATTTCTACCAAATAGTTTCAACACAATTTTAAACACCGGTTTGGTTATTTATGTGCTATAAAAGATTGGTTTATAGTCAGAATAGTTAGTTAGTGATAGTCTGTATGTCAGTTTAAAGGTGCAATGCTATTAGGCTGTCAATAGAATTTACAATACCAACGTTGGCATAATTACTAATTTACTTAATTTTATTTTAGAACATGAAGTGAAACAGAAAAAAGGAAAAATAGAAGAATTAGAAAGTTTAAACTAGTTCTTTTCTTTAGGCTGGTGTCCGAGTAGAAGATCCTGTGGTCGATGTGTTCAACGGACAAGAGGTTGAAGTGTGGCCTCGCAACACATGGAAGCCTAAGTGGGCATTAACTTATGCAGATGTAAAGATAAAAGGGCATGGAGGATGCTCTGTATCTCAAAGGTCTACCATGGTCATTAATGGGCAGAATATCTTTCTTGATGGCCTCTCCTTGGATGGAACAATTGTAATCAGCTCGTTTAGGGGAGCTGAGGTATGTAAATCAATCATTCTCTTAATATAGATTGTTTAGTTTACAGCTTGCTTGGCGTCATGGTTAAATGTGCTTATTTTATAAATATACTTCATCTTTTGTTTTTATATTTGGAAAAGGTATGGAAATGTTATTTTCATGCAGGTGAAGGTGACTGGGAGAGTGCAGAACAATGTATGGATTCGGAAACATATAGGCTACAAAGACAATTATTTTCCAGAGGAGAAGCGAATAAGGGGATTTATGGTTGACAAGATCGAGCAGCCAGAGACAAACTATACTAAACCTGGGAGGTTCTCTATTGGTTCGTAGATAGATATACATGTAAAAAATTTGATTAGGTTTTAGCGCTGAAAAAGGTCGGCAGTCATTATTCTTTATCATTAGAGGTCAGTTCTGGATGTTGTACTTGTTTTCTAGGATTAACCTAGAAATAATTTTCTTATTCAGAATAATGAACAGTGAGTTACATAAACTGATTAATTGTTTCAAAAATTAAATTTAACTTAATAAAATACTGCAGCTCAAGAGTTTTTCTTGGTTTTGCTTTATTGTGGTATTATGTTTTGGGTTATTTGCTTGCTGCTTGTTTCATTGCAAGAAATTTGCAAGAAATTGGTGTTTTCTCCATTTGTATTAAATTTGAAAGTAGAATCATTTCCTTGTAATTGTATGGATGATATAGTTCCAAGTAGGAAATACTATCATGTGATAGGATATCAAGAAAGTTGAAATTTACATTGAAATAGAAATTTGTATCTCAGTGAGAAAAACTTGAACATCAGGTTCAATATGACTAGACAGAAAAATGATCATGAATGAATGATTGAGAGCAATACCATAATTGTAACTAAAAGTTTGAATTCTCATTGAAAGCGTGTAAGTGTTTGTCTTAATTATCAATCATGATCTAAATGGTCAACAATTAACTGGTGGAGTCCACTAGATTCATCTAAATGTACACCATAGTACTTGTAATTTTTCCCTCAGTGCAAAATTGGTCTTGATACTAGAATATGTTTCACTCCATTATCTACTTGTGGCTTTGTTTGACACAGCTAAATGTTATTTAGTGTAGCATAGGCCTAATTTGTACTTGGGGAGCATTTGGGAAACATGGTGATCCTCCATTTTAGTGGTGTTTTGCCAAAACAAAACACTGTGTTATGGTATTATTGTGACCAAAGACATCTTCATGCAAAAACACCACACTTATTTCAAAAGAGAAGCGAATAAGGGATTTATGGTTGACAAGATCGGCGACGAGACAAACTATACTAAACCTGGGAGGTTCTCTATTGGTTCGTAGATAGATATACATGTAAAAATTTGATTAGGTTTTAGCTGAAAAAGGTCGGCATCATTATTCTTTATCATTAGAGGTCAGTTCGGATGTTGTACTTGTTTTCTAGGATTAACCTAGAAATAATTTTCTTATTCAGAATAATGAACAGTGAGTTACATAAACTGATTAATTGTTTCAAAAATTAAATTTAACTTAATAAAATACTGCAGCTCAAGAGTTTTTCTTGGTTTTGCTTTATTGTGGTATTATGTTTTGGGTTATTTGCTTGCTGCTTGTTTCATTGCAAGAAATTTGCAAGAAATTGGTGTTTTCTCCATTTGTATTAAATTTGAAAGTAGAATCATTTCCTTGTAATTGTATGGATGATATAGTTCCAAGTAGGAAATACTATCATGTGATAGGATATCAAGAAAGTTGAAATTTACATTGAAATAGAAATTTGTATCTCAGTGAGAAAAACTTGAACATCAGGTTCAATATGACTAGACAGAAAAATGATCATGAATGAATGATTGAGAGCAATACCATAATTGTAACGAAAAGTTTGAATTCTCATTGAAAGCGTGTAAGTGTTTGTCTTAATTATCAATCATGATCTAAATGGTCAACAATTAACTGGTGGAGTCCACTAGATTCATCTAAATGTACACCATAGTACTTGTAATTTTTTCCCTCAGTGCAAAATTGGTCTTGATACTAGAATATGTTTCGTACCTAATTATCTACTTGTGGCTTTGTTTGACACAGCTAAATGTTATTTAGTGTAGCATAGGCCTAATTTGTACTTGGGGAGCATTTGGGAAACATGGTGATCCTCCATTTTCGTGGTGTTTTTGCCAAAACAAAAACACTGTGTTATGGTATTATTGTGACCAAAGACATCTTCATGCAAAAAACACCACACTTATTTCAAAAAGAGAACACATTTTAAGTGTTATGAGTTGGTGTTAGTATAATAGCTAAAATATACTATATGATATTGAAACATTCTCTCATGTTGGATCTTGCTGGGATCGTGTTTAAGTTGTGAACTTAGGGCTTCTGAACCTGGCCTCTTGCTCATTCACTTATTCTGCTCAATCTCTCCCAGCACATTATTGCTGATGGTATCAGTATGCATTGTCAATTACCTTTTTTCCACTTATTGTGTTAAGATGAAATGAAGCATAATGCAAAAGATAAATTAATTTATAGTAGTCATCAAAGTTCTTGTTGTATGTAATTTTCAATAAAATTAGAAAATCAAAAACATGAAATTAGACCTATTAGATATAATCTGCGCCTCTACGGAGTGACCTCCAACATACCCACTCGCCATTGTGGCCGTCCAAGCGGGCGAAATCGGCTTGATAACACGGTTGAGGAAAAGCACATCGCGAGAGGGGGAGAGTATGGCTTTTCCGTCGTAGAGAATTCTGGGGAAGGTTCCCGAAAGCGGAGGGAGGGTGTCCGGGGGAGGGATAGGGAGGTGGGTCGCGGTGAGAGGATGCCCTCCGAGGATCGGACACAGCGGGTTTTGGTGGTGGAGCAGGCTTTGGGGAGCTTGATCTCGCGCTCGTACTTGAGGATGTTCTCTGTGGATGTGCTGAGGGTGAACATGCTGCAGCAAGATTTGGGGTTTTTTAGTGAAGGGACAAGCACGCAGGGGACTCCTCCTCCCATTTTGTTGGTTAGGGCTTGGCTGGAAAAGGATCGCGGAGCATCAAGATTCCAGCTGCTACTGGATTGGGTTTTTTTTGGTGTCTAATTGGGTTAGGGTTTTGGTGGAGAAAGTTCGCCTCCTTAATGAGTATTCAAAGAGAAACATGCTGCAACCACAGCCACCACAGCGGCGGCGGATCAAGGTCGCAGCGGCAGGAGACATGTGACAAATTAATATCAATTCTGTTGGGTTGGTGGTGAATTCAGCCCAGAAAATCCCAGCTCTCTACATAAATAGATGAGGCCGTCTAGCGGCACTCGCTCTAGGCAAGTCCCCATCACCACTTTCCACAAAAATGTGACAAATGTCCTAACTTTTCCCCTGTCAATAGATATGTTGATTTTACATTAACGTCCCTATTTTTATAAACTCTTGTACAGCATTGCCCCCAAGTGCGGGTGCGAACTCCACATTTCCTCCTATGCTTTTCAATATTAAACCTCTTCTAAGTTCTAAAGTATTATCTGACACTATTTGTACAAGAAGTTATATACTAAAAATCTAATACACTTATTTATACTAGTTATTATGCACGTGGAATGCACGTGGTTAAATATCAAAATAATTTAATTTTTTATTTCATTACTATAAATAAGTCAAATTCATTTTGAGTTCAAATCAGTAAAATTAGATTATTAGATTTGCTATAATTTTTATTTAAATATTATAAAAATTCGATGTAATGGATTTTTGTGTGCTTAACTAGGATCAATATTCTTAATTGGGATATCTTAATTGATTTCCTAAGAAAAAATATCAATTGACACAATAATATATTCAAGCGTAATAATAAAAGAAAATAAGTTAAATTAATGTTACATGTCATATTCCAAACTCTACTAATCCCAAGCTATAATATGGAGTCAAGCATGAATAATAATATCATTATAAACTATAGTTCTAGTAATAAAAACCACATTTCTTATTGCATTAAAAATAGAATTACTGCGACACCGGGACATTATAAGCTCATATTTTATAATAAACAATCTCAAAAGCAAATATAAAAAAGAAATCGACAAACATGATATATATATATATATATATATATATATATATATATATATATATATATATATATATATATATATATATATATATATATATATATATATATATATATATATATATGTTGATGTATATAATCACAGTCACTAACCTCAGTGAGTTTAGCTTTTAAGAGGCGGAGTCCGCCTTCTCTCCTAATGCCCGGTGTGATTCGGTCGAAATTACTTCTGTGAAAGAGGGACTGTGGAAGAGGCTGAGTTGGGATCTCCGTGGTTCCTCCAAACGGTCAAGTTAGTAAAGAGGAGATAATCTAATGGGCGAATTCACTCTAAAAAGATCACTTACTTGGTTTCTTTGTTCCGTTGCTACTTATACCTAGGGTTGCGGGGTATTTTCGTCTCTCCATCGGCTAAGAAACCATGATGAGTCACCCTCTCTTCCACGTGTGAGCGGTGATTGGTGAGCACCTCTTTGTCTGCTATGGTGGTGGCCTTCTGAGTGTCAAATGCGGGTAATTTGAGGGTTAGTGTGGTCTATTCGCCATTAATGGGATGGGATTGTGGCCTTTGTAGGCTGCATGGGTCGAGGTGCCTTAAATACCGTGAGAGATGGGGAGTTAAAGTGTCGGTGCATTTAATCACGATGATGGGTTCGATCTTGGATAACCGTCGTTTGGCGGAGGGCCCGCGAGGTGAGGTAGGGGCTGGAGGGTGGCGGGACTTCGCGTGGCCTCTGGGGCGTCCCTGAGGTAATCAGCGAAAGGGCGACCGAGCTGCGCTTCCAGCGTCGTCGAGGGACGGGTGGTGAAGAGGGCGGTCTAAATTAAACATTGTTGGGAGGGCCGACAAGCTGGTTGGATGGGGCTATAATGGGTGGCGGGTTGGAAGGACGACTAGCGTCTTCAGCGTCGTCCAGAAGCGGACTAGGTGGGAGGTGATAGCTGAGTCGATCACGTCGTCCGGTGAGAGCGGCGGTGAGATAGCTCCGGCGGCCGGTTAGCGAAGCGGACGGCTATGCAACACCGGCGTCGTCCGGTGGGAGAGAGTGTTGGCGACGACTTGCACCATCTCGCGTCGGTATGGTGATAGTCGTTCAGCGGGTCATGGCGAAAGCCGATGGCCGTATTAGTCGCGGGCTTCGTTATGCATTTTTGTTAATGATGGCGTTTATCCATGTCGGTGCCTCGTTTTTCTCCTTAATCACTAGTTAGTGGTTATGACCATACAGATTGGCCCGGCTTGGAGTCGGTTGGAAGCGAGTCCAAGTGAAATGAATATCGCACTTTGGACAGAGAGGGCTCCAGAGGGGTTCGAACGCTTCATCGATGGGACGGCCGATGTCGCCGCGCCTCGCCATTGGCGCTACCGGGTGCGAAGGGCCCTCCGAATAGTAGGTTGTGCTGCCTCCTCGGCCGAGTGGAGTTGGGTTTCAATCTTCTCCGTTGATCGCAAAAGGTGTGGCCAAGGTCCCACCATATAAATACGGAGTGGTGAGTGGGGAGAAGACATCCTTTCCTCTTCAACCACAAATTCAAAGCGATTCTCCTGGGCGAAATACAGACTATGGATTCCGATCGTCATAAGCGCCTTTGACGAAGTTCCGCTCAAAGGTTACTCGTGCGATGAAGTCTTTGAGCTCAAGTTTGACATTTCAAGGGTTACAAGTTAGAGGCTCCTACAAATCATCTCCTGGGTAATACCACCTGAACGAGGCTCCTCTCAGATCTCAAGCACTTGAGGCAGTTCTCTACTACCATCCATCCCTCCTAAAAGTGTTTGATGAGCTAGGTGTGTCTCCGGTGCAAATGACGCCAAACTCGATAGCCATATTGGTCGGCTTCACCGCCATCCGCCGCCGGCTCTCGATTCGCCAACGATGAGCGCCGAGCCACTTGGTCAAGATCACGGCCCGTAAGACGCCTCATTACTATCTTCGATGTCGGAGAATTCAAGGTCGCCCTGATCCGCCCAAGTCGATCAAAGGGTGGAAAGATAGGTTCGCTTAAGTACCGGGGACCACTCAACCTAGGGTGTGCTGCCTTTGCCGAGATTAGAAGAGAAACCGAGCCTAAACCCTTGTCACGAAAGCACCGCCGCGGAATTGGAGCAGATCCTCCAATACAGGGCCACGCAAGATGGACGCTTTGCTTGACAATCGGTCTTGCGGCTTCATGGGATTTCTTCCACCCTCCCGCCCTTCCGATGAGGCGAGGGCTCATAACGCGGACTTCGGGGATAATTGGGAGAGCGCCGGGGTCGAGCCTACTGGATGAGGAGTCTCTTGAAGAGTCCGGGAAGTCGCACGACCGCCAAGCGCAACTGGGCGAAGTCGCCTTTGAGGGGTTCGCCTCGAAGGGAGGCAGAGGGCCGATGTGGGGACGACCGCAGCGGGACGAGCATATATCCAGGTGTCGCCATGGGTGGCGCCGGTCGGGCTGACCTGCAGAAGAAGACCAAATGCGGGTCCCCGAGGTGCTAGACGGGGAGAGTGAAGCATCCCATAGAAGAGGAGTTATTAGAATCGAGGAACGGAGGACGACCGACTATCTACGAGGGAGGAGGAGGCCCCCGAGCTACGTGTGTAGCCTGACCTCGGGAGACTCCAATGGCCTCGGTATACCACGGGGAGTAATGCGAGCCGGACGCGGGTCGGCCATCAAGGGGCTGCTCACCCATTGTGGAAAAGAACCGGTGGCTAGGGAATGAGTTTTGTTCCACGGGATGGCCTCTCTATCACGCATGGCTGAGGTTGAGGGGATTGGGACAAGGTGAGCGAACCGATGATGGGGACGCTTTCTTCTGGCCGCTATGATATGGAGCCCGATGCGCAGCATCGATATAGGCCGCGGTATATGGACTTCGCCATCGGTATTAAGGTCGAGCTACGTACAAGGAAAGGCGACAGAGCAGTTCAACTTGCCTGTGGACCGGGAGATTTTGAAGGTGATTCCCGATGTCGGCCTGCATATAATCTTGCGGAGTTATTTGACCAGGGGGTGTTTGGTGGAGGAAGAGCTATTTAGTCGGCTGCGTCAGGGCCACCAAGCCTACGAAAGGCTTCAAAAGAAGCATTTATCCCCTGGGGCTGGCTCCAACGAGGACCTTGATCGAGCGATCGAAGAGCTGTCGATTAAACAGGCCGAACTCGATGATTGGCGACGTGAAACGGAAGTTAAGGACCAAGTTATCACGGAACTTAAGGCGTCCGGTGAGAGAATGCGGGCTGAGATCGGAGAACTCCGCAGTCAGCTTCGGGACCGGGGACGCAACCGTCGTCCCACGACAGAGAGCCGACTGGCAACGCCGCAAGTCGCGCCGAGAGGCGTGTCGCAAAGACGCCAAGGCCTGGCCATGAGGAATCGTCGCCGTGAACGAATAGAGAGGGAGTGCGCTCAACTTAAGGAATCCTTGAGTAGGGCGGAGGAAAGGGCGAAGCATTTGGAGTCGCGCGAGTATCGGTCATCCCTGAGAGAGGAAAGCCGACCGGCCATCATCGAAGAATACCGACAGAGTACGCTGGGGAAGGTTGAAGTCGCCTCCCGCAGCGTAGCGCATTTCATGGTTAAGCAACTACCGCCTCAGTATCAGTCGCCCCTGTGTCGGCTCGATATCCTCCGTATAGCCGGCCAGATAGATCTCCTCTCAAGATTTGAGACGGTGGGGGCAGGCTACGATTTAGGCAACAACGACGCCGAGGAGGGAGAGGAGGACGGGTCATCAAGTGACGGTTCTTCGAGTGAGGCCGACTTCGTCAAAGAGTTTAGGTCTTAGACATTCGCTTGTCATGTAATTGTCGGTGTGTATATTTTGTACTAGTTATTAAACAAATGAATGCAGTAAGAGTTTTTCCGCTGTAGTTGTGTTTTGTGTTGCTTTCTATGGGTGAGGTGATTCGTGGATTGGTTGGTTTGACGTCGGATTTGATTTGCTCGCCAAGGCTTCCGGGTGATGGCTTCCGCTAGATGGTCGACCGTGACACCGAAGTCGCATCTTTGGGGCCACTTGTTCTCACTGCGACTGGCCAGTGGATTGCCCGCCTTACAAAACCGGTTTAGTTTTCAGCGCCAGCAGGGGCGCATCAGGGGATAAGGCTTGACGCCACGCGGTACTTCACTGGCCAAAGGCGCTCAATTTCGGCGAAGAGACGGGTCATAAAGGCGGTTTTTCAATTTTCGAAGCGGTTCAGATCCGAGAGCCAATCCGCATCGTTGATTTCAAAGTTGAACCGCCGCCCAAGAATAGACACGTAGGCGTTTCGGGTGTCCATATACGCCCTTACCCTATTTGGGGATATCTCTTCGCACTTCCTAAAGACTCGCTCCTTCTTAATCAAATATTTTAGAGTTTTCACATGGTCGCTTCTACCCCTCGCTGATGTGATTGCCAAGCTTAAGTCTTGGCAGTCAAAGGCGAGAGAAGAGGATCTGGAGGGGATTCATGAAAGGTACGATCTCCCGAGAATTAGCTCTCCCTGTGGAAGGACGGCTATCGCTGATCATAGCGGATAAGCTACCACTATACATGGCGACTTGGACAACGGATTGCCTTCCCTTGCCTGCTCGAAGAGGCCGGCGAGCTAGCGGGTGTCTCCGATGTTGCCCTAACGCCATTGCTACGATAATGGCGTTTTTGGTGATCGTCATCAGTGAAGGTGGTGCCGACTCTTTAGCTCTTCTAAGCAATTCGGCCACTTTGATAAGAAAGACGCTTCTCTTTCTATGGGCTCGGCTTGTTGACATCCCTGATTCTAACAAGGACCGGAAGAACAAGTTCGCTCGGTTTTGGCGCCGACGCCATTGCTTGCCGCGGCTCGAGATCAACAAGAACGGCTCTGAAGAATCTTCCCTCTAGCGACGAGAGGCGGACTGACAAGTTTCGCCATTATTCGTGGCGAAGGGCTACAACTTGTTCATAACGCCACCGAGTAGCTGGCCGTCGCTCGGCTCGACCGACCGGGCCACAGGAAAGAGAGAAAGAGTTGATAGAGGGCCCCCAACGGGTTGAAGATCCTAAGAGGGGGGTCCCAACCCGATAAAAGCCACCGAAATGCAACTTCCTCTAAGAGGGTTAGGGAGGAGGGTCACGCCGAGGAGGAGCAAAGCAGTAGAGGAGAAGTTCGAGGAGTTGGCTTCCATGCCGCAAGTAAGGAAGGCTCCTCCCGCCTCCGGGCCACTACCAAAGAAGAAGAAGAAGAAGAAGATGAAGAATGAGGATCGGGCCTCCAGGGGCGACTGGCGGCTCTCGAACAGTGGGGCGTTGGGGGAACTCATAATCGGCCGGAGGAGGTTCAACTCGCCTACCTCCCCTGCCTTTGCCTACCGGGCCGATCCAGGGGAATCCTCGCCCCGTGTCGAAGGTCCCAGCCCACCCCGCAGGGGTTACAGCCACCATCCGGGGCCCGCCACCTGCAGGGACACTCTCGATGACCCGCCAGAGGTCGGGAAGGAGGCGCCTTTGGATGATTCTGCCGGTCGAACCTCTTGAGCCTATTCAGTGGATCGGGCATTGAGCTTCCTTTCGCCACCGATTGCCGAGGTCGGCGGTTCGGCGGTGGAAGGAGCTCCGATCCCAACTCATTGGCGACCTTTGGGAAGGGTATTCCACGAGGGAGGAGCCTTCACCAAGTGACAAGTTTGTTTGACCATTCCCGCATAAAGAGGGCTCTTGCTTTCCTGGCAGCTCATCGCCGAGTAGCTTCACCCTCCCCATGTGGGCCTTCTAGAGGAGATACCTTTGACCTTATGGTTAGCCTCTTTGAGTTATCAAACTCGAGGGGCCTTGGTCTGGGAAGAGCTTTTCAACCGCCTCTGTCGTGGCGTGATGAAGGTAGCCGCAGCCAAGCGAGAGGCTTGTCGAGGAGGAGAGGCGCCGGAAGAAGCCGAGAAGAGGGCCACCGCCCTGAGGCGAGAATGTGAGGTCGGCGCCAATGGCGCTGCTGAATTGGAGGCTAGCACCCACGCATCACTAACCTCCAAATTCATAACTCAACGCAGTACCGCCATCGATAAGCCGAAGGGAAGAGGTCAGCCCATGAAGAGGACTGGCCAAGGCCCGGTGAGGGAGATCGAGGAGTGGAAGGCTCAAGTCGGGGCCGGAGAGTGAACTGAGGTCGCGAGGCTCGAGGCCGCACTTGCGGGTCACCGTGAGTCAAAAGCGCTCATCGGGCCTGATGATGCCCTGCCGATCGAGGCCCCACTCAAATTTGGACGCCGGAGGAAGGCAAGAAGGAGGTCATCAAGAGTATAGCAAGGGCCCATGGGGAAAGTGGAGCCGCCCTAGTCAAAGCGGGCTACGACTACTTGAAGGCTCAACTTCCTTCGGACGCTTCCCATCGCTGAGTCTCGCCTATCCTCCTGTGGTGGAGAGTTCCCTCCGCGCCTTGCGTGAGTCCGGAGGCTAGAGGGGCAGGGTGCAACTCGGCCGAGGACAATCCTGACGAGGATGAAGACGACGAGGAAGATGAGGGTGAAGGTGGAGAAGAGGGAGACGCGGCGAGGGGGAGATTAGGTTGCCTTAGCTTTGTTCATTCTCTTTATTCTGGCTTAGGCCTAAAGATTATCGTGTACTTGTAATACATTTCACCCATGAATGAAACTTAGTTTGTGTTATCTCACGCCAAACTCTCCCCCTTTTCTTTTTTTGATGTCCTTCTTTATGCTTTGTGGCAACAGTGACTTTATTCCCAACTACCGCCTAGGGTTTGTATGACAGGGCAAATGGGTCAAGCGATGGTTGTAGCTCTACGGCCGATTGGTAACTTGGCGCTCGATTGGTGATCGACCCTAGGTGAGTCGGGTCGACCACTGGCTGGTATGGTCACTGACGCCATGCGAGGGGGCTCATTCTGCTCTCGAGTGGAGCGCAGATATCGTCACCGGCCGCCCTCTAATAGTCGACTTTTAGGTTTCGGGATGGACTCGGAGGTCTCATTTTTAGAGGCTGCCGGGCGATTCTCGAGGCGATTCGAGCCTCCTCGGGATTTACGAGGTGATGCCTCGTGTTCCGTTTTAATTTCCTCTGTTGATCACGAGGGGGCTTAGCATTTATGGGCTTTGTTATAAGTAGGGGAGGAGACAACTACTCTTCGTGTTCTCGTTAGATTGGCGATTGATTTTGTCTCTAATCGCTATTTTTAAGGTCTCAAATTGGGAGCGCCGGCGAGTTTCGTCAAAAGATGGTTGGGGCGTGGAGGTGGATTCTCTCCTGAGTCCGCCATCTCCGGGTTCAACCGAGAGTGCCGGCAGAGTTCGATCATCCGAAGAAGGGGGAAATCCCTTTGTTCGCACTGGTGATAGGCACGCTTCCTTGTCAGCCCCTGGCTCGCTTCGGAGGAATAGTTGAGCGCCGAGTGTTTCTCCGAGGAAGAGCGGCCTTGTTTGCATCCATGGGTTCCGCTATTGTGGCCGATATGAAACCATGGGTTCCGCTATTGGCCGATATGAAATCATGGGGTCAACGCTTGCACCCATGCGCTCTTTCATTAACTGCGACCATTAAGGCCCTTCCTCAAGGGAGCACGGGCGGAGCAGCCGAGGCGAAAGCAGGGGATCACGAAGAAAGAAAAAGGAAGTTGAAGAGTAGCGACCGAACGCCCGCTGGACTTGTGTGTGTTTTTTTTTGCGCACCATTGTAAATTTTGCTTGGAATATCAATGAAAGGTCGCATTTAGCGATGGCGATGTCTATTCGACTCATTCTTGGCTCTTCTTTCCTCTTTTTTTTGTGATCGGCAATACCGCATCGGGAATTAGGGCGGCTTCTAGGGACTTACAACGAACATTGTTGACTTAGTCAGACATTTCGTCCCCCGTGGGGCTTGCAATGAGCACTACAAAGCATCGAACTGCCGCCCCCGTGCTATGAACATTATAAGCGATCTGAATACCGGGCTTACAATGAACATTATAAATAGATCGAACGAAGTCGCCCCCGGGCTTACAATGAACATTATAAATAGATCGAAATGAGTCGCCCTCACAATGGCAATGAACATTATAAATAGATCGAACGAAGCCCTCGCGGGGCTTACAATGAACATTACAAATAGATCAAAAGTCAGCCTGCCCCGGGCTTACAATGAACATTATAAATAGATCGGTAATGAGTCGGCCCCTATGGGGCTAACGACTACGGAGGGCGACCAAGCAGAGGTCTGGGTGCTAGGACCGAGGCCTAGATCTTCAGGCCGACTCCGCTTTAAGGCAAAGAGCAAGCTCGAAGTGGCCCCCGGGAGCCGACAACTCACACCAAGGGTCGGGTGCCTAGGACCGGGGCCTAGGTCTTTTCGGCAGGCCATCTGCTTTAAGGCAAAGAGCAAGCCCAGTCGGCCCCGTGAGAGCGATTTACTCAGCGGGAGGGCACCAGAGGCTCCGTGCCTAGGACCGGGGCCTAGGTCTTTCTGTAGGGCCGATCTCTGCTTTAAGGCAAAGAGCAAGCTCGAGTCTGGCCCCCCGAGCGACGACCTGAGGGCGCACCACGAGGTCCGGGTGCCTAGGACCGGGGCCTAGGTCTTTTCGGCAGGCCGATCTCTGCTTTAAGGCAAAGAGGCCCGAAGTCGCTCCCGAGCCGGCATTTACCTGCGGAGGGCGCACTGCCAGTCGGGTGCCTAGGACCGGGGCCTAGGTCTTTTCAAGCAGGCTCTATCTCGCTTTAAGGCAAAGAGCAAGCTGAGTCGGCTCCGGTGGGGCGGCGACTTCCGTGGAGAGGCGACAGCGTGGTCGGGTGCCTAGGACCGGGGCCTAGGTCTTTTCGCCGCGCTTCCTCCCGGTGTGAGCGAGCCGAGGTGGCCTTAGCTTGGCCTATCTAGGAAAGATAACCCGATTTTACCGGGCTAATAGGCTCGCTTCTTAGCTGAACGGCAAGATCACCCGCCGCCACCAAGCGAAGAGTTCCTGGCTCCTACTAAACGAGAAGAGTTTCTTGACTTCGGTTTAGCGAGAAGGGTTCCTTGACTCGCGATGATGGTCACGACCGATCTCTCGACTGTAAAATTGCCTCGATTCACCAAATATGGTCGGGTTTTCCTAACTTCGAGTAGTGAGTCGGGGTCGAAGCTAAGGGGAGTTGATCCGCGGGATTCACGAAAGCATTTTGACGCTTGCATAATTTATGACAAACAACAAGAATTAGAGGTAGAGTAATCAATTGTATCGGGAGGGAATGAACGAATTTACAACACTAAATTAGTGAAAACTTCCCGAGGTGCTCTATGTTCCGTGGGTGTTGTAGGACTCTCCCATCTGGCTTCCGAGGCCTGTGATGTTCCGGGCTGATTCCTCAAGGACGGTGTAGGGCCCTCCCATTAGGCGCCAACTTGCCACGCCTGGTGTCTTTGTCAAGGCCTTCTCAAAGACTAGGTCGCCGACTTGGAATCTCCTGGCCGGACTTTGCCGTTGTAGTATCGGGCGATCCGTTGGCGATTGGCGACTTGTCTGCGTGAAGCGGTCGCCGGATCTCATCCATCAGTCCACCGCCAAGTCCATCGGAATTTACTCTCATCGAAATGTTGGAGTCAGATGGTGGGCATGCCGACCTCCATCAAGCCACGCCGCCCGTAGTTAGCATGAACGGGTTTCTCCTGCTGAACTCTTGTGGGTTGTCTGTATGACCATAGGATGCTCTGTGAGTTCTTCACCCAATTGCCGACGCTTGGTCGACCTTCTTCTTCGAGCTTGGAGGATGATTATTAGCAGCTTCTCACAGCCCATTGCACTTGGTGGCTACCGCTTAACTTGAGCTTGATCCCCATTCTTCACAAAATCTTGGAATCCCCGGCCGAATCGTGCCGTTGCCTGTGATGAATGAGCTGGGACGCCAACCGACATAATGATCGACTTCCAAGTAAAAGCGGTGATGTTGCTCTCCTAATCTTCGCCGCAGGCTCGGCTTCGATCCATTTGGTGAAGTAGTCGATGGCGACTATCAGAACTTGCGCCGGCTAAGGGGAGCGCCCCAGATATCCAAATTCCTATCGCGAAAGGAAGGGCTGAAGATAGAAGTCATCGCGGGCGCTGCTGGGAATCTCCGCCAAGAGTTGACACTTCTTGCACTTGAAACGAACGAGCTCACGCAATGGTCTACCAATAGTATCCACGGTGTATGATCTTCCGGCGAGGGTTCTACCGATGGTTGCCGCAGTGCCTTCATGGATTTCCTTCAAAACATAATCGCCTTCTACGCGGAAGGCACCAAGATAGGCCCCACCACGACTCAGATAGGACGCCCCAGAGCCGGGCCGCCAATCATGAGGTAGCTACGAGGCTCTCTGAAACTTTTGCTTTTACGCTCGGTAGGTAAAGAGCCTGCCACCGTGAACCGGATGATAAGGTCTATCCAGATTCATGGGGAGTATCTGCTTGCATGACGCCCGAGGCGGGTCCCGCGATGCGGGAGTGTGCTCTACGAGGATGGGTCCTGAGCTACTCAAGGAGCCGTTGATGCGAAGCCGACAGCATCCGCCGCGGCGCGCGCACGGGGACTTGGACAATTTTGAAGTTGGCGGCGGGCAAATGTGTCCTTGACAATCTTAGTCTTGAGCCATCCTCTTATCCTGGCAGCATTTGCCGCTAACTCTGATGAACGACCGCCTGAGAGTCGGCCAACACACCGCCTACCTCGCTGTGGCACTCCGCAGCCTACGATGAGGGCTTTCAGATTCTACTCATTGTTCGAGGGAACTTGAAGGCGATGGATCTGCTTGCGGATCGCCTCCTTCTGGCTACGAAGACGACGCTCGCCCCGGCCCCCCGCTTCATTTGAGGATCCATCCACTTTCAATTCCCACCAAGAGGCGACTTCGGGGAGCCGCCTCCGCTCTGGACATGGGGAGGTGTCGCTGCTGCCAGCCCCTTTGGGGGCGGCTGAGCAGGACAACAGATCATCCGTTCGCCATCCGGGCGAGGTGGATTCTATGAGGAAGTCGGCCAATGCTTGTGCCTTTATGGTGGTCCCGGCTCGAATCCGCACGCCATATTCATCGAGTTCGATCGACCACGCACCATTCTCCCCAGATGCGGGCCCTAGGGATTTCT
The DNA here is from genome assembly GCA_012295165.1 of Asparagus setaceus. NCBI lineage: Eukaryota > Viridiplantae > Streptophyta > Magnoliopsida > Asparagales > Asparagaceae > Asparagus > Asparagus setaceus. The sequence continues at coordinate 80,730,175 of CM022706.1, forward strand.
TCATCTGGGAGGCTCAGTCCGCACGACGATAGTGGGCTTGGAAAGTGGGACGGCCCACCTGCGGGTGATGAGGGCATGATGCTTCACTGTGGGGTACTTTAGTTCCCCGCCTTAAGATCTCACATAGACCGCCTCGGATGTGGTCTTCCTCGAACGAAGCCAGCTCACTTGCCAGACTACCAAATACAGTATAGGGTTTCCTTCTGGGTTGGCTTAAGAGCTGCTTGGTGCTCGATAGACCTTGAGCTCTCTCAAGCAACACTCCTCACCACTCCAGCCTTCTTCTTGGGATCTTTGGCCCCTCCGAGTATCTTGAAGAAAGGAAGGCTTCTCTCGGTAGACTTGGAAGGAAGCCCTAAAGCGACTATCTTCCCGTTGAGCCTCGAATATCCTTCATGGTGCTGCGGGCCGGAGTCGCCAATGGCTTTTATCTTCTTCGTTGATTTCAATTCCCCTTTGGGTGATCATAAATCGAAATTTTCCGATTGTACCCCAAAAGCACATTTGGTGGGTTGAGCTTCATCGCGGTAGTCTTGGGGTGTGAAGGTTTCCTCAAGTCGGTGATGTGGGCAAATCGCGAGTCTCGACTTCACTCAAGATGTCGCCCACATAGGCCTACATTGCGGCCGAAATGGGCTTGAAGATCTTGTTGACCACCTTTGATAGGTTGCTCCGCCGTTTCGGAGACCAAAGGGCATTACCTTGTAGCAAAAGGTGCGGTCGGTGACAAGGGCGTTTTCTCTTGATCATGCTCCCATGCGATTCGGTTGTAACCTCGAGAAAGGCCCAAGAAGCTCAAGAACCGATGTCCCGCGACTTCGCCGACTAACCATCGATGCGCAAAGGTAGTCCGCCCTCGGGGCATGCTTTGTTGAGGTCGGTGAAGTCGGCGCCGTCCTCCATTGCCACTAGACTTCTTCACTAGGGCGATGTTGGACAACCATTAGGGATATTGGACCTCCCGAATGAAGCTCTCGTGAGCCGCCGACTCTTCTGGCCTTGGCGCCGCCCCCTGTGTTTCTTCATTGAATCGCTTGGCGGTTTGGCCGACGGAGAGCTCGTGGATTTAATGACGCCGTGAAATGCCCGCATGTCTTCTAGACTCCAAGCAAACACATCAAGATTAGATAAAGAAAAGCAATTATCGCACCTCGTAATGGTTCCGAGGCCGGACCCGATCTCGAAGCGCTCTCGCCTCTTGTGGTCGATGGGGATCTCATGGAGGTCCTCAACTGGAGTCGCCCTCTCGCTTTTCTTCTCTCTCTGCCGGAGAGAGCCGTTTCTCGATGGGCGTGGCGGTCGCGACTTTTCCTCGGTGAGAGGGCGTGAGCAAGCTCGGCCTTCTTCGTTGTTCGGACTATCCCACCCCTCTCGATGTCTGAATTTGATCATCGATGATAGGTGGGCGGGATGGCTGAAGTGGTGGAGAGACGCTCTACCAAGATGACATTATGGGTCGATTTGATGTCTATTACTACAAACCGACGCCCACTGGCCGATTGGCATGGGGTTGCCCAACAAATGCGGGAAGGGTGATCTGTCCTCCTCGAAGTCGAATGTCCCGCGGAAATCAATCGTGGGACCCGTAGACGGCCGGAGTTTGGACCCGCCGATACCCATACCGCTGAACGCCCAAAAACAATATGTCGACAGAGCTCCCGTGTCGATCATGATCCTCTTCACCTTGAAGTCAGATGCTCACCGATATGATGGGGTCATTAAGTGAGGCGCTGACTCCATCCAAGTCGGCCTCACAAAGAGATGGACACATCGCCTTCCGCTTGTCGCAGCTACTGCTCACCCGAAAGCATGCTTGGCATACCTCTTCGTGTTGTTGGATTCCTCCCAAGGTAGGACCTCCACGATGGTATTGATAACCCCCACTCCTTGTCCAGCCTGCGGCTCCAAGCTAGGTCGAGGCCGGGAGACCGAGCCGGTGGCCTGGTCGCCCCTCTGGGGTGCCGCTTCCCCGATAGATCAAGTTCTTTAAGAAACCTCTGAATGAGGTCTTCAATGTTCTTTCGAGAACACTGCAGCCTCTCGTGTCGCGGCGTGATCTCGGTGGTATCGGCTGAACGGCTGCGGGATCTCTGTTCGGTCCGGCCCTCATCCAGGACGGGAGCTGAGGAGCTCCTCCCTCCGGGCCTTGTCCGTGGCCCTTAAAAGGGAGGTGTTGAGGGCTGTGAACACTAGAGGGGAGACTGCTTCCTCGTCTCTCCCTCCTTCTCAACCGACCGCGTGTTGTTCTTGGGAGGAGGATTCCTTGGGATGTGCACAGGCTCTTCTTTCAGGCAGTGCGGAGCCAACCTAGCTGGGCTACTGAGCCGTGACAGGTGGTTTGCTGAGGAGGATGATGAGGTACCGCATCGCTTGGCGGGGAGGGCTAAGATACTGCGGGCCGCTTTGTCGGACTCGGCCAGGGCGATCTTGTACGCCGCTTCTTCCATGTTCATGTAAGCTGCTTTGGACATCAAGTGCTCGTAACTCGATGGGCTTCTTGTTGAGGGCTTTAGACAAGTCACCGTGACGCTCTCGCTACCGTGAGCCGCCATGGCGACTTTGCTCCCTTGGTTCGACTTCTAATCTCTTCACTGAATCTCTTGATGTAGGCTCGAGGCTTTCGCCCTTTTGTTTGGTCCGATGAGCACACCGGAGGGTAGTTTGGGCTTGGCGCTGGCCGTGAAATGGTGGATGAATTGCCGCTCAGCCTTCGGCCGCTAATGGATTTCTTCTCCAACGAATTCCCACCAAAGCGAAGCCCCCGCCAAGGTGACCGGAAGCACGGCAGATAGTTGCTTCTAGTGCCCGTGATCATGATCATGGTGTTGTGGTAGTCTTGCACGCTCGGCCGGGTCTCTATCACCCGTGCTTGTCCATCGTCGGCATCTTGAACTTCTACCGGGCGCTTTCATGATGGAGTCTGGGTGAAGGTGTTCTCCATGGCGCTGCACGGACCGGTCGGTACACTTGATTGTAGCCGTCAGGGCCGTGGGCGGTTGGGAATGGCGCCGCATGCGGCATGGGGCCTTGAGGCCGCGGCTCGCTCTAACGCCGCTAGGAGAAGGGCTTTCGCCGGTGAGGTCGGCGGCGGGGCGGCGCAGCCAATATTACCGTTTCGCCATCTCTGGGCAGGGTGAGGCGGCGCTTGGCGGCTCTCCGCCACTTGTCAATGTGAGGAGTTTCCGGAACGGATTTGCCTCATGACGGAGCGGCGTCGCCTCGAAAGGTGGAGGGCGGCCGGAAGGTCGGGTCCGGCCATTGCCGATGGTGCTGCCGTACGGAGAGCGGGAGGCGAGTGAAGAGGTCATCCGCAAAAGCTCGAGCCGGGTTTGCATGGTTGCTTGCATGGCTTGGGTGATCTTCGGTGGATTCACGAGTTGGGCTTGAGGACATAGCCCGCCTGTAGGTTCCCTCGACCGAAAGATCATCGCCGACATGACCGCAAGAAGAAGAAAGGAGGGCCCTACCTGGCCAACCGCTTGATGTATATAATCACAGCCACTAACCTCGAAAGTGAGTTTAGATTTTAAGAGAGCGAGTCCGCTTCTCTCCTAATGCCCTATGATGCCATTCCAGCCAAGGGATTCGCCTACAGTAAAGAGGGACCTCGCAGAAGAGGTGAGTGGGATCTCCGTGGTTCCTCCACGGCCAAGTTAGTAAAGAGGGAGATAATCTAATGGAGCAGAATTCACTCTAAAAGATCACTTACTTGGTTTGTCGCTCACGTTGTTACTTATACCTAGGGTTGCGGGGTATTTTCATCTCTCCATCGGCTAAGAAACCACCGATGAGTCATCCCTCTCTTCCACGCAGGTGAGCCGCTGATCGGGCCGAGCACCTCTTTGTCTCCGCTATGGTGGTCGGTTTTACAGTCAAATTAGGGTAATTTGAGGGTTAGTGTGGTCTATTCGCCATTAATGGGATGGGATTGACGGCCTCAGAATGATGGGTCCGAGGTGCCTTAAATACCGGGAGACGGGGAGTTAAGGGGTCAGCTGCATTTAATGCGATGTTGATGGGTTCGAGCAATCGATAACCGCCGCTTGAGCCGAGGGGCCACGCAGGTGGTAGGCTGGAGCCGAGGTCGGTGGTCGACTACGCTGCCTCTCGACGCCCTTTGAGGTAATCAACTAAAGGGACGCACTGTACGCTTTAAGGCCATCCCGTGGGACGGGTGGCCGAAGAGGGCGCCCAAATTCGTTTTGCATTGTTAGGAGGGGCCGACAACCTGGTTGGATGGGGCTATAATGGGTGATGGGTTGGGAGGACGACTAGCACCGCCTTTCGCGTCGTCCGAGCGGACTAGCGGTTGGAAGGTGATAGGCTGGTCGTCCCTACGTCGTCCGGGGGGGGCGAAGCGACGGAAATAGTTCGGGCGCCTGGCCAAGTGGCTGACGATCGCTACCGCTTTCGTCCGTGTGGGAGAGAGTGTTGACGGCCGACGGTAACGCCTCGGCCTACCGCCCGGGGTGATAGTCGCTCACCGGGTCAGCGGTGGCCTGTAGTCACTGGCTGGGCAAGGAGGCTCGTGGTCTGCTTTTTGTTGACAGCGGCGTTTATCCATGTCGGTCACCTCGTTTTTCTCCTTAATCACTAGTTAGTGGTTATGACCATAACAATATATATATATAGATGAGCTATGATCCACTTAAGTGGATAACAAACATCATCCTCCCAACTTTTTAACCACACGTATTCCCTTTAGATTTGTGCTATCAAAAGCCCACAAATCTCAAAGATGGGCCTCATATCTTTCATGGATTCCAAGGCATATTTATTGGAGAAAAAGTTAGGACGATGGATTTCCTTATCCACTTAAGTGGATTCTAGTTCACTTCTATATATATATCATGTTTGTCGTACTTCTTTTTTTATATTTGCTTTTGAGATTGTTTATTATATATATACAAACATATATGTATTTATATATATATATATATATATATATATATATATATATATATATATATATATATATATATATATATATATATATATATATATATATATATATATATATATATATATATATATATAGAGTAGTGCTATTGTGAGATGGGAAGCTCACTTTCTTAAAGTGAGCTAGCCAATATTAGCCATTAGATTCTAAGCAATGGTTAGGATTAAATGTTGGGATATTTAGTAGGTTATAAACGTCTTAACTGCTCCTCTCTTCTCTCTCCAATTATTTCAAGCGTAAATTTCTCCCGCGCTTACGTCTCTTTGCCATCTCAAATCAATTTTCGTCTTTCTTCCTATAATCCCATGACTTGGCCAGATCTCTGGCTTCTTCACTCCAACAAACGCCTCTCATCGCACAAGCCTACAAGCTTTCCTCTCTCCGTCGGGTATACACACTAGTAAAAAACATGGTATTCTAGACGGAATATTCGAGCGAAATATTTACGTCTAGAATGTAAACAATAACGACGGAATATTGCGTCAGGATGTCTGCAATAAAACTTTCGAGGCGGAAAAAGTCTACAAAGATCTTTCTAGAAGGAAGTTTGACTTAGTATTTTTTAATAACGTGGGCCCCACTATTCTAGGCGAGATTTCCTTCTAGAACACAACCTAGGCGAATATTCCGTCTAGGGTAGTAGAACCCGTTCTCGAGAATCATATACCCTTCCATTTCATTTCCCCAATCTTTCGTTTCCCAAATCCCAGACCCAACCACAAAACCCCTTCGACCCCTCCGCCCGTGCTCGCCGTTCCTAGCCTTTCCATACTCCGCTTCGCTCTGGCGTCTCCTCATCCCTCCTCCTCCATTCCATTCCTTCCTTCCCTGGCTCCTCCCTCCCTCCCTCCCTCCCTCCCTCCCTCCCTCCCTCCCTCCCTCCCTCCCTCCCTCCCTCCTCCTCCACCTGACCCTCCTCCCTTCTCCCCCGACCTCCTCCCCCTCCATCCACGTCGCCGCCTCCTCCATTCATTATCCGCCTCCGCCGAGCCCCTCCACCTTGTTTGCTCTGTCCGCCCGCCTCTGCAGTTTAAATTTTCAGGTAATTAATTTAATTTTTGCATACTTTCTGCAGTTAATTTAATTATATTTGTAGTCTAATCAAGTTGTATTTTGCCCTTCCACGGCGACCAGCGGCCACCAGATCATCGTGTCCGTAGGCCATATCATCTCCCTCAATTAAGTGTGCATCATAAGAAATATTAATTTTTATAAAATTTGCGGTTTATTATTCAATTATAATGGTGTTACTCACCTTAATCAATTTGCATTTTGCCATTCATAATGTTGATTGTTGAAACCCTAATTTAAACCATAATAACATTAATTGAACTACATTTAGCTAATAATTCTAACCCTAATTGAACAAATTTTAGAAATTAACCATAAGTGGAAACCCTAATTGATAATGTTTGATTAAATGAACAATTAAGTTTTTAATTAGTGTGATATATAACACAATAATGTGTTATATATCAAATTTAGGTGAATAAAAAATAATTAACGCTACCTTAGACCCCATCCAATAATTATTGTCATGAATTTGATTCTAATATAAGATAGACGACTCACTTGGATATGAAAATAAGTTTTCCATCCAAAAAGGAACGGTATCTTATATTATAAGTAGAAAGAAATGACATTAAGTATTGATCCGCCCTTCTGATCGGTTAGAATATAGTAGTGCATACATCCAACTTTATATACTTTGTATGTTTCATTTAAAATTTCTAGCACGCACTGCTATTCTCCTCATAATAAGTTTATGTTGTTATGCTTTGGTCTATTGCCATTTGCCAATACGCATAATAACATCCGCATTGCAGGCCAGGAGAACAAACAGTGTGCCACTAAATTTTAAGAAATGAAAACATACAAAGCCTATGAAGTTGGATGTAAGCACTACTATATTCTTAATGGATAGAAGCATTCCTATGACACCGCTAGAGTGTGGTAATTAGTCTATATACCTTAATTCCATTTCAAACCTACACCTTAATTCCATTTCAAACCTACCTCAATTTGCCCAACTTAAATGTTATCTGTATTTAAGTGCTAATTAGCGATGGTGGAGCCGTGAATTTCTAAGGGGTCCCAAAATAATAAAACAGAATAACAAGACTTTGATCCTCATTCTTCCTATGTCAAGGCCGACGAGCTAACTCAAATCCATTCTCGATTCAATTGTAAATCTAAACGGTCATCATGTGACAAAGTTATACCCAAGACTTGATTTTTGTTTAAAAATATTGGTATATAATACTTTATGCAAGTGTGAAAATAATCATATAGGGCCCACACGTGAAAATTAGAATGAGTGTTGCAATGGATTAGTAAAGGTTAAGGGGGTTTAACCCTTCGTTATCCCCACAAACAACAAAAAAAGCCAAAGAGCTTAACAACACTTAACAACCAGTTTGATATATCTTTTTACTAATAACTCACGAGGACACACAAATCATATAAATCCTTACTCTAATGACACTGACTATACATTTGCATCTTGTACTCTTTATGATATCTTTCGCCTTCTAAGAGTTAAGCTATAGGTTCTTTATGATCAATGGAGCAACGCTTGAAAACTCTATTACCACAAATAATCAATTTGTTGTAGCAATGCCTACATATCATGGATCACGCCATCAATACGTAAGAATGTTTGAAAACACTTGCATGTTTATCTAGTAATCGTTATATATGTTCAAGTTGAAAAGCAAGATATGAAAACTTATCCTTCACCAAACATTTCTTCCATCGTGGAGCTCAAAAGATATGGAGAGAGTATGTCCAAACATTTGTTGTTATGACTTTGCATAGGACCCACAAAGTTAGCGATGTGTGTGTACCTGTAGTTCTCAGATGTTTCAATAAACTCAAATTTCAAGTTCTATATATAGAATACATGTAATGATACTAACTAAAACAATTGTATAAACTTGTTCATGTGATTGTTGCTCACTTCATATATTGCCAAGAGAACATGAAATTGGTTAATTATGCAAAGTTGGCAAAAGAGGGCCAAGTAAGGGCATATAGGATTTATTTGTCTACTAAAGTAATTAAAGCAAAATAAGGTACAAATTCACTAAGATATTCTTTAAAAATGTCATCTTTGCATATGATGGACATGTCCTCTACAAATGGAATCTTGCTTCTTTAATTTCTATAATTAGCTTAGACATGTCTCCTCTACAAATGGCATTTTGATTCTTGCAAGCTCACATGTATTAAGCCCATCATATTGTACAAGTTGGCTTTTCTAACAATTATATCTATATGCAAATTTGTAGGAATACTATTGTCTTGAAGACTATCCTAGAGCATGGTCCTATGTTTTCAATGTAAATGTTGAGTCCGTGCTCAAACAGTGGCGGCATGAATTGAAATCCTCAACATATGATAAATATATAGAAGATTGGCAGAGGTTTTTAAATATCGATGAAAGGGTGGACGTTGATCATTTCACAGCTCTTCTGTTCTATTGGGACACCGAGTCAGCACAAGTATTTTTCATTTTAAATTTGCTTACTAACATAGAATAGTGGTTCATTTCATCTTTAGTAATAAACTATTTGTTGTAGAATAAATCTAAGAAGGGATCGTAATCGAAATAGCAAGCGCAAGCTTGACCACCACTGGGATCGACATCGCTTGCTAATCTTATGATAGTTATTGTCTACGATGGTATATTATTTAAAGTTTTGTATTCACTTATTTTGTCAATATGGCCCACCTCTTTTAACTTTATAAATTTGCGGGAAGCCGCTAATGCCGTCGATTTAAAGGCTAAGTGTGCTTATGGCACCTTTCACAAGACATATAAAATGATGAGAAGATTAAGGATAACATGAAGTTGGTGGTAAATTTCTTCAATATATCATTATATAATAAGTATTCGTTGATATTCATTCTTTTTTGCCAATTACACTTCATAACTTTTTTCCTTATGTGGTTTAGGAAACTATTGAGGTCGCCAAAGGAGGCAAAGACTATTGGCTACCCAGAAGCAAATGATGACCCGCATCCCGCCTAGAGAGCAAAATGACAAGATTGCTCAATGTTATGGGGCACAATAACAAGTGATTTCCATTAGCTGGTTTGAGTCAGACGGGCACGCACCCAATGTCCTCCACGGCGTCCTCACCACCTTCGATCGCGACGGATCCTCATCAGAAAACTCGTCACGCCAAGAATTTCGTCTCTTCTTATCCGCGCGGTAAGATCGATCTGTATTACTTGTACATGTGACGAAGGCTATGTTCTCGATTTGCCGCCGTTTCACCGCATCAAGTTTTGACTCACATCATACTATGCTTGTCCGATAAGATTCCAAATTAAATGTTTGGAAACATTGTATCACTTTTAGACATAGAAGCCGGTGATACCGATCTCGGTCAAACCGGTGCAATGTGTATGTTGATAATATGTCCAGATTTTATTGCTCAATTTCATATTTAAAATAAATCTATTTCGCCTCAGTTGTAGGGGAACAGAAGGCGCGTGCGATGAGGGAAGTTGGTGACGACTTAAGAGTGATTTTTGTGGTGAGTTTTCATTTGTATTTCGTCAATTTAATATTGATCTTCTTGAGATGATTTATTTGATGAAGGGTTAGGATTGCACCTTATGGACACTTTTTCCTATCACACACACATGACAACCAAACTCCACAATTTTTATAGGTTAATTTTGTATTAGGGGGAACTGTCAAACTAACCATAATAGTTCCTTTAAGAGATAGTAACCATGTTAGCTCTTGAGAAATTAAAAGTGCTATATCACAATTTTGCAAAGAGGTAAGTTGGGTTTGTATTATAAAAGTGAATGAGAAAAACCCTCCTCCCCTTGATGAGGACAATATCGCCCTCCTCAAAACCTATGTATGTAATCCCCTATTTAGGGTTTTCTATCAACTTTGGAACATTTTAGTTCTAGTTTTAGGGTTTGTTAGTTTTTGAATCGCCAACTTTGGCTTGAGCACCTTTCCTTCAAGAGTCTATGTCATTTTTTGTCATCCAATTGAGCATGAGACCATTCAAAGTATAACATACTTGTTATTAAGAAGTTAACTGTCATAATCATGATGACTATGAACATTGGTTGAAAAGAATTTAAAAGTGCTATATCACAATTGTGAAAATATGAAGAGTTGAGGAGTTATTCTCAAAGTATGAAAGATGCGGCCATGTGATGGGTACTAACATCGGAAATAACTCTTTCAAATAAATTGAAGAGAAGACTTACTTGTGACTCAAGATACCCGCCTTAAATTCTTATTGTATTCGCTATAAGTTTTAACTACTTATGATTCCTCATTTTTTCACAGTGGGCGGGATCATGCACACATCAATGCATTATGATGTTTTATGTATTAAGACAATATACTTGTTTTATGTATTAAGACAATATTTGTAGGAGACATGGTATGTATGAAACACTACATGATATGGGATGTTTATTTTGTAGGAGAGACTTGGGATGCTTATTTTGTGGATGTTTTTCTCGTTTGTGTTCGATCTTGGAATTTAATGTATATTACTTGGTTGGATTTGGTATCAAAATAGTAATGTGGTATGTATATTGAGTAATGTTGGTATGTATATTGATTATCGCTAGATTTGGAATTGAATTGGGATTTGGATGCATATATTGGTTTCGAATGGAATATTGAATTGGGAATTAATTGATGCATATTGATTTCAAATGGAATATTGGATTGCGATATTATATATGAAATGGATGAACAGGGGGGAAACGGTTTTTGAAAAGCTGCTGTAAAAAACTAGAAAATTCCATTCCGCACTTTGAACCGCCCGGAATACATTCCACATGCATTTTCCATCCGAATGGTTCTCGTTTAGAATGAATTGCCGACGAAACCATTTCAGATTTAAAACCATCCGAATCCATTCCAGACGCTTTTTCGCTGGAAATTATTTTAGACGGTTTAAACCGTCTAGAGACATTTCGACGGTTTTGTTATCCGCCTACAATAGTTTTCCGCCTAGAATAGCTATTGTAGATTTGTTTTCCGCCTAGAATAGATCATTCTAGACTAAACATAGTAGACCTGTTTTCACACTAATCTGCCTAGAATGTTTAATGTAGACTAATTTTGACTAATCTAGACGGATTTTTCCGCCTAGAATACCACGCTTTTACCAAGGACACATGTATTTCTATTAACTTTATACTTTATTAGAATTTTTATTAACTCATCTATTCTTATTTTAAATTCTCATACACCTTATTGTTGTTAAAATTGGATGGCAGCAAAAGAATAATTGTAAGAGATTGAAAAATTATAATTAAAATTTGAGATGCAAAGACGGTAACTTAGTTAAGATGATATCATATTCAATTAATATAGATGATTAGATGAATTAAATGTGCATAGTAAATGGCTTAATTGCACTTAAATATCTTTTAGTTTCCACTTTGCACTTATAAACCCTCACTTGTTTTTGATAACCCTTACATACCCTTAAGTGTTTTAAAGTTGCGTTTATATACTCTATCTTTTAGTAGCACTTATATATCCTGAATTTTTAACACTTGCACTTAAATACCCTAAAGTTTTCAAAATAATACTTAAATACTCAAGTTTTAAAACTTGAACTTAAGTACCCTCGCTATGCAAACTTGAGGGTAGTTAAGTGCAAATTTTAAAAATTTAGGATATTTAAGTGTCGTATTGTAAAAAGTTTAGGGTATTTAAGTGTTGACTAAAAGTGAGGATATATAAGTGTAAGTTTTAAAACTTTAAGGTATATAAGTGCTACCGAAACAAGTGAGCATAAGTAAGTGAGAAGTAGAGGAAACTATTAGGCATTTAAGTGCAATTAAGCCAAATAACTCTTTCTTTATGTATATATATCAAACAGCTATTGTTGCATAACAATTATTTCAATAACCATGATTATAGCTTAGAGAACTAGTTTCAAGCACGCTGATATGACTTAAAATTTTAAAATAGCTTAACATTAATCATGATTACAGTGGATTGTAAATTATATAACATGGTTCCTTTCTTTATAATTTACTAGTATTCATCTGCTAAGCACGGCCTCCTTGTAATATTTTTTTTCTCAAATTTTTTCCCATCTCAATTTTATGCTCAATACTTGATATTTTATTCTTCTAGATAAAAATAGTTTCATATGCTAGAAATTATTTTTTAAGGAATCGCCAGATATTATGTTCAATTATATTGATATTTTAACATACTAATGATATCATAATACATTATAGGATATTAGTCCGATATCCACTATTATATATAACCAAGTTTCCAACATGATATTAGTCAGATATTATGCTTGAATTTCCAAAATGCCTCCTTTATACGACTCAACAACGCAATTAAGGTAAGAGATCATGACCAAATTTCACCCAATCGGCTTGTTAGCCATACAATTGGAGAATATATGCTCTAAAGGATCATATCATAATCATGAAATGCATGGATTCATCTGCACACTAAAAATCATAACATGTAGCATAATCAAACATACAGCTACACACTAAAAAAGGAAAATGTAATAATGATATCAATTAACAACGACAATTTGCATAAAAATTATTCCTCGATCAAAGTTTTACCGTCATTGTAACCTAACCATTAGAAGGATGCATCAAGTCCGCAACTTTTTCAAAAAAAAAAAAAACTTAAAATTTCTCCTTTTATCAAATTGCATAAACAACCCTCAAATTGATCCAAATCGCATGATTTTACCTGTAAATGAACGTGTCAATCCCAGGTCCAAGATTCCGCTTACAAATCCCGCAAGCCCTAAGGAACCCCGCCACCTCCAGCGCCGCCGGAGGAGGATCCACTGCTGGCCGCTGACGCTCCCTAGGGTTTGGATCTACAGCGTCGTTGAGATCCGATGCGATGATGGCGGAGGCGAAGGTGGTTACGCTGGCGGTCCGCTTCATCGCCGGCGGCCGCTGCCTTTTTCCTAGCGTCATCGCTCCTTTTCCCTTTTTGGTTTGGGCGGAGTGGTGATGGGATTCGAGGAGAGAAAGAGAGAGAGATGAAATTGAGAGTGGGGAGAGGAAGTGGGCAGTTATTGAGGAGATGAAATTGAGGAGTTTTTAAGTGAAAACAGGTAAAAAATTTTAAGTGGGAACGGTTGAAAATTATGGTCAAATACGTGATGAAGTTGAGAGGTGTGATAATATATAAAAAATGTAAGGAAATATGTGGATATTGAAAAACTTTACTGTTCACCACATGGTTTTCCTTTAGTTATAAAGGAAAGTAGATAATAATATGAATAGCTCAAAATTAAAAAAACTGGTTGTATTTTATATCTTGAAATTTAATTGTCCATTCTCTGGTGTATGTAGCAAAAATGAAACCCTTCATAACAAACCACGATTGCATACGGAATTGGAAATGGAGAAACAAATGTCAGAGATCTATACAAGAGAAAAATTCTATGTCTTTCAAGAAGAAATTGTTCATAGTCTGAGTTATGCATCCTTAATGAGAGAAGATGATGGAAATTCTCGAAAATATATTGTGAAAAGGGTTGGAAAGTCAATGGATTCAGAGAGAAACAGAGAAGTGATTTATAGGGGGACAGAAGAATGTGCACTCTGCAGTTGTAAGAAGCTTGAAAGTGAAGGCATCCCTTGTAGACATATTCTTGTAGTATTGAGAAATGAATTTCTTGATTCTTTACCATCTTGTTATATTCTTAAAAGATGGACTACATTAGTAACAAGTGAAAATATTCATGACAACAATAACTCGGAAATTCATGGAAGTTATGGTAAAGCACAAAACTTGAACTTTACCGAGTTGTCAAATGAGGTTCATAAGTGTGTGAACATGGCTCGTTCCTGACCAGAGATGTATGTATTAGCAAAAAGCTTGATTCAAAATGCTAATAAGGAAATGCAACATGTTAATCTAAATAATATGCAACAAAAGAGAAAAATGGAGTTACCTGAAAAGATTGATATACATCCCCCTGATACTACAAAGACAAAAGGAAGTGGAAAAAGAATTAAAGGTGGAAAGGAAATTGCTTTGGAGACAACAGCAAAAGCTCCAAGATTGTGTCGTTGTTGCAAGAAAGTAGTACATCATGATAGACGTAATTGCCCAATGAAGGAAAGGTTAATCATCTCTCATTTTCTGTATTTGATTTATTTTATGTTTTATGTTTGTTAATGTGGATTCTTATTTTGGTTTTATAGAGTTTCAACGAATGAACTTGAAGGATATAAATTCAATGAATTACAATCTTCAATGGAAGTGTAAGCAAATATATTGCATCAGAGGAGACAATGTGAGTTAAGGTACTATTGATTATTTTTGTAGAAATAAGTTTCTTTTAAATTTAACTTGTAACATGTTCCTTGACTTGAAAACAATTGTTTCTTTTGCAGGATGTAAGGAGTTGGTGGATATACATATGCTCATTTATTTTATTTTGTTTTGCTAATTTTTAATGATATTGGTAAGTTTATGTAAGTTAATTGCATGTCATAACTTTTGTTAGTTAAGTTTTCGAAAGCAAACCTAATTTGTTTCCTTTTATGATTTTTGAGTTGTAGGCCTTGGCTTGTTGTTCGCTGAAATACAAAGTTCTGAAGAATGGATTAAATACTGGATTTTGCGATTTATTAATTAGAAACTTTTGTATTACAAAGTTTGCTAATAGATCAGAAGTATTTTCTCTCTTTATTAAGTATGAAACTTGCATTTGTGACTAGCATAGAACTTATTGTTACATATTTGTTTACTATGGTCATAGTCAGGCTTTCCCCTTACTCGGTTCAGTAGTGTGCGAGTTTAGCATCAACATGCATGTAAATACTTACTCTTTTATGACATAGTATAAAAGCTCTTCTATCTATCATTGGGAACATTAGCATAAGAGATGTGAGAGGCGGACTAAAATTCCATGGCAGTCTATAAGGTTTGATACATAATTAACTTTTGAATTTGTCAATTTAAAATTGACAATAAATCATTTAAATTTACTTACAAGATTAAATAGTAGTTCTAGCTTGATAAAACATCAAAGATGAACTCCTACATGCAAATAAAGAGTTCTCACGAAAACAATGATGAGGTATGCATGGATTATATAAAATAGAGAAAAGCACAGTAAAAAATAAGTAAGTATCACAAAGTATTTTCTTTAAAAATATCACAAAGTATACAGTATGACCATAACTATATGTGGTGTAATATTACGTCACTTAATATTTGTTAATCAAATCTATACAACTACTGAGCTGCTTGAGCTGTGCATACGCAGCATACCCAAACCAAGGGTGCTTTTCAATCTAAAAAAAAGCAATGGTACCGAATTTTGAGAGCTCCAACCCATATTCAAACAGTTATTTATATTTAATGGACAAAGGGTCTCTTACTCAAACTAAAATTGATAGAACTCAAATCCAATAGGAGATGGATAGTCATGATACTCAAGGAAATAAAAAACACAGGGCAACTAATTTAACCAAGCCTTTTCTCTACAAACCAAATCATCCTTCTAAACAAACTCTTAACAAGTCTGATTAGCATCTCATTTCAATGGACTTTGAGAAATGCGAGATGGAGAACATCCAGCAAGTGTTGCAAGCATGAGGACAAGATAGAGAACGGGACAAGTTTCCAGCATCAAAATGAAGAGAGGAAAGCTTGTAGGCTTGTGCGATGAGAGGCGTTTGTTGGAGTGAAGAAGTGGCTATGAGATCGGTCAAGTCATGGGATTATAGGAAGAAAGACGAGAAAATTGATTTGAGATGGATTGCATTATCATTTCTATATTTCAACTCGCTTTTTCATTATCCAAACAACATTTTATCTTTTTCCTTCCGTTCCCTACCTTTCCTTTCCATTACTTAACTTTCCGTTCCATTACTTAGTAAACTTCCAAACATAGCATAAGGGGTTAGGGTTATGCTGGCATGGGTTTTTATTTTTAAAAAAAGTGGGCCCCACTATCCTAGACAAAAGTTTTCACTCTAGGATGTTTCCTAGACGGAAATTTCCGTCTAGGATAGTGGGGCCCACTTTTAAAAAAATAAAACCCAAAGATTCCGCCTAGAAAGACTTATGTAGATGATTTTTCGTCTAAAAGATTCATTCTAGACGGAATATCCTAGACGGAAATATTCCGTCGTTATTTTCCACATCCTAGACGGAAAATTTTCCGTCTAGGATATTCCGTCTAGAATGCTTTGATTTTTACTATTGAATAGGGAGCTGAGTTGAGATTGTGGGGGTGAATAAAATTGTGAGGAGTTTATTTAGAAGGAGTTTGGACGCAGATTATATCATGGCAATCTTCCAAAAGTAGAGATCTGTGAAAATATATACCATGATGAGTTTTTGTGATGATGTTTAAAAAATTCCATGTTATAGAGTTTTTCCAAAGTATTTTCAAAACACCATGGTGAGTTTTTAGTCAATAGTAGTTTGACTCTTTTCATATATGTATAATGTTTATGTTATATCATGCTATATAATTTTATTTTATTTTATTTTATTTAATAATTATAGTATTATCATATAATGTAATAGATCTCCTCCCTCACTCACTCACTCTCTCTCTCACTAACTATATATATATATATATATATATATATATATATATATATATATATATATATATATATATATATATATATAGAAATCTCCTATAAACTTAAGTTTATAGGGATACACTCAATTTTATCCATTGATGTCGCTTTAGATTTGTGCCATCAAAAGATGCAAAATCTCAAAATGGCCTTCATATCTTTCATGGATCCCATGGCACATCAATGGATAGAAAAGTTGGTGTATGATTATTCCCTATAAACTTGAGTTTATAGGAGATTTGCTCTCTCTCTCTCTCTCTCTCTCTCTCTATATATATATATATATATATATATATATATATATATATATATATATATATATATATATATATATATATATATATATATATATATATATATATATATATATATATATATATATATATATATATATATATATATATATATATATATATATATATATATATATATATATTCTATTACATTATATGGTTAAGGGGTGTTCCACACGTACAATGAAAATAAGTCCCAGTTCAGGGTATGTTAGAAATTAAATTAATGTATCATTAAAATGATCAAATCTATTTAAAATGGTTATAATTATCAAAACGATTTAATATCCTTTTGTTCTACCGAATTTCCTTAAATAATTTTCTCTCATTGGCATGACAATCATATCATATCTGTATCATACTATTTCTCTACCTTTTATTATGTTATTTCTAATTTACAAAAGATAAAATTTATGTCTTATGTCATATGTTCAATTAAAAACATTTTCTTTGAGAAAACGTCAATAGACACTAGTGGAAAAGTAAGCATCCTTGACGGGGTTTCCCGTCAGGGATGCCAAAAATACCGCGGCCGATAGCTATCCTTGACGGCAAGCCGTCAAGGATATGCCGTCAAGAAAGTTCCGCCGTGGAAGTAACTTACTCGACGGCGCCGCAAGAATGTCTATTATTGACGCAAGAAGACGCTGGACGCAAGTGCCGCCATTGATGGATGAATCCCCGACGCGAAACCCGCCGGGATGTTTTAAGATCGGTGACGGCATAGCCGCCGAATATGTATCGCCGACGGCAAAGTTGTCAACGATGTATTTGACATCGCCGACGAATCACCGCTGATGATGTACATCGCCGACGGACGCCGCCGCCGATGATTCAACATCGCCGACGGAAACCCGGCCGTCAGATATCACCGACGGCATAGCCGCCGGCGATTCAGAATCATCGCCGACGCTTCCCGTCAGCCGATAGTATAGGCCGACGGAGACCCAAATATGATTACCGTAAAAAATAAGGCCTGATTACATTCGATTCCCTGCACATACAAACTAAATTGATTCTGACATTCCAAAGAAATATTCAAAATATACTAATCCATATTTCACAACCATCTCGCATCCATTCAATTTTACAATATTCGTACACGCCCGTAAGAAATTTCACAAAAATCGTGCACAAACAACTCCCAATCCATATTTCACAAATATATGCAATCACCAATTTTATGACATTCCATTACAAATTATAAATTTCCACAATCCAAATTTCACAAACAACAAATAACAAACCACAACATTCCATAACTTATAACGATAAGTTGCCGACACAAATAAGTTCTATATCCACATATATCATAATGACAAACAAGCTAAAATCCATATATATATCATAATGCTCACATCCATACCCACACATCTCACAATTCCAACAAACACGAAGTTTAGGATGTTAAGCATACAAGCATATCATAATCTCCAATATAAAGAGTTCCAATATACAAACACGAAGTTTAGGATATAACTCACTAAGACAGTCGTCCGCCCTATCCATGTCATCGCCCCGCATTGCCACCGGCTCCATCCCTACGACTCGTGTTCCCATTGATATCATCCTCATGATAACACAAAAATAAATGAAATTTAGAATATCATATTGTGAGAAAGAGTGTAATCATGCATGTTTTACGTATATATAAGTATACCTGTCTACTACTCTCTCCACTACCACCAAATGCCTGTTGAGAGCCCAAAAAGTTTATAATCTGGCTTTGCAGATGAGTAGGAACCCGCCGTCTACATGATTTCAATATTTTCTTGGAAACCATCGCAAAAGTAGCAGTAGGGTGGATCACTCGCATAAGCTCCTCTTGAATATCCTCCCACATCTCCTCAGGAATATGACCATCCAAAATATTCATCACCGATGAAACAAGCTGCATCGCTTGCGGAGTGCAATCCTCCTGCGGCATGTAAGAGGGTCCTTAGGGCATCGTCGATGGCGTTGAACTTGGCCGAGGCTGGAATGGTGTAGACACCCTCTGAGCTCCAACTCCCATCCACCTTGTCCTCCCCTTTTTGGGAAGTCCACAAACCAAATGGCTCACGTTATAATTCTCCTCTATAGTTAGGGGCCTCTGGCTCTGTGCAACAACCTCAGCATATGTGTTCTCCAGAGCTTCCTAAAAAATAAAAAAATAAATTTAAGAATTGGAATAAATAAATAAATTTATGAATTGGCATTTTAAAAATAAAGAAAATATAATTACACTATCAAAAATCACGTTAAGAAGCATGTGAGAAATGACGAGATACTTATTCATTCTCATCAATTATAGGTGTCAAACTATAGCTGCAGACATGTATATTTTATACTGCATGAATCCTCGGCTATCAGTTATAGCTTAAGGTAAATAATATAGCAATAATGATCATAAAAAGTATAACACTAAATCGCTATCCAATCACTAGAACAAAATGATTGTTGTTATCGCTGCTTTAGGAATTACAATATTTTCTTATCCTTCAACATTTAGGACTGCATAAAAATTATTTAGATTATTAATTTTTTAGCTCAAATATGTATGAGATAAGAGGAGGATGAGAATACCAAATATATTCAATGTTAAAGCACTTATATTTAGTATTTACTACACCTCGAATGAGAAATTCAAAATTGGTAGGAATGTGTATATATATATGTATTGAATAAAGAAAATTATGCCAAGTAATGATAAATAGATATATTTACCTGCATTTTCTTGGCCAATTCCGACTTTTCTTTCCTATCCTTGTCGGCATCGTACCCTTCTTAAAGTGAACCATCGCCCTCTTATGCGCCTCGAAGCGGATATGAGCGCTCTAAGATTTACAAAACATATTTATTAGTTTTATTTATCAAATATTTTAGGAAGCGGAGAGAATATATATAGAAGATTAAAATACTTTATACCGTTGTCCTACAAAATTGATCCGCAATCTGGGCAAATGAAGTAGTCCCCGTATGATGATCATAATCTTTCTTCCATTGGTTCAGTTTATTTCTCCGACATTTTTTCTTCAACATGAACAAAGAGGATTTTAGTACAATCTACAATATACAACATTTAGATAAATAACTTGAATCTAATTTCTATTATACATATTTACCTGGTGCTCCTCCTGGCCCCACAATACTATAAGTGCAGCTAAATGATCTACCTCAACCCTCTTATCTCGCTTGTAGATCCTCTCCCAGTTCACACTGAAACTTTCATAGCATTTTTTCTTTATCTCATGTCTCCACTCCCGAAGAGAATGCTTAAACATTCCCATGTAACCAAATAAAAAATCCCACCCTACGAGATTGTCTTCGATGTTGAAATATCTCTAAATATTAACGATAGTTAAGCATGGCCAATTGACGAAGGTAAAATAATTATAAATAATAGTGAATTTTACCCAAAGATCTCGATATATAGACTCGAGGACATCAAAGGGCTGCTCCTCAGTCTCATAGTAAAGATTCAGATTATCACTCCTCCGTATCAAGCATCCAAGATATGAGCAAAAATTGTTAGCCCATTGCCGGTTGGAATCCCATTATGTCCCCACCTTACAAGCGCACGAAAGCCATCCGGTGGTAACTTTTTTAAAGTCACTTCCTGTCGTCCTTTTTCTTGAATATTTTTCTCCTACAATAAAGAAAAATATTTGTAGAAGTTATAAATATGTAACACTTTTATTTATTCAACCTTAAGCTCTAATTCAATTTAAATATCAAAACTCGAAAATAAAAGCAAAAGTGAAAATTGATATAGGACCTTGTTTGCACTTATCTCTTACTATCTACTGCTTAGTAAGCAAGGCAATCCAAGATCTCTTCTCAGGTTCTAATATGCACAAAATTAACTGCAAATTGTTTGCACCTTTATCCGTATGTCTGGTTCTGAGTTGGTTCAGAAATATATTGGAGAGGGTTCTAGAATGGTTCGAGAACATATAATATCTTTCTTCACACCTCTGTATGAAAATATCCAATGTAGTTTAAACCATTGATCGCAACACTATTTATTGGTAGCGACCTAGATAGTTTATCATTTCAAATTGTTATTGTGGTGCAAGGAATGAGTTTGTTTACATTCTTCTTCTCATTCACATGTGCTCATAATTGTGGATCTAGGTGTGTATGAAAGCATGTTTAGAACTTATAATTTAATGTTTAGAACTCATAATTTATGTTTTATCAATAGCAAGGGCTTTTTGATGCTTGGCTGCTATTCTACATAACACCATTTCTATATCTTGTCACTTTATGTGGTTATCTTGGTTTATGACAGAGAACATGCCCCATCAATCATATTCATGGATGAAATTGATAGTATTGGATCTGCTAGAATGGAATCGGTCCGTAATGGTGATAGTGAAGTGCAAAGGACAATGCTCGAGCTTTTGAATCACTTAATGGGTTTGAAGCATCAAACAAAATCAAGGTATTATAGTGAATTCTTTGTTTCTATTAAAAATAATTATTATTATTTATTACTAATTTTCCAATACTCGAAAATAATTGATTAAACTCACCAAATCTTTGTCCGATTTCATTTTTGCATCACTAATATCTCATCAACTGTATGGCCCATTCATCCAATCGCTTTTAGCTAATTTGTACCTCTCGCCTCGCTGAGTCGTACTTCTCATTACACCGGTAAAGGCCCACGCCAATCCTCGAATATATGCATCAAGTACTCTTGAAGGATGCATATAATGGTACAGAGATGGCTCATCCTCGCCTCACCTAAAGAAATAAAAAATAAATTATTATTGTGCATATATCATGAATAATAAATACGTAACTTATGTGAAGTTATACCTCCGATCTCGGTGAAGTCGGTGGCTCTTCCTCGGTGGATTGGTCTTGAATGGGATTGGCTTCTTCAATGATAGCCTCCTCGCTAATGTTTTTAGACATCCGCAAGTTGAATAAATATACAAAATAATATATTATAGATGCAATTTATATTGGCCAAAATAAAACAAGATGTATTATTACATTAATAAAATTTTCATTTCATATCAAGTCTCAGAGGCATCCGCAAGTTGAATATACAAAAGAAGATATTACATATTTATATGCAATTTATATTGTCCAAAAGGTAATTGAGATACATCGAGTGATATTAAAGTTTTCATTTTACAATTTGTAAACTAAAAAAGTTACATGAAGTCCCGACATATTTAGCTCCTATTAATGTGCGTGATAATATTTGGAATGTCCGTCCAATTGTTGGAGCATCCAGATCAAACACTACATTTTGAGGGTACGAATTCATCGATCACTGATTTGGCTCATTGAAGTTGTCTATATAGCTCTCATCACCTTCTTCACCGGTAGAAGGTTGAATATAAGCCCTAGAATCCTTGTATAGGACAACCCACCCGTCTTTAACCATAGGATCTTTCACATAGAAACATTGTCCCACCTGAGATGCAAACATGAATTTTTCATCACTATCAATTTCTTTATCGAGATTGACAATTATAAATCCAAAGGGATCCTTTTGAGTCTTTACAAAGCACCAACGAATCATGAACATCGCGTATTTATGTTCATTTGGTCCACCATAGCCGTAGAATATCTCCACCACATCTTCCAACCGTCCATAATATGTTATATTATTTTCAACTGGATTCTTATCTCTTCTATTTGAGAAACATTCACGTGAGAAGGTAGCCATGACACCACTATTCTGGGTGACCTTCGATCATCAACCTCCATTGTATGAAATTTATACCGCTAACACGATACCCACCATATTGATTTACAAGATAGTAAGGCGCTTATGAACCTTTACTTCTTCCGATATTTGGTTATTAAGGACAAGTTGTTCCTGGATCTAAATATAAAAAATAAGAAAACTATTAAATCAATATGTCTTTGTTTTTTTTTAGTAAAATTATTAATATTGCTAAATTTAACAATACTTACTTCATTCTACAACCAAATAGGGAATTCCTTCATATGTCTTTCTTTAATGTCATGTACTACCGTATCACTCCAGAACTTCATTCTTTAGTTTTTCCTGATGTTGCCTATTAATGCAATAAACAATCTATTATTGTCAAATTTAAAATTACTAGTTAAATGATATTCAAAACTCTTATGTGATATTTTACCTCCGGTACTCCGAGAAGATTTCAAGATTATTTACTACGTATGCATGCGCTTGATCTAACAATAGGTTAGAATAATTTTTGTTCATCCCGCGAGGATATAGAACTGTGTTATCCTTGTTATCAACAGGTGCTTGAAGTACTATTTGTTCCCCTCTCATATAACGAGAGGCAAATAAGAGACACTCGGTTCTCACGTAACTTTCAACTATTAAACCTTCTGGTCGAGCTCTGTTATGCAATTGACGCTTCATTGAACCCAAATATCTAAAAAAATGATAGTTAATTAGATATAAAAGTAAAGATATTGATAGTTAACATATGTAAAGATTGATAGCTAAAGATTAATATTTTCTAAATACTAACCTTTCTATTGGATACATCCAACGATAATGGACCGGTCCTGCTATTGCAGCCTCCTCTGCGAGATGTTGTGTAAAATGAACCATTATTGTGAAAAAAGATGGAGGAAAGAGCATTTCCATTTCACACATAGTTTCTGAAATAATTTCTCCAAGTTTCTCAAAGTCACGGACGTCTATAACAAAGCTTTCTGAAAAATCCACAAAAATCAATAATAACCTTCACTGCCTTTTTATTCTGCATAGTACTGCGTAGTGCCACAGGTAGCAATTGATGAAGAAGCACGTGATAATCATGAGTTTTAAGTCCCAATATTTTCCTTTCTTGCACCTGGACATTGTTCGATATGTTTGCGGAGTAACCCTCTGGTAACTTCATTGATTTGAGGACTTGACAAAATGTTTGCATCTCAATCTTCGACATAGTAATACGAGACGCAGGCAACTCATATCTATCATTTCTGACATTTTTTGGCTGCAATTCGTCTCTAATGTTCAATGCAATAGATCTTGACGAGCGCGTAGATCATCCTTTGATTTATTAGCATATTGCAACAGTGTGGACAAAAGATTATCACAAATATTTTTTTCAATGTGCATAACGTCCAAGTGTGTCGTATTTTTAGCTCTTTCCTGTAAGGGAGTTGAAAAAAAATGCTGAATTTTGTCCATCCTGAGGGCAATTTTACGATTTCAGCCCCATCCCTCACCACTTGTGCTTGTCTCTTTCGTTTTAGAATCCTTTTGTTAATACGCAAGTTCCTTCCTCCAAGTAAATCTTCTTTCGAATAGCGCTTCTTTCCAAACCTGACAGCAGGGAACCGCTCAAGCAAGCGTACAATCTGATCTCCACCTAATGGACACGGAGCATCTCGCTTCTCAACAGTACCATCAAAAAACTTGCTCTATTTTTTTGTTCTGCATCTGTGTTTTAGGTTCAACCACCTTCTGTTAAACCAATAACAAAATTTACGACTGTGTTGCAGATAAAGACCTTTGAATTCTGGACCACACACTGGACACGCATATGTTCCCTTCGTAGACCAACCCGACAGATTCGTATAGGCTGAAAAATCAGTAATTGTCCATAGTAAAATACCACGGAGTCTAAAAGTCTGCTTTGCGTGAGTATCATATGTCATAACCCCTTCAGTCAAGAGTTATTTTAACTCATCAATTAGCGGTTCTAAAAACACATCTATGTCATTGCCTGGTGCATGCTTGCCCGGTATCAATAATGAAAGTATCATATACGGTTGTTTCATACAAAGCCAAGGCGATAAATTGTATGGCGTTAATACAATGTGCCATGTAGACCAACCGAACTCATAAGCCCAAATGGATTGAACTGCCGCTAGACAAACCAAGTCTAACATTCTTGCACTCATTCAGAAACCAAGGATAAGTTCGATCCACATGCTTCCATGCCTCTCAAGACGGGATGTCCGACTTTACCATCATCTATTTGTTCTTCCATATGCCACCTCATTTGCTTAGCGGTGTCTTTATTCATATACAACCGCTTTTAGCCTAGGTATTAAGGAAAATGACGAAGGACCTTTCTTTGGAATCTTCCTTTGCTTAAGCATAGACCTTGCTGTCCCATGTGTCAATAATTTTTATGTTGTACCCACCGTGATACTCCACAACCGGACACTCTCAAGATCTTTGTTATCCTTATAGTAGAGGATACAATCATTAGGGCATCGTCGATTTTTGTAATCAAGTCCTATAACGTAAACAATCTTCTTTATGCTATCATAATTTCTTGGTATGCTCTCTTTTCCATTTGGAATCACTTTTCTCAAGAACACAAGCAACATATTAAAATATTTATCCGCCATTCCGCTTAAGAGACTTTATATGCTAAAGACGCAAAGATAAATGATAACTCGTGAACTCGGTGCAACCCTCATACGATTATTTTCATTGTCATCTATTAATTTCATTATCTCGCTAGCTCCTCGTGATCATTCACGCCTCTAGCATTTTCTCAGAACTTCAAAGATCCTCGCACCTTCAATTTCATCTATATTAGGAACTGTTAACATATTAGCAAGCATTGTATGTGTATCATCTATCCTCCCATCTCGACGCATCGTGTCCGCCATCAATTCCATTTCTTCAAGATATCCTTCCCCATGAAACGCCCAATATTTGTACTCCTCATGAAATCCTCGATATTAAGTGTTTATGTAAATCACTTTTATCCACCAACGCCATATTTTACACCAACAGTGGACAATACACGACATTACTATTTAACTTCCGTGGTCCTATATGCATACTATATGAATTGATTTATTCCATCTTTATATCGACCGTCCCTCCATCTATCAATAATGAGGAATATCGATCCATGATTTTTCTAGAACTATCCTCATCTCGTATGATATATATATAATATTATTCATTAATGAAATTAAGCATAATTAGGTAATGTGAAATTTTATTATTAACGATCAAATAAACAGTTGGGTGATATTAACTTTTTCACGACATCAAGGAAATACAAATTATAATAATCTTAGAGGGGAATTGTCGAACATAAATTATGTGGGCGTAAAATCTAACGCCATATTTTCAATAAGACACTTTAACGGTCAGCATAGGAAATGGACCTATCCCATTAGGAATATAGTAGTGTCTACAACTACCTTTACATACTTTATGCTTTATTTCTTAAAATTTTGGCAAAGACTTACCTACGTTTCTCTCGAAAGTAACCGTATGGATGTTATAATGCGATCAATGATCGAAAATAGATCGACACGCAAAACAACATACGCTTATTGTACACCTGAGAACAATGCGATACGTGTTATCAAAATTTTAATGAATAAAATGCATAAAGTATACAAAGATAGATGATACACTCATCGTATTCCTAACCTGTGAAGGGGAATCCTCCCAGACAGATCTAATAATTATTGTATGTAGATCATGCTCCTAACATAAATCACGCTATTCTCTTTAGATATAAAAGTATTCTCACATCCAACTAGAATTACGCATGCTTATATTAGAAGAGATTCACATCCAATATTATTAGACGGAAACTAGGGTAATGACTTCCGATTCATATAATCATGATATATAACACAATACATTATCATATATCTAACTAAATTGAATGCATCAATAATAGTAGAATCATTTATCATAACTATCACTGCTAATTAGAGTATTAGACTTATAGTAATATAATCATGATTGTATTAGTGTTAAAGTTAAATTAAAGTTAGTTTAATTATGGTTAGGGACTTAGGGTAATGTAATTAGGTTTAGTATTAGGATTATTTTCGATAGTTACTTCATAGAGTTAGGATTAGAGTTATATATATTTAAATTAGTTATTAAGATTTAGGATTAAGATAAAATTTGAGTGAAAGTTAGTTTAATTATCGTGGTCATTGTCTTGGGAAATGAATTTAAGGTAATAATTAGGATTTCTAATTGATTAGATTTGTTCAATTAGGATTAGGCTAACTAAAGTTTAATTAATACCATTATTTACTGGATTAGGTTAAGAAAGATCATTAAAGATAGGATTAGGTTATAAAAAGTTAGGATTTAAGTATATTATTATAGATCATTAAAGTTAGGATTAGGGTTATAAAAAGTATATTATTGTAGATCATTAAAGTTAAGGATTAGGTTATAAAAAGATAACTAGGATTACTCTTAGGCTCATATTTATTTGGGAGATTAATTTAATTGAGTTATTCAAGTTAGGATTAAAGTAGATTATTGAGTTATTAAAGTTAGGATTAAATATATTAAAGTTAAATTAAATAATTAGAGATAGAAAAATGCTAAATTATTTATTAAAGTTAGTTGAATTAGGGTTATATACTTGGGTATATAAGTTTAATTGGCTAGATTTGATAAAAATTAAAGTTAGGGTTAGGGTTAACAAACTTCAAGTTATCTTAGTTAGGGTTATATGCTTAATTTGGGTTATGATATAGATCAATTAGGGTAGATCATTATAATTAAGGTTAGGGATTAGGTTTTTAATTTCAATTCTTAAAATAGGAGTAATACCTAACCCATAAAATTGTAATAAAAATTAGAAATCATTAAAAGATTATACCTTGAGTAGATCGGGCAACCGAGACACGGGCGGCGGCGAAGAGGTGGCCGGCGGGCGGAGGCTCAGCCGTGTGGCGGAGGCGGCGTCAGAGTAGGAGATGCTGCCGACGGAGAAGGCGAAGTCGGCGTTCGACGGAGAAGGCGGAGGCGGTGTTCGACGGAGAAGACGGTGGTGGCTGCGTTCGAAGAAGAATGCGGAGGAACGCTCGGCGAAGGACGGTGGCGGCGGGAAACGACGGGATCTTGACGACTGCAGCAGCAGCGGGCGGCGGAGAAATTACAGCGCGCCTTGGGTAAAAAAATTAGGTTACAAGAAATGCCGGGTAAAAAGCCTTTTATAGGTAAACATCGCTGACGGGTATGTTTAAACCCCGTCACGGGAATTTGGGATTGCCGACGGCTACATCCCTGACGGCATTTACCGTCATGAATGTATACATTGCCGACGCAGATCCGCCTGTCAACATGCCACAAGAAAAGCCCAAAATCCACTAGTGAGAAAAGCATTTCATTAATTAATTTCAACATATCAATATTATGTTATATAATTATGAAAAACATCACTGTATCTTTAAAATATCCATTGATAAAACTATTTTCGAATGAAATAATTTTTTTAAGATTTTAACGTTTTTTAAGAGAGGAACTTCTTAAAAATCATTGAGTATGGAGTAATTTTGTGGATCCGGTAAAGGGTAAGTTACAAAAAATACCGGGGAGGATATGAAGCAATTATGAGAAAAGAAGAAAACAAACTAAAAGAGGAATGACTGCATTATCATTTCTATATTTCAAATCGCTTTTCATTATTTAAAAATTAAAATTTATGTAAATTCTTATTTTTGGAGCATGGAAGCAATGCTCTCATAATAATTACAAACATGAATTTTTGTACAAGGCCTAAGCTCCATAGATCATGACAAGAGCCTACGTAACAAATGCCCAGAGAAAGGAACATGCATTTGCGAAGCAAGAAACAAGAAAATCAGGTTCGCGAAGCAAAATACGAGTAACACATTACACCCTCTGGATCCAACTCCAGCCCCCATTGAACAATTACCAGAACACAAGTACTATGGGCTCATAGAATCATGGGCAACAGGAGCCATAGAAGGCCCAATATCTCTTAGGATGCTTGTCCTATTATTAAGTTGCCGGCGGTGCGGCCATGGGCAGCATCCTTGAGTTGCTCATCCTGTTATTCGCGGGGTCATCAGACAAGAGTAATTTTCTTTGAGGTTTTATGATCGTGGTTGTGATATTGTTACCTAGAAAGTGGAGAGGAAACTGAGTGAAATATGATGAGAATGGGGGAAGGAGAAAAGTTAGAGAAGAAAGGAGAAAGGGAGGATTTTGGATTGAAATTGTTAGGTGAATAGAATTGTGAGGGATCTATTTAAAAGTAGTTTTGTTGTGGCATGGTAATCTCCCAAAAGTAAGGATGTGTTTGAATATCTTGATGTTTTATTTTATTTTATTTTTTTGAATAAACATCATGCCATGGTGTGTTTTCTCCAAAGTATTTTCAAAACGCCATGCAAATTTTTGGACAGGTTGATGCTTTAAATACACATAAATTATTTATGTTGTATTATACTATATTATTTTTACCTTATTTTATTTTATTTAATAATTTTAGTATTATCATATAATCCCTCCTTTACATATAGTGAGAAATTAGTGGTAATCCTAAAGGTACAAAAATACAATATCTAAACACATAAAACAATGCCACGTGTTATATATTATTTTAATATTAAATCGAATTTTATATGATTGGATTATTTTCTAAATTAGAATTCTCATCATAATAAATCTATTCAGATTTACAATTTTCTAATTATTATCAAATAGTTGGTAGTCCTAATTAAATCATAATTATCCATATTTAAAAAATTATAATTAAAAAATCTAATATTCATAGTTTAAATATTTTGGTTTTGTACACTAACACCATAACGAAATTACCCAATAATTTTACAGTGATGAATATTATCCCTAAGGAAAATTCACACCCTCATTATCATTCCTTTTGCGATTAACCCATAAATTTGCAAACAACTCCTAAAAATACAAATTATAAATTTACCTCTGAAAATTATGAAACTATTAAAAACCATCTGAAAATCTAGAACTTAAAAACTTTAAATTCAAAAAGTTATAAAAAACCCTGAAAATCTAAAAATTACAATCGTAAAAGCCTAGCTAAAAGTTATGGACAACCACCTAAAATTCGATAAACTATAAACAAATTCCTTAAAATAGAAAAATTACAAATGGGCCCTGAAAATCTAATATTATAAAAGGCCTCTGAAAAATCTAAAAGTTGAAAGTGCACCCTAAAATTTAAAAATGCAAATAATTACCTAAAAATTTGTATATTACAAATAGCTCTTCGTAAAAATAAAACCATAAACAACCCCTTTAAAATTTGTAAAGTAGAAACAACCTCCAATAAAATCTAAAAATTACATACGTAACCTCGAAAATAATAAACAACCACTATTAGGGTTTTCTATGAAAAGTTAGTGGGGTTAACGAGCAAAACCAAAACTTATCAGATATTTTTTTGACAATTTGTTGGAGATAATCTGTTCATTTGACCACACATTAACTTCCAATATTAATTTGGAAGTATTCTGCAAAAATTTTCTTAGGGTTTAGTGAGAGGTCCAATAGTATTGGGGTGTAATGCTAAATGCCCAAACTTGTTGGGTTTAATGAAATTTATTCATATATTAGAGAAGATAGATATTAGTGGTTACACATGAAGACGTTATATCTATTGAAGAATAAATTAGTGATTACACATGAAGACCTTCTATTTATTACAAAATAAATTAGTGGTTGCTATTGTTACAACATACCTTAGTTGCCAAATTAAATTGAGAACTAAAATTCTAAATGAATAGGAGAATCAAGTGAAAAATATCATAAATAAAGAAAATTCAGATATGCTATTCGTGAGCGGAAGAATAAATTGAACTACATAAAATGATAGAGATGAAAAGAAATAGTTCAAATCTCCCTTATGTAAAACAATTGTTGGGATCTTTTGATAAATCAGTGGTGTTGAGATTTAAAAAAAAACTAGATAAGTAAAAGGAATATATTAAATTTGAGATAAGAATTTAGAAAAGATTTGAAAATTTCATCTTATCACTTTAAATCTCCATTTAAGGTCTCAAATCTGAAACTTTTCTGTCTAGAATCCAACTATTTTGTTACATTATCCAATAAGCTCTTCAAAAATAAATAAATAAATAATTAATCAAAAATGTGTGATAAGATAAGATTCAAAGGTATTTTTTTTAAAAAGAAGTGGTTAAATTCTATCTACTTCTCCTGCACATATAAAGAGAGGCACGCCCAAAAGTGAAAAAAGAAAGAAGGGAAAAAAAAAAGCTACGCAAAAAGAGGAGAAGAAAAAAGGGAACGGAGAGGGGAAAAAAAATCAAATCATCTGCACTTCTACAAAAGCCAAACCCCAGCCACCATTCATTCTCCTCAACTTCAAAAAAATAAATAAATAAATAAATAAAATAAAATAAAATCATCTGCTCCGTCTTTTCCCCATTGTAAAAGGCAAGGTGATTTTCCATCTCCATCCTATTTTTTCCTCCATCAAATTAAACAGGGTCCATCGTCATCTATCTTTCATCAAGCCAAACTGTATATTCCTCCGGCGTTTGTCGATCAAAAATTAATAATAATACCGAGTCACCGTACTCACCCGAGGCACCGTCCTCATCCAAGACACCGTGCTCAACACGAGTCACCGTACTCACCCGAGGCACCGTCCTCACCGGAGCCACCGTCCTCATCCGAGCCACCGTGCTCAACACCGAGCCACCGTGCTCAACCCTCGAGGTACCGTCCTCACCCGAGATCGACGTATTCCTTTTTATATTTTTTTGAAAGCTGCGAATCTTTGCATGAATTCGATGGATTAAATAAATAACAAAATAAAAATGGATTTTTGTATGAATTACGTGATCAGTTCAAAGAAAAAAAAAAGAAAAATTGCATGAAAAAAATGGCATGAGAAGTAAATAGGGAGTGGCATGAGAAGTAAATAACATATATGAAGGTAGTGACATTAGAAGTAAATTATTAGAGTCCTATTTGGATTTGGGCACTTAAAAAAAAAGAAAAAATTGCATTTAAAAAAAAATTTCGGATCACGTGTTAAAGTTCTTGGCCTTCAACTCCTAAGAAAATATATGCAAAATGATCCATTTACAAATTGTGTCATTGTTTTAAAAAGCCTCCGCCTAGTCTGCCTAGGCTTACGCCTAGGCCTAGGCGGTACTTAGGCCGCCTAACTAGCGCCTAGCGCCTAGGCGGTATCTAGGCTGCCTATCTAGGTTTTGGGAGTGTTTAAGGGAGTATTGTTTGTTTACGTGGACTGCACTCTTTAGGCCTTGATCGTGATTTTCTGTGTTACAGCCTCCACGTCCTCCAACCTCATTCAAACTCTTTTAACCTCTAAATATGAACATCTCCACTACCTCCTCCGACCTTCAGCAAAACCTCCTCGACCACCACTTAAATGAAGAAAGAAATCGCCTAGACACCAGTCTGGCACCTAAGCTTTCTATAACATTGATATTTACTATCAATTATTGTAATTAAAAACTAAAAAAAGAAAACCTCCTAGGCTCTAGGCATCGAGTCCAACGCCTAGGCCTCCTAGCTCTTTCTATAACCTTGTTAGTAATTATTTTGGCTATTTAGTATTTAAGCATGCATGGTTTATTGTGGATCTAAGATCGCTATCTTTTTTTTTCAAATTTATATGAATTTAATACATATTTTTATCAATTATTATAATTAAATAATTTTAAAAATAGTCAAATGCCTAGGCCAGCGTGACGCTTCTAGGATCTAGGCCAGTCTCTACCAACGCCTACTGCAATACTACGTAACATTGAATTGTGTGTATCACAAAGAGTCCCTTCCAATCTTGGTTAATTACAAACCCCCCCCTAAAAACAAATTAGAAAAGCCCATGATGTTATAGGAAAATCCTGAAATTGCATTTCAGTCCTTGAGAAATCCAAAAATTGCATTTCAGTCCCTGAAAGTACTGAAAAAACTGCAAATCAGTGCAGAAATTACTATTTAGTCCCTGGAAAATCTAGAAAATTGCAAAAAAGCCCAGAATTTGCAGAAAACCCCATGATCTGCCCAGTTTCTGCAAGACAGTCCAGATTTTGTAGAAAACACCCTGATCTGTCCAGAATTTGCAGAAAACCCCCTGATCTGCCCAGTTTTTTAAGACAGTCCAGATTTTGCAGAAAACACCCTAATCTGTCCAGAATTTGCAGAAAAACCCCCTGATCTTCCCAGTCTTGCAAAACAGTCCGAAAATTTGCATTTTTCACCCTGAAATAATTGTAGAAATTGCATTTAGGCCCAGAAACTATAAAACTTAAAATTTGCAGTTTGCACCCTAGAGAAAATGTAGAAATTGTACTCCAACTCAGTTTTGCAATCTAATTCAGAAATCGCAGTTGGGTCCCTTAAAATGTTGAAAATGCAAAGACAAATTCAAGAGAAAAATACAAAAGTCACCAAACTCGACTCGGACCTCTATGTCCCTAAACTAGATTCTTCAAGAGAACTCGACACTGACCTCTATGTCTTTAAACTGGGCCAAATTTCAAATTCGACCTCTACGTTGTAAAAACTAGAACAAATTTTTAAATTTGATCTCTAAGTCGTTAAATTAGATTAAATCCCAAATTTGACCTCTACGTTGTTAAACTGTAACAAAATACCAAAATTGACCCCTAAGTCGTTAAACTAGCCCAAATACACAATGAGAACAAAATTTCAAATCCGACCCCTAAGTCGTTAAATTAGTTAAAAATACACAAATTCAGACCCCAAATTCCAAATCCGACCTCCACGTCACTAAACTGGGTAAAATCAAATCCGACCTCCACGTCACTAAACTGGGTCAAATCGAATCCGACCTCTATGTCATTAAACTGGGTTTAAAATATAAAATTCGACCTCTAAGTCATTAAACTCGATTAAATTCTAAATTTGACCTCTACATCGTAAAACTAGAACAAAATTCCAAATTCGACCTCTAAGTCGTTAAACCGATTAAATTCCAAATTTGACCTCTACGTTGTTAAACCGTAACAAAATACCAAAATTGACCTCTATGTCGTTAAACTAGAACAAAATTCCAAAATTGTCGTTAAACTAGAACAAAATTCTAAATTTGACCTCTCGTTGTTAAGCGTAACAAAATACCAAAATTGACCCCTAAGTCGTTAAACTAGCCCAAATACACAATGAGAACAAAATTTCAAATCCGACCCCTAAGTCGTTAAATTAGTTAAAAATACACAAATTCAGACCCCAAATTCCAAATCCGACCTCCACGTCACTAAACTGGGTAAAATCAAATCCGACCTCCACGTCACTAAACTGGGTCAAATCGAATCCGACCTCTATGTCATTAAACTGGGTTTAAAATATAAAATTCGACCTCTAAGTCATTAAACTGGATTAAATTCTAAATTTGACCTCTACATCGTAAAACTAGAACAAAATTCCAAATTCGACCTCTAAGTCGTTAAACTGGATTAAATTCCAAATTTGACCTCTACGTCGTTAAACTGGAACAAAATACCAAAATTGACCTCTATGTCGTTAAACTAGAACAAAATTCCAAAATTGTCGTTAAACTAGAACAAAATTCTAAATTTGACCTCTACGTTGTTAAACTAGAATAAATTTCAAATTTGACCTCTACGTCGTTAAACTAGAATAAATTCTGAATTTGACCTCTACGTCATTAAACTAGAGCAAAATACCAAATTCGACCTCTACGTCATTAAACTGGGCCAAATACCGAAATTGACCTCTACGTTATTAAACTGGGTTGAATTCCAAACTTGACCTTCACGTCTCTAAACTGAGTTCAAAATCCAAATCTCATTTCACGTCTCCAAGTCAAAACCAAATTTCAATCGCCACATCTCTAGTCTAGGACTTCATACAAAATTTGTGCACTGGGGGTATTCCCCTGGTTAAGCCATGTATATGATCATTTAAAGAAATAATAATAAGATTATTGAATTTTCTTGCTTTGTGAGTTTTCTCTTATTTTTGATGACTTTTATTGACTCTTAATCGAAGGTTCCTTTCATCAGTAAGGATAATTAACAACAGACTCTTGAGTCTATTGGAAACCATGAATCCACATAAAAATAAAACCCTCTCCCGTAGGGTGAATTTGACGGGATTGATATACAAGACAAAGTTATCTATTTTAATTGGATGCACTTATACTAAATTTTTAAATAGACAATTTTGACCCCACAAAATAAATTTTAATTTACTATTAGTCTTACATCTCAAAAATAAAGTTGTCACATGTCAATCCCTAATTTAAATTTGACATAAAACTACCCACACTCTCATTAAGTGAGGTAGTTTTTTTTGAAATATTACAAAATAAGAGGGATATTATAAATGATAGGTTAGCTGTTAAACAATCTATTTGAATTTCAAAACTTAACTTAAAAATTATTCATGTTCTTACTTTGTCTTTCCTTTCCAAGAGAAAAATTATTTTGCATTTCCTTCATAAGAAAAAAAAACTCCCGCCAAGTTATCTACTTTTGAAGGAGTAACACTCTAAATGAAAAAGTTTCAGATACAATTCAATTTTTAGAAGTAAGACCATAATAAAAATAAAACTCATTAAAAAAAGGAGAAAGAAAATTTTTACCTACACCCTCCTCCTATCTTAAACATTGAAGATAATTATAGATTTTATCATTTTATCATTGTTCAAGTTCACTTGAACAAATGTAAGTGATCTATTTGCAATCTACTTTACTTTTTATATCATATAGTTTGTATTGAGAATAATGTAAAATTTAGGTGTGGAGGTGGGGACTATTCACCATTTTGTTGTGGCTTCAGCCAAAAACAAGGCTCGCAAGAGGTCTATGTGATTAAACCCTAGCTAGAAAAGGATTTGGAGGACCTATTTCTAATAGGAATAGACTTCAAGCGCCTAAGGAAAGTTTTCCTTATTAAAAATGTTATGATTGCACATGGGTGACATCACCCTGTAATCAATTTTCGAAAAAACAGAGAGAACCCGAGGACTACTTTTGTGTGCGCGGATTTCGAGGCTGATAGAGAGAAAATTGAGATTCCAAATTGCTCAGTTGTTCGATTGCAATGATTCAAATGCCATTTTCTTTAGAACGACAATGCCGTCAAGTGTACGGTGTTGATTTCTCTGCAGGTGTTGGAAATTTATAGTGAGACGTGATTTAGGGTTTTTGTGCCATAGAGGTAACACTATACTTTTCTCTTGTGATTTAATCCTCAAGTGTGGGTGTAGCTTTGATCATTTGTACTCTTGATTCATAGTGAAATATTTCTCTCTGAATTACCCCATGGACATAGGCGCGATTTACCAAACCATGTTAAATCTTGGTGTTTACTTGCGTGTGGTATTTTCGTTGGTACCGTTATTTATTTCTTGTGTTTAATTCCGTAGATAATCTCCAAAAAATTCCTAACAAGTGGTATCAGAGCCTTGGTTTGAGGCGGTTCTTAAGATGGAAAAGATGGAGAGTTTCGACACAATTATAGATATGGATGGTTCCAATTGGCAAGTATGGAAGTCCAAGATGAAAAATATTCTTTATTGCAAAGATTTACATGGTCCTATTGAGGGAGATGAAGCTAAGCCAGAAAAGATGACCGACAAAGACTGGGAGAAACAACGTAGGAAGACGATCGATTATATTCAGATGTGGAGCGATGTTAGTGTGTTTCATTATATATCGAGTGGGATTAATGTGAAGTCTCTTTGAAAGAAGCTTAAGGATCTCTACGAGTAGAAGACTGCGGGGAACAAGGCATTTATTATGAGGCGGTTGGTGAACTTAAAGTTTAAGGAAGGAAGCAGAATAGTAGAGAACTTAAATGAGTTCAAGAGTTTGGTTTATCTGTTAACTACCATGAAGATGACTCTCGATGATGAGTTACAAGCTTTATTGCTATTGGGTTCTTTGTCAAATAGTTAGGAGACATTCGTGGTGGAAGTCAGCAATGTGGCTCCAGGTGGTGTGTTATCAATGAGTATGGTTACTAGTCATTTATTCAATGAGAAGACTCAAAGGAAGTCTACCAGCACAGATAACTCACAGGCACTTGTCACAAAGAACAGGGGCAGGACCAGGTACAAGAACCAGTCCAGAGGTCGTGGCGCATCAAAGGACAGATTAAAGTCTAAAAGGAGAGGTTACTTTCATTGTGGGAAGCCGAGTCATATCAAGAAGAATTATTGGATATGAAAAAAAGAGCAAGCTAGGAACAAAGATGGGAAGAAGAAAGCAGAGAGTGATACTACAAACATCTTATTTGAGGCCGATTATTCTCACTTTCGAGGAGGAAGATAGCATGCATGTTATAGGTCAGAATTCTGAGTGGATAGTGGATACAGGAGCTACATGTCATGCTCCCTCTAATCGGGACCTTTTCACGTCTTATAAAGCAGGTGACTTTGACAATGTGAAGATGGGCAATACTGGCTACTTGAAGATTGTGGGACTTGATAACATATACTTAAAAACAGATACTGGATGCACATTAGTCTTGAAGAATGTGCGACATGTTCTCAATTTGCGGCTCAACTTGATTTTGGGTCTTACTTTGGACCGAATGTGATATGAAATTTAATTTGATGGAGGAAAATGCAAAATCACCAAAGGCTCTCTTATGGTGGCTAGAGGAAGCATATGTTGTAATTTGAACAAGACTCAAGTGAATGCTTCATATGATTCTTTGACCATGGCTCAAGATGGTGACTCTCACAGTTTGTGGCATAGGAAGCTCGAGCACATGAGCGAGAAGGGGTTGCAGGTATTGGCAAAGAAGTCTCTCATTCTCTTTGCGAAAGGTTCGTCACTCACCCATTGTGATTATAGTTTGATTGAAAACCAACATAGAGTTTCTTTTAATGAGCCTTCTAAAAGAAAAGATAATATTTTGGATTTGATTTATTCTGATATTTGTGGTCCTCTCGAGGTGGAGGACTTGGGTGGCAATAAGTACTTTATCATATTTATTGATGATGCATCGCGAAAGATGTGGGTCTTCATGTTGAGAACAAAGGATCATGTATTTTCAGTCTTCCAGTAGTTTCATGCCATGGTGGAGAGACAGACATAAAAGAAGTTGAAGTGTTTGCGCACAAATAATGGAGGAGAGTACACTTCCATTAAGTTTAGAGATTATTCCTCAAAGCATGGCATTCAGCATTAGAGGACAGAGCCCGGCACACCGTAGCATAATGGAGTTGCAGAGAATTACAACAGAACCATTGTGGAGGCAGTTAGATGCATGTTGAATATGACGAAGTTACCTAAGCGCTTCTGGGTTGAAGCTGTTCGCACTGCATGCTACATAATCAATAGGTCTCCTTCAGTTCCTTTGGGTTTTGCTATTCTAGAGAGAGTTTGGTCCATGAATGATATTTTCTACTCTGATATGAAGGCGTTTGGTTGCAAGGCGTTTGCATACATTCTGAAGGAGTAGAGATAGAAGCTTGATGATAGGGCGGTTCATTGCATCTTCCTTAGTTATGGAGAAGATGAGTTCCGCTACAAGTTATGGGATCCAGAGAAGAGAAAAATTATCAGACAATCAGATATGGTCTTTCTTGAGGATCAAATTACTATAGATCTTGGGAGAGCAGAGCACTCAGATAGTGTTGCGAGTGAGATTCTAGATACGACACCCATTTTGTCTCCAGTACAGTTGCATCCTATAGATACAGAGCAGGTGCATGATGATGGTTTGATGATGATGGTCAGATATCAAAGTAGGAAGATAATCAGGATCATGAGCAGGAGAATCCTCAGCGGGGAGAGCATCACCAGCCGTAAGAGATTGAAGAGCCACAGGTTAGGAGATCAGCTAGAGAGCATAGACCATCCACGAGATGACCTCCTTCAGAATATTCTTTGCTGACATAAGGTGAAATTATCGAAGGACAGAAAAGCTTTGAAGAACAAGTGGGTGTTTAAGTTGAAGAAGGATGGCGATAAAGTGATTCAGAAATACAAAGCTAGATTAGTGGTGAAAGGTTTTGGATAGAAAAAGGGCATTGACTTTGATGAGATTTTCTCATCGGTTGTGAAGATGATGTCCATTAGAGTTATATTGGATTTAGTAGCCAGTTTCGACCTCAAGATTGAGTAGCTTGATGTGATGACTGCATTCCTTCATGGTGATTTGGTAGAGGAGATCTACATGGAGTAGCCGGAGGGTTTGGAAGTGAAGGGAAAAGAACATATAGTTTGCAGGTTGAAGAAGAGCCTCAATAGTTTGAAGCAAGCACCTAGGCAGTGGTACAAAACATTTGACTCTTTCATGTTGAGTCATGGCTATCAGAGAACAGTTGCAGATTCTTATGTATATTTCAGGAAATTTTCAGATTCTAGCTTCATTATCCTTTTGCTTTATATGGACGATATGTTGATTGTTGGTTAAGACAGTTAGATGATCAGTGGGCTGAAGAAGGAGTTATTTAAATCTTTTGACATGAAGGATTTGGGCTCGGCACAGCGGATTCTTTGTATGGATATTGCTCGTGACAGAAAAGCCAGAAAATTATGGTTATCATAGGAGAAATATATTGACCGGTTGGTTGATAAATTCAACATAAAAGGTGCCAAGTTAGCTAGTATTCCTCTTGAAGGTCATTTAAACCTTAACAAGAAGTTTTGCTCGACTACAAATGAGGAAAAGAGTGAGATGGAGAATATTCCTTACTCTTTAGCTGTAGGGAGTTTGATGTATGTCATGGTTTGCACTCGGCCAGATATAGCTCATGCAGTTGGCGTTGTGAGCATGTTTCTTTCTTATCCAGGAAAAGTTCATGGGGAAGGTGTAAAGTGGATCTTAAAATATTTAAAAGGTTGTTCCAGATTGTGTTTGAGTTCTGGAGGTTTCCAAGCTAGTACTACAAGGTTTTGCAGATGCAGATATGGCAGGTGATCTCAATCACAGGAAGTTTACTTCAGGTTGGTTATTCACTTTTGTAGGGGGGCTGTATCTTGTCAGTCCAGGTTGCAAAAGTGTGTTGTTTTATCTATAACAGAGACGGGATATATTGCAGCTACAGAAGCCGGTAAGGAGATAGTTTGGTTGAGAAGGTTTCTGCAGGATGGCGGAATATATTGTAGTTACAGAAGCTGGTAAGGAGATGGTTTGGTTGAGAAGGTTTCTGCAGGAGTTAGGCTTGCAGCAGGACAATTATCAGGTTTTCATTAATAGTCAGAGTGCTCTTGATTTGAGTAAGAATTTTACATTCCACTCCAAGACAAAACACATTGATGTAAGATATCATTGGCTTAGAGAAGCTGTTGAGAAAAAAAGAGCTGAAACTACAGAAGATTCACACAGATAAGAATCTAGCAGATTTTTTAACGAAGATTGTTCCCAGAGAGAAGACCAAGTTATGTCGGCGATTGGCTGGTATGGACTCTCGGTGAGGAGTTATAGATTGGCATACCCCCTCGTTGGGCTGGAGGTGGAGATTGTTATGGGTCCAGCCCAATACAAGGCCCACATGAGGTCCATGTGATTAAATCCTAGCTAGAAAAGGATTTGGAGGAACTATTTCTAATAGGAATAGACTTCAAGTCCCTAATGAAAGTTTTCCTTATTAAAAAGGTTTTGATTGCACGTGGATGACATCACCCGTAATCAATTTTCGGAAAAACAGAG
Source organism: Asparagus setaceus (assembly GCA_012295165.1). Classification (NCBI taxonomy): domain Eukaryota; kingdom Viridiplantae; phylum Streptophyta; class Magnoliopsida; order Asparagales; family Asparagaceae; genus Asparagus; species Asparagus setaceus. The sequence continues at coordinate 80,770,385 of CM022706.1, forward strand.
AGAACCCGAGAGGACTACTTTGATGAGAGCGGATTTCGAGGCTGAGAGAGAGGAAAAGAGAGAGAGAGAGAGGACTATTTTGATGAGCGTGGATTTCGAGGCTGAGAGAGAGAAAGGGAGAGAGAGAGAGAATTGAGATTTTGGATTGCTCAGTTGTTCTACTGTAGTGATTCAAATGCTGTTTTCTTCAGAACAATGACGCCGTCAAGGTTACGGTGAGACGAGTTTTTGGGTTTTGGTATCCTAGAGGTAATACTGTATTTTTCTTTTGTGATTTAATCCTCAAGTTTGGGTATAGCTTTGAGGATTTATACTCTTGATTCATAGTGAAATATTTCTCTCTGGATTGCCCTGTGGACGTAGGCATGATTTGCCGAAGTACGTTAGATCTTGGTGTTTACTTGCGTGTGATACTTTCGTTGTTGCTGTTATTTATTTTCTTGTGTTTAATTCCACGAATAATATCTATAAAATTCATAACACATTTCTCTTTATTTTATTATAGTTTTCTTTCTCTTAAATCAAACCAACTCGTGTGAGCATGGGCATAACCTTCTTGTAATGGAATATATATAATATGTACATTATATTACAATAATGTATTGTACTACGTTAAATATATTATAATGTAATTTAGTAATTAACAAACAATTTTGTCTACATATTTATAATAATTAAAACACAAATTCTTGGACCCGACCCAAGCTCCATATATCATAAGATGACCCCACGTAACGAACTTCAACAAGGAACAAGAAAATCAACTTTGCAAAGTAAAATAGAAATAGCCGTAAGTCCTCTGAATCTAAGTCTAGCGTCATTGAGCAACCAGAACTGGACTCATAGAAGTACAACCACCACGAGGCATAAAAGGCCCAATGCCTTTTTAAGATGCTTATCATTCATTATGGGTGGCCGGCGGTGTGGCCGTCAGCATCATCTTGACAAAATCAACTCGGAAGATTTATGCCGAGCTGGAAGGAAAGTGTAGCAATGAGTGTGATCACAACAAGGAGAGTACTCCTTGTTGGGATTTTTAGATCTCGTAAAAACCCCTAAAATGACCAAACATAGTAAATAGAATCATACAAGATTTAACATGGAAAACCCTCAACAGGAGAAAACCTTGAGATTGAAAGCAAGCCACTATCACCTCCAAATTATAATCTTTTGCACGGACAAAAACTATCAAACACTCTCTCTCACAATACCCTTGAACCCAATTACACCCTCTGTTAAACACTGATTACAAGAATATTGTATCTCTCTCTACTATAAAAACCCAGAATAGGATACCTTATTTAAAGACGCCCCTGATTTGCCCACCAATTCAACTTGGCTTCCAAGAAAACTATCAAATTGGTCTCTAATAAAACTACTAGGCCTAGGCCTGACCTTTAAATCCGGATCCTACTTGAAATTTGAGTCGGCATCCAACATATCATCCCTTGATGAAAAATCTCGAAGTATCTCAACGACTTATAAAAACTCACTCTCTTCTTATTGTTCTTCACCTCTCCCTTGTGGATAAGAGTCTAAGAAGAGTCACCTACACCATTAACAGATTGCCCATCTAAATAACAAATATGGTTGCTATTCTTCCTTCCTCGTAAAATCAAATCACCATCTCTATACACTTTGCACCACTCTCCTTCACCCACATATCTGTACCCACGCGATGCCATCTCACCTAATGAAATTAAATTAGCGCCACAAGACGGTGCATATCTCACATGACGTAGAATTCCGACCTTCCCAGCGTGAAGCTTGAGGCGAACACTCCCAACGCCTTCAACCTTCATCTCCTTGTTATTTTCAACGATGATGTCACCAAATTCTTCATCCATCTTTGATGCATCAGAACACTCTTTGTTATTGCAAACATACATATAGGTTGTAGAATCTAACACCCAAGTGTTACTCGCATCAGTACCTACACTCTCCATCATCAGCACCACATCTTCATCACATATAACTACTAAGGAGTCCTCATTCTTATCATTTTCTTGAATCTTCATCTGTCTAATGCTCTTTAAGTCATCTCACATTTGGGAACATCTAAACTGAATGTGACCCTTCACTCTGCAATAGTAGCACTTTCTTTCGCTATCGTCTCGGGGGCGAGTGCCAAACAAATTGTGCTGACAGCCTTCTTTTGCATGGAACTCCATTCAGCATCCTTCATCCCTTTAGGTTTCTTCTCTTTCAAATTTTGATCAACACCCTACTGCACAAGAAGATCTTGAACCGTACACTGCCATACTACAAAATTTGTCTTGCCGTTGAATAGTGGAATATCAAACTTCAGACCCGAAAATGTCAATGTTCTCTAACCACAACTAAATTCAAATCAGTCACTCTAGAAGTTGAATTTAGCAGAACCGACATTAAAAATGAACTTAACATGTCAAAAACCTTTAGGAACGACTCTTGGATCACCAAAATCCACCTCCAATTCCTCGATTAGAAGACAAATCAATCTGCACAGTCGGATTTGATTTTAAAAAATAATTTTTGCCAAACCTCCTCATGTGAATAGTGCTCCAGCCGTCTTGCTACAGTAACCTTTATTTTTTTTCCTTCACGTGATGTTCACATGATTCCTCTCTTCTTTCTCATGATCAGAGAACCCACAACTCCACACGAACACAGCGGCTCGCAGCTCTAATCAGTCTCCGACGGCCTCCTCGAAGTTCTCTTGTGCGCAATGCCAATCCACGTTGTCGATCGCCAATGCCTCGCTAATCGCACCACTTGAACCTCTACGAACCGTTGAACCTCGGTCTGATACCACTTGTTGGGATTTTTAGATCTCGTAAAAACCCCTAAAATGACCAAACACAGTAAATATAATCACAAAAGATTTAACGTGGAAAACCCTCAACAGGGAAAAATCATGGGATTGAAAATAATCCATTATCACCTCCAAATTACAATCTTTTACGGACAAAGACTGTCAAACCCTTTCTCTCATAGTACCCTTGAACCCAGTTACACCCTCTGTTAAACCCTAATTATAAGAATATTGTATCTCTCTCTACTAAAAAACCTAGAATAGGATGCCTTATTTAAATACACCACTGACTTGCCCACCAAATCAAGTAGGCCTCTAAGAAAACTATCAACTTGGCCTCTAAGAAAACTACTAGTGCTGGGCCTAGCCTTCAAATCTGAATCCAACTTGAAATTTGAGTCAGCACACAACACTCCTTCAATTGCTCACCTAGTTGCCCAAAGGCAATACGGAAATTAGAAATTAATAGTAACACCAAATACAGGATAAAATCAAATTAAATGTTGAAGAGATTACGTTGACCTCCTACTCATTTTTTGTTAATGGTTGTAATTACTTGGGTTTGATGCGATGGGAGGAAGATGAGTTTTGCAATAGTTTGAGAAAGAAGAACAGCTTTATTAAGGGCTAATCTGGAGACAAAGGTAGAAATTAAATTGATTTTAATAGTTTTTCAACATGCGGGGGTGTTGTAATGAAAAAATAATGTTAGAGGCTTTCATAATAGACTATTAAATTTGAAGTGAGTTTCATAATAAATACCCAAATTAAAACTATCCTTTAAGTTTGGTCTGTTTTAAATAACCCCTAAACTTTGAAAATATTACTTAATCCCCTTAGATCAGGGTGTTTCAAAAGACCCTAAATGTTTCCAATTTTCCCAACTAAACCACCCTAAGGGGTTAATGAACTTGAAAAAAAGACCAGGTACCCTTTTAAATTAATGCTCTAGTTATTTAATTGAAATTAGTTTATTAATCAATAACTAAATTAATTAAAATGACTAATCCTAACTTAAGGGCTATTATGAAAACTACTTTTAAAATTATTGATGAGGACATGAAGAAAGAGTTTTTCTATTAAGGCCGGGCTTCTTAGTCATTTAGACAAACATGATTTTCATATGCATAGTTAGATCTAGCAGAGTTAGTTGGTGAGTTATCCTAAAACTTAAAGAGGGTTTATCTAACAAACACAAGGGGTTTAAGTGACATTTTAAAAAGTTTATATGGGTTATTTCAAAATCATGTAAAATTAAGGGGATTTTGTGAAAATTGAAAGTTAAAGTCATTTTCTCCAAAAGCCCAAACTTAAGGGGGTCTAATGAAATTTAACCACATATATTATCAGTGTTGACATTTGTCTTTGTTCTACCATGTGAATAATTAAGACAGAGGCTTTCTCTTTCTTGGATTAAAGGAGGTGTTTGTTTCAACTTTTTTTAGGATATAGGGTGGATTATAAATACTAGGATGAATAAGTGGGGGTTTTTTTTTAGAGTTTTAGGATTCCATAAACTTTGTTTGTTTCAAAACAAATTTTGGGATATTGGATCCCCAAATTATAAAAAACCAACTTTTTTTTAGAATTTGTGAAATCCCCTCATTGAGAGAGGATTTGGGCTGGATCGCTGACACCCCAAGTCCAGCTCATCAAAAGTTAGGGGAAAAAATCCCGAAAGCTCAAAGGTGCTCCCAAGTCCCAACCCTAGAGTCACCGCTTCAGTTCGTCTCCCTCCTCTTTTACTCGCCGTCTCCATTTCCCGCGCCAAACCACTAGATCTCTTCTTCTCAAGTTCTAAGATGGGGAACGGCTAGGGTTTTCGCTAAAACTTTAGTTTGGAAGATGATTTGAAGGTGGAAGATTTCATTTTGGGTGAAATTGATTTGGGCGTTTCTGTTGTTTTGGTCATCTTGCTGATCTAGGGTTCCAACCGATTTTCTCTCTGACCACACAGGTAAATCTCATTCCCTTTCTTTCTAAATTAGGGTTTCGAAGGATTCGATTTGGGTTTGGTGAAATTGATTTGCGGGTTTCTTTGAAATTGAATTGGGTTCAGTTCATACCTAAATTATAGAAGTTATTTGGTCAAAACATTGCAGAAGTTATTACAAAAACTTGGTGGGTTCAATTTATCTTCAATAGGCATGATTCTAAACCAAGCAGAAGATAAAAAGCTTTGACCATTATTAATATAACAAAAATGAACTCCTTCTAAGCCTCCCTCAATTTTCTGCAACTGTAGCATTCTAGATTCTTCCAAGGTGCCGATGCTGAGATTTAGCCTCTTAAACACCCTCTGTAGGGATAAAACAGAAGTTGTATGATAAGAAAGGCTGCTTAACATAAAAAAAAATGGCGATTGCGACTGAGAATGAGGTGGCGAATTTTGTGGCGCGCAAAATTTGGGGAGAGACTGTTCTTGATCATCATCAAATTTCTAATTCTTACGGTAATCTCTCTACTAATTCTTTGTTTTCTGTAAATTCGGTGTTTAGAGAGGAGCGGCCCATTTAGCCCAATTCGAGACCTACTCAAGCTCAAACTAGGGTTAGGTTTGACCCTGAGGTGAAGTTAATTTCTACGGTCGGGATCGATCCATCATGTAGATCTGATGAAGAATTGAAGGCGAATCTTGATGTGGGAAACTAGGTTAAAGTGTTTAAGAAAAACCCTAGATCGCTGCTTCTTCGTAAAATTTCTTCCTCCTCTAGAAAACTTTCGGCTGATTTCATTCGTCATAATAGACTTTATTTTCGTTGTGGGGGAGCAAATCATATGGCAAAAGATTGTAGGGATCCAAGATTTTGTTTCAGATGTCAAGGGTTTGGGCATGAATCGAAGAATTGTAGACTTGTTCGCGGGAAAAGTCGGGTTGATCTTCATTGATGAACTCATTACAACTTTATGCGTTACAATGAATTCAAAAGTTCGTCTTTTTATAAGACTTGATTACAATGAAAATCAAAAGAAAAAATTACAACTTTTTCCTGAAACAAACACAGACCCCGCTATCGACTCGCTATGGGATCTTTGCCCGTGCCGGGGTTTAACCGTGGATCGCCGCGTGATCTGATCCGGTGAAAGATCTACACGATCAAGGGGATTATTTCACGAGGGAAATAATTGCCAAAGTGAGTGAAATCGACCAAGCGAAATCACCACTTTTCTCGGGATCAAAACGAAGTTTGATCCGGAGGGGTCACGTGTAGATCCGATCCTTAGATCTCTCGAACTTCTTCGCTTTATGCTGACGGGTTCGCTGAAATCTCGGATCTCGCTATCGGATCTAAGCGTGGATCGCTGTTGAATCCGGCAGAGCCTCCCCTTCTCCTCAAAAGTCCAGATCTGAAAAATGAGACCCCCATGTGTATTTATAGGCTTTAAAGCGGGTCGGGTCAAAAAAATCGCACCTAGCCACCTCTTGGTGGCTCGACTTTAGCCACCAATTGGTGGCTCGGCCACTGAGCCACCAAATGGTGGCTCAGCCACTGAGCTGCCCAAGTGGCTTTTTTCATCATTTCGAGTCCGATCCAGTTCAGTCTCGTCGATGTTCACTAATCTGAAGCTTCATAGTTGGGTTTATCCCATTATTCATTATCGCGGTTTAAACCGGCTTGACTTGCACACCTCGCCACTCGCTTCATGCATTTTGTCGACTTGATTTATACATTTGCGCCGCGTCACTTGTTATTATGTCGCCAACGTTTCGCCTACCGTTTGATGGTTCGTCGATTGTCACCATTGTCATGAGTCATGTTCGGGACTTATAGGCATTTTTCAACGCCACAGATACCCTCCAAAGTGTTTCGGTCTCGCTCTTTATAGAAGAGCACGAAATACTTTGGATATGATAGGCCCAAACCTTTAATCAAGATAACAGACCAAAATCGCTCATGGTAAAAGTCGGTTTTGTATTCATTGATTTGAACTTGCTTACACCTTCTTTGGCCTACAACAAAATTCAAAAGGAAATGCCTTTTATTTTAAGGCGACAATGAAAACAAAAGATTACAACTTTTTCCCCGAGTGAACAAACACGAGGATCTCGCTATATCGGATCCTCGCCATGGGTTCTTTGCCCGCTCGGACTTTTGTGTCCGTGGACCACCGCGCAATTCGATCCGTGGAAACCCTGCCTCGAACTACGACGCGGAAGGCTCTCGCTTCACGAAGGAAACGACTTAAGGGGATCACACTCACGAAGGAGAGGATCGCCGGGGATCACACTCACGAAGGAGAGGATCGCAGAGCGGGTGAGATCTACTAGGAGAAATCACAGCTATCCACGAGATTAAGGCGAAGCTTAATCTAGAGGGTATCTGTAGTTCGACCAATTCGCCACTTGGCGCTTGTAGATCCGACGTCGATCGGGTTTGTGTCGCCAGATTCTGAACTGCATCGACGCTCGTGGATCTCGCGAGGGCTGAAGTCCCAAAGAAAAATCCCAAAGTCCACCAATCCAGCCTCCGAAAAATTCTCTCTGAAGTCCAAAAGATCCCCCGCAGAAACCCCCTATTTATACAAGTCGGGGTTGGCCGAGGTGCCTTGGTTGCTGGCCGAGGTGCCTCTAAGTTGGCCGAGGTGCCTCGGCTAAGTTGGCCGAGGTGCCTCGGCCGAATTTGCCGAGGTGCCTCGGCACGAGGTTCAAACGAGTACGAAAGGCGAGGTTCGCCAAAATGAACCGAGGTTCGCCGTACTGCGAGGTTCGCCACAAGGAACCGAGGTTTGCCAAAAATGAACTGGGGCTTCGCCAAGTGAGCACGAGGCTCGCCAATTGGCGAGGTTCGTCAAAAGGCGAGGTTCGTCAAAAGGCGAGGTTCGTCAACAGGCGAGGTTCGTCAAAAGGCGAGGTTCGTCAACAGGCGAGGTTCGCCAGAAGGCGAGGTTCGCCAAAAGGCGAGGTTCGTCAACAGGCGAGGTTCGCCAGAAGGAACCGAAGTTCGTCAAAAGCGAGGTTCGCCAACAGCGAGGTTCGCCACAAAGCGAGGTTCGCCGAAGGAACCGAGTTCGTCAAAAGCGAGGTTCGCGAAGACGAGGTTCACGCCGCCATTTGTGCGCCAGGTGGCCGCTTCGGCAAGCCTTCGCTCGGCTTGGTTTTCGTCGCACTTGATTCGGGACTAATTCTTGGTTCGTTCGGTTCAACGATCCACGAAACCGATCGTCTGCTCAAGTCCGCTTAAACTGGGTGTTGTGACGCTGGTTTGCTCGCCTGCCTTTAACGATTCAACGCCAGATCATTCGATGGGTTGTCATTCGCCGACTCCCGTCACGAGTTGGTTTGGGGATCTTGTAAGTATTTTTCAACGCCACAGATACCCTCCAAAGCCGCCTGCCTCGATTCTTGATGAGTCCGATGCTTTGACATGATGGTTCCCGCCTTCACGGCCGTGAGGGTCCCAAAAGATAGCTTCAAGCCTTCGATTCTTTCAGATTATCCAGTTCTTTGTAGGATTTCTGATAAGATCACGGTGCTGCATTTATTGTCTGACCGCTTTGTTGAAATCTTGATTCGAAGCTGGTGGGTGAGTTTTGTTTGTAACTCGTGTCGGTTGGTTGTTGTTTGACTAACCATCAGACTTTTGGACTTCTCCGTATGTCGGCGAACTCCTTGTTGGCTTACACGCTATCGTGGTCGAATACATGGAATTTCATAACCCTCAATCGGCTAATTCTTCCATCATCACGTGTGTTGTTGGTTTAACCACAGCGGGAGGACTGATCTTTTCATGGAGATATCCTCCGAGGATTCCTTGTTGAAACAGGAGACCATTTAGCTTTCAACTATCGTCCTAGCCTTCATTTGGCGAGTGCGACGCTTTGACCGTTGTTGGGATATGATTATCCGCAATGAGAAGTTTCTTCGACTCGACCCGGTTCTGTCAACATGACTTTCATGCCTCGCCGTTGTTCCTCTCTTGGATATTATGGTGGGAGAATTAAGGGTTATCGAAGTTATCCCTAAGAATATTTCTTGTGAGAATATTCTTCCTGAACTTCGACAAATTAGGAAACAGCTTTATACTCATAATCCTAGTTGAGTAGGATTAGGCGACGCTGATCGGCCGATATAATCCGACGATCGAAGTTATCCCTAAGAATATTTTTGTGGAAATATTCTTCCGGAATTTTCGACAAATTAGGAAACAGCTTATACTGTAATCCTAGTTGGAGTAGGATTAGGCGACGCTGATCGGCCGATGCAATCCGCACGATCGAAGTTATCCCTAAGAATATTTCTTGTGAGAATATTCTTCCGAACTTCGACAAACTAGGACACGGTTTATACTGTAATCCTAGTTGAGTAGGATTAGGCGACGCGCTGATCGGCCGATGCAATCCGCACGATCGAGTTATCCCTAAGAATATGAGAATATTCTTCCGGGAACTTCTCGACAAATTAGGAAACAGTTTATACTCGTAATCCTAGTTGGAGTAGGATTAGACCACATGGGAGAATATTTGGAGAATTGAGCCGGGTAGCATCTCCAAAATCTTTCCAAATATAGCGGAGGGAGTAGGAGCCAATCAACGGACTGATTTGACACTATTTTGATATCCGGATAAGGTTTCAATTAGGACCCCTAATTAGGAGCTGATTAGAGTCCTAATTAGAATTAATTTGGGCTCCAATTAGAATTCCTACTTGTTGCCAAATAGGAGTCCCTGTTCAAAGAGGATTGGGTCCATATGGGGTTGTTATAAACACCCCTGATCCTCCTTTTTCTCTGACCTAGGCCGGCCCCCTTCTCTATGCACTTTTTCTTTGTTTTCTTCCCATCCAGTATTCGTCTCATCTTCTCACGAACAACGAGGTATGATGAGGGTTTTATATTTCCTCTTCTTCTCTTTTCTTTTCTCTTTTTTGCATGCATGCATGGAGGAGAAGAACCGTCGTGGCCATGAATAGGTGGCGGACGGCGACAGGCGATGGCCGATTGGCGGTGTGGCCGGGCGGCGGCGACCAGGCGGCGGTGGCCCGGTGGCGGCCGGCGGCGGCAGTCGCGGCAGCGGCGAAGCGTAAACGCTGACTTTGGCGCCTGGCTGCTGACTGAAGCGGCCTCGACAGCGCTAGGGCACCATTGTCTGCGGTATTTGAGCACGAAGCGTAACCAACGCCTGCGCTGGAGCGTGTGCCGTGGTCGCGGCATTCTTGTTGACATGCCTGTTGATGCTCCAGTCATGATTGATAGACCATGACCCGACTAAACGGGACTTCTTGCTATTGTATTTGCTGATTTTTTAGCCATGCGTCTGACTTTTCGTCGTGTTTTTTTTTGCAGCTTCCGATGTCGTCGGGAAGATCACGTGCTTCGAGGAGCCGACCGTCTACTCCGTCTTGCGATGACGTACCACCATCGTTTGCTGGTGAGATTTTTATGTTAAATTGCTCATTCACAACTTGCATTCATAAATTGCACGGCCTTGATTCCTCCTTCGTGGGGAACAACGCTCATATAGCCTTGATTTCTCCTTCGTGAGGATCGACGCTCGCATAGCCTTGATTCCTCCTTCGTGAGGATCGACGCTCGCATAGCCTTGATTTCTCCTTCGTGAGGATCGACGCTCGCATAGCCTTGATTCCTCCTTCGTGAGGATCGACGCTCGCATAGCCTTGATTTCTCCTTCGTGAGGATCGACACTTCAGATTGTGTACCCTTGTTACGACCCCGCTTCGTCCTCCTTTGTGAGGCGATTGGGAAGAGCCGAAGTCTTCCTTCGTGAGGATTGGGGCTTCAAAGATCACCCGTCTCGATATCTTTAACGGGAGCGATTTCATACCGTACCTTTGCTCTGTAGAACGAAATATATTGCCGCTTTGTTTACGCGACTATATTTATCATTCTCCGGGTATTCGATACGGATGAAATCGCTGCATCCGCTATAAGGTCGTGACTCAATCTCATGGGTTTCGAGAAGAGTTCTCGCCTTATCTTTGTTTCCTTTTCAAGATATTCCTCCTAAATGATCTGTTAACCCTTTGTTCTCTTGTGGTAGGCGGATGCTCGATGATTATTCGCCTATTTCAAGGCTCCAAATGTCAAGTCTCGATTCTTAAGGTCATCAGGAGAACACCTCTTTCCACCGAGGAAGCTTAACCGCAATGGAGGCTTAACACCCGTAGAAGAAACCAAATAAGCCCGAGCCTACCATCATAATTTCGATGACGAAGTTTGAGGATCGCTTCCATCATCCGATCCGCCCTTCCTTACATACTCTTGGCCGAACCCTGATTTCCGACCCTTCGAGTATAGGGCAGTGGGAGGCCCTGTGTTAATCTTGACGGACCACTTCCACGGATTCAACCTATCGCCGAGATTGCCCGGCCAAAAATCACTGCTCCTCGATTCCAGCCTGCGGATGGGTCTCCTTCACCGTTGGAGAATGGTTTGAAACAGCGATCTCTATTATCGGGTTAGATGGGCGACCTTTATGGTCTTACGCCCATTCATATTGAGTAGCTTGGAGGAAATTCGCGGTTGGTGGCCCTCGCCTAGTTAATCGCTAGAGCAAAGCTCACCGGTAGCTAACTCTTGCGTATCGTGTGGAGAGTTTAGCCTTTTGATTCATGCAATGAGGTGGTGCGACTCATCGGCGAGGCTCGGATCAAGGCTTCGTGAGCAGCGCATTTCGCGAGAGGAGAATATCGAGCAAGAGGTTATTTTAGCGAACTCTATGGCGGCGGCGTCACTGCGGCGTCGGATAGATTGGTACCACACATATGTCAATCGCACGTGAATCGTGACCGCTCAAGGGGAGAAGACTTTGAAAAGTTTCACGCGGAGTGTACCGTGGTCCGTATGCCATCGAACGTGAGAGGCAAGTCCTCGAGGCGACGTCCGAACATGCGTCGCTATCGCCGCTAACTCGAAGAGGAACTTGAGAAGGAAGCCAAAGCTCGGGTTCGAGCTAAACAGAGGAAAAACTAGCCACAAAGCCGACCTCGCCTTCACATTACTAGATTGCGCCAATGAAGGTCAATACCGACGCAGGCCTTTCAGTATCGAAGTGCGTGGAGAACTCCACCAGGCTTATAGTGATGAAGTATCTCAGCTCGAACAACAAATCTTTTGTCATAGACTTGATGTTTAAACAGTTGTAGCTCCTTCTATGTTTAATTCAACGAATAAGATTTATTCCCTTCATTGTTTATTATGATTCTTTTACTTTGTCAGAAATAATTAACCATAATACTTATAGGATTTTTGGCAAACCCTCAGCCATCAACGGGTTTGATTAGCCTTTACCAACTACCGCTTGAATTGCTAGCGCTGGATTATCTGACCGCTCAAGACGTGACGCTGGCGCTTAAAAGAATGAAACTCTTTTAGACTTAATGCTACGATGTTGAATACGTAGGCTTCATACTCTTTATCGGGCAAGAGACCACCTCTAACGATGTTACGCTGAGACTCATCCCTTCTTAGGCTTCGGATGAAATACCCCGAATCAAACTCGGTGTCTTCTTCAATCGGAAAAAGACTAAACCGCAACGCTGTGAGGCGTTGGCTTTATCCCTTCTTAGGCTTCGGATAAAATACCCCAAAATTGAACTCGTGTCTTCTTCAATCGGAGAAAGACTAAACCGCAACGCTGTGGTGAGGCGCTGGCTTTAGGGTTATTGGCCAACCCCTCAATCTCAACGGGTTTGATGAGCCTTTACCAACTACCGTTTGAGTTGGGCTAGCGTGTAGATTATCTAAATCCGTTCTACACACAACGCTATGCTTAAAAGAATGAAACTCTCTTAGACTTAATGCTACGATGTTGAATACGTAGGCTTCATACTCTTTATCGGGCAAGAGACCACCCTAGCAACGATGTTACGCTGAGACTCATCCCTTCTTAGGCTTCGGATGAAATACCCCGAATCAAACTCGGTGTCTTCTTCAATCTAAAGACTAAACCGCAACGCTGTAGGCGCTGGCTTTATCCCTTCTTAGGCTGGATAAAATACCCTTAATCAAACTCGTGTCTTCTTCAATCGGAGAAAGACTAAACCGCAACGCTGCGGTAAGTGCTGGCTTTATCCCTTCTTAGGCTTGGATAAAATACCCCAAGATGAACCTTGTGTCTTCTTCAATCGGAAAAAGACTAAACCGCAACGCTGTAAGCAGCCGGGTTTTATCCCTTCTTAGGCTTCGATAGAATGCCCCAAGATGAACCTTGGTGTCTTCTTCAATGGGAGAAAGACTAAACCGCAACGCTGTAAGCATGCTACTTTATCCCTTCTTAGGCTTCGGATAAAATACCCCAAGATGAACCTTGTGTCTTCTTCAATCTAAAGACTAAACCGCAACGCTGCAAGGCGCTGGCTTTATCCCTTCTTAGGCTTCGGATAGAATGCCCCAAGATGAACCTTGGTGTCCTCTTTTGACCGAGAATGACCGAACCGCTTAAGATTGATTGAGGGGAAGGAACTTTATGTTCTATTTCGTATCGAAACCAAAAGCAGGGCCCATTGTAGAATTGAAAAGACTCGTGACCTTCAGCGACAACCTGTCTCGAAAATCCCTACAAGATACCTTCACGGGCTACCTAGGAGAGAGATGGAACTAAGAGTGGGATCTCCACTCCGAGAACCGAAAAGACTCGTGACCTTCAAAGGACAACCCGTCCGAAAATCCCTACAAGATACCTTTAGCTCGCGCCACCTAAGATGAAAGATGGAACTAAAAGTGGGATCTCCACTTCGAGAACCGAAACTCAGCGACCTTCAGCGACAACCTCGGTCTCGAAAATCCCTACAAGATACCTTCACCGGCCACCTAGGAGAGAGATGGAACTAAGAGTGGGATCTCCACCGAGAACCGAAAAGACTCGTGACCTTCACCACAACCCGTCCGAAAATCCCTACAAGATACCTTCACCGGCGCTACCTAAGATGAAATGGGTAGGACCCTTCCGTTTATCGCGAAAAGGATCTTGCGCTTGGAGAGGAAGAATTCTATCTCCGGCGTGAAAAGAATTTTGAGTGGACCTCTTGTTCATAGAAGGAATCAAGAGGGGTTTTTGGTAATGTACCAGAAAATTTGTAGACCTACCGTCAAGGAATTTGATCGGTGGGGGAAATTATGATGGAGGACAAATCTAGGGTTATCCTCAAGAAAAGTGGGTGAAACATCCCACGAGGAACTTCCCGTCGAAACGGGTTATCCCGAAGATACTAAGGGTAGTATTTCTTGGGGAACTTCCATTTATCGGCATTAATTGCGGTCCCCACTTTGGGTAATTAGGCGTCACGCACCATTGGAGTAAACCGTTTCTATTACAAACGGACCCTCCCATTTAGGTTGAATTTACCTTTCTTTTGGAAGTGAGGATTATCGGTGCGTCGGCGGCGAGGACCAAATCTCCTTCTCTAAAGGTTCTCTGTCGAACTTTCTTGTTGAAGCCCTCGACATCCTAGCTTGGTAGAACTCAATGCATTGTTGAGCCTCCGGTTTCTCATCTAACATCTCAAGCTCTTGAGGCGTTTTGATGTTGTTCTTGATCGTCATCTGTTGAAAGGCGTCTGAAGTGGCGAATCTGAATTTCCAATGGGAGAGCTGCTTCACACCGTGAACCCGAGAGAATAGGGTCTCTCCGATTGGCGTCGCGTCTGATCGTCGATATGCGAGTGCTTCTCGAGTTTATCATCGGTCTAAGCTTGTTATTCTTCACAAGCTTGACAAAATCTTGATGATTGTCTTGTTGAATGCCTCGGCTAATCCATTTGCTTTGGATTATAGGCATCGATGATACATCTTGTATCTTGAACTTTTATAAAACGATGAAGGAGTTCGATGAATTGAGGACCGTTATCATGCGATCCGTCTTGGGACACCATGTCGATAAATGACATGGTGTTTGATAAACTTGATGACGGTACTCGCCTTTACTTCTTTTAGCGGGATTGCCCATTACTTGAATGTCGGTGATCGCTAGAATAAACCGATCGCTGACGGCCGGAGGAAAAATGGGACCTACAACGTCCATTCCCCATGTCTCGAATGGCGGGATGTGGCGAAGGATGCAAGCTGCTCGGGTGATGCATATAATTCGCATGAATTTGACGCAGCGTGGCATTTCGGCGTGCATTGCGTCGTTAATCATTGTTGAAAAGTAGCCCATTCTCGATTCGATCGTAGAGCTTGGGACCGGTGGTGCGCACCACATTCACCGTGTGCTTCGAAGGACCTCTTACGCCTCTTTGTTTGAGAGGCATCGGATAAAAGACCATCATACCCGGCGATAGCATCCGGGTTTACGTGTGCGTAAAGAATCTTGGAGCTCTTCGCGGGATTGACTCTCTCTCCCTCGTCTTCGGTGAATGCCATGTAAGGCGTGTCGATGATAGGAAGCGCCAATCGGGGCTCCAACTTGGTTTGGGTTGCATGTACTTCTTTGGTAACTACCCCTTATCTTCTTGTGCCTCATCATATAATGAGTGCGAAGAGTTGGTGAGTCGACCGTAACTAGTTGCTCGGTCGGAAGGTTGTGCTAACGACGACTAACGCCGCCGATGCATCGCATAGCGTTTTGGAGCGGGATATATTCGATAAAGAACTCTTGACGAGCTCGCCATTTCAATAGCTATCGATGATAGGGACGGATCGAGGTTCCTAACCGTAGTCACCACAATCGCTTAACTATCAATGCGAATCGCCGTATGCTTTGAGATATTCTACCCCGGCTCCTTGGCGAAGCTAAGTCGATAAGTAGCGCGTTGTATTCGGCTACGTTATTGGAGCAAGATTGATGAGTGAATAAGCGGGGCATGACATGATTCCGGAAACTAAGACAACCCGACTCGGTGAAAATCTTAGAACATCGAGGGCACTTTCTACATTAGTAGCTCGAGCTCCGTCAAAGTACGGTCGCCATATTTGTTGGTGCGATGTAGTGTTGACCGTGGACTTCATCAGGAAGATCATCATATAGCTCAAGCTGCGTCCGTTGTGGTTGCGACCAAGAGATCGCAAATCGCTTGTCCTTTGGTGACTACGAGACATCTTGTATCTTGAATTTTCGCAAAACCCGATGAAGGAATTGCCGATGAATTGGGGACCGTTGTCATGCACGATCCGTTTTGGACACCATGTCGATAGATGACATGGTGTTTGATAAATTTGATGACGGTATCGCTTTACTTCTTTTAGCGGGATTGCTTCGCCCACTTGGAGAAGTAGTCGGTGATCGCTAGAATAAACCGACGCTTTGACCGACGGAGGAAAAATGGGACCTACAACGCCCATTCCCCATGTCTCAATGGCCGTGATGTGGCCGAAGGATGCAACCGCCCGAGGCGATGCATATAATTCGCATGAATTTGACACGCTGGCATTTCCGAGCGCATCGACGGCTCATTAATCATTGTTGGCCAAGTAGCCCATTCTCCTCGATTCATCAGAGCTTGGGACCAGTCCGGTGTGCACCACATTCACCTTCGTGGTGCTTCCCGGGACCTTCCGCCTTTGTTTGAGAGGCATCGGAGTAAAGACCATCGCACTCTCGCGCATATAACATCCGGGTTTCGTGAAAGAATCTTGCTCTTCGCCGATTGACTTTCTCCTCACGCCTTCCGCGTAATACCATGTAAGACGAATCGATGATAGGAAAGCCAATCTCTGGCTCCAACTTGGTTTGGGTTGCATGTACTTCTTTGGTAACTACCCTTTATCTTCTTGTACCTCATCATATAATGGTACAAGAGTTGGTGAGTCCCGACCGTAACTAGTTGCTCGGTCTCTAAGGTTGTGCTAACGACACGCCTAACGCCAGCATCCGCATAAGCGCTTTGGAGGCGGATATATTCGATGAAGAACTCTTCAACGAGTCGCCATTTCAATAGCTATCCGATGATAGGATTAGATCCGGTTCCTAACTTCGTAGTCACCACGATCGCTTAACTATCAATTGCGAATCGCCGACGCTTCGAGATATTCTACCCCAGCCTCTTGGCGAAACTAAGTCCAATAAGCGCGCTGTATTCGCCACGCTATTGGAGACAAGGTTCGAGTGAATAAGCACGGGCATGACATGATTCCGGGAAATCAAGACAACCCCGACCAAGGAAATCTTAGAACATCCGGGGCACTTGCCACATTAGTAGCTCGAGAAGTCTCCACAAAGTACCATATTTGTTGGTGCGATGTAGTGTTGACTTCGTGGACTTCATCCGAAGATCATCATATAGCTCAACCGTCTGTCTGGCCAAGTGTTCAAGAGATCGCAAATCGCTTGTCCTTTGACCGACTTCGTTGTTTGAAGTGCAAGTCATATTGGGACAAGAGCAAGGCCCATTTCGCCAAACGCCAACTCATTGAGGCCGGCCAATCATAAATATTCGACCGGATTTACGCTAGAGATAACATAAATCGCCCGTCCGACTAAATAGTGTCGCATTTTCTCAATCGCTAACACTAATGCAAGGCACCGCCACCATTGGGTATCGAGACTCAACGCACTAATGTTCGGCTCGTAATACATCGCTCGCTCATGACCATTGCCGCCGCCTTGCGCAGTAAAGCGCTTAACGAGTGATCCGCTGCCTTGACGTAGATCAAAAACGGTTTTCCACGCGTGCAACAAGAACAGAGGTTTAGCGAGATACGATTTGATCTCTTCAATGCCTTCGCAAAGGCCGCCCCAAATAAATGACACGCCTTCTTGTTCAACTTAGAGAACGGTTGGCACTTCCCGATAGGTTCGATATGAACCGCCGGATGTACGCCATCGCCTTGTAACCCCTCGAAGTTCTCTCGCATTTCTGAGGTTGCAACTTGAATCGCTTCACTTTGTCGATCGACATGGATTCCTTTGTTGGTGACGACGGCCAAGGAACTTGCCACCGACATCCCAAGGAAGGATTTGGCGTGATTCATCTTTAGTCGATGAGTTCGCATGAGCTCAATACCGCTCTAAGATCTTTGATGTGATCTCCTTTGTCACGACTTTTCACAACCAAGTCATCAACGTAGCATTCACCGCTCGAGATGATCCCGAAAATTTTAGTCATCGCCACGGGTATGTGGCGCCGATTTTGAGGCCGAACGCATGACCGTAGCAATATATACCGATGGGCTCAACGCCGTGCTACGCCATCGGGTGCATCTTGATCTGATTGTAACCCGAGAAACCATCCATGAATGACATTCTTTCAAACCCACACGTATTGTCGACTATGACATCAGTGATTGGAAGAGGGAAGTCATCTTTTGGGCAAGCAGCGTTCAGATCTCTATAATCGACACAGATCCTAATTGAGCCATTCTTCTTCATGACCGGGACTATATTCGCCACCCAATCCGGATGTTGAATTTCTTCGATGAATCCGATTCTATGAGTTTCTTCACTTCGCCAACGCATTGCTTGCAATATTTGTGGATCTAAACCGCCTTTGCCGTTGCTTGACAGGTTTGACATCCATCTTGATGTTGAGGCGATGTGTCGCCACATTAGGGTCGAGTCCCGGCATGTCCTCGTAACTCCAGGCGAATACATCGATATACTCCCTGATTAAGGCAATTAACTCCTCCTTCTCTTCTGAGGGAAGAGTATTGCTGATGTTTATGAGCTTAGGATGCTCTTCATCACTCATATTAACCTGGACTACCTTGTCCTTAGTGGGGGGTTCTCTTTGTTCGAATCTATCCCCAAACTGCTCTCTGAGTTGATGGATCCATGGGTCTTCCCATGTTGGCATATCTTCATCACTCTCAATAGTAGCAGGATCGACCGTAGCCATATTTGACATCAAAGTCTTGAAAGCTTCTCCGAGGCTGGTGTCAGAATCCCAAGCCAAGAATCGACATGTCCGCTCTCATCGGGTGGATTATTATCAATCGCCCATGAGCATTCATCTTCTCGAGGAGGATTCGTATCCCAATCCCTTCTAAATGCATAGTAGTTATCCGCTTCCCACTTGGGACGATGCCGCTTAGGAGGGACTCGAGGACCTCACCAAAACATAGACCTTCCCTTGTGTCAAGTTGTACCCCACTTCTTCATGATACCTGTCTCCGACTATATCTCAATGTGTGGAGGATAGGCCATTATCATCTTCATCTTCTTCAAAGAAATGATTCGCTGAACCGTGATTCCTTTTCCGTGAAACCAAGTCTTTTTCATTACCCGATTCGTGGATGACGGTGCCGCCCCAAAGGAGTCTCGAACCGCTTTTGTGTAAAGCAATATGACCGAAGTAAGGTGTGCAACTCGATCGTTGTATAAACCTATCATCACATCATTCAAAGACAAAGGATACTCTAAATCGCCATTTATTGATTCATCGCAATTTGCCAATTACAATGTTCATCCGACGATTCTTCATCGCCAAGATTGATTACAAGGGGTACAATGTCATTTAAAACAAAACCACCACTATAATCAAGCCCGCTTCGTAGACGCTCTTCTTCACCGCCTGCGCTTTGGGCCGATGATTCGCCGACTCATTACCGTAGAGGAGAGAATCGCGAAATAATTCTCCATCCCCTTAAACGGTTGTTTGTCCACACCACCGCCTTGACTCATTATTCGTGGTCTACATATTTGAGACACCGATGAAGAGTAGATGGGACTATAATGTTACCGCGGGATCCAAGGTCCACTCCAACAATAAGTTATAGGAAGTCTCGCCAATCACATAGCAGGTGACTTCGACTTTAAGTCTCCCATTTGGCACTTTATCCGGATTTTACCAAGCGGCCGAGACCCGCTGGTGTTAAATCCGTAGATGAGGCGCAGGGCATGATGCTCACAAATGGAACCCTGGATCGACTTGGATCCTGCTAACTTCGCTAGAACCAATATACCCGGAAGTATAGCGCCTATCGTGCTTGAATTCCTCACCGTGATATCCTCCTTGTAAAAGTGATGCAGGGAAGTGTTTAGCCGCTAAGGTTGATTGTTGGGCCGACTCTTCCGACTCGCTTAACTGGGTGAGGAAGACCTCTCGATCGCCAGGCTTCTTGAAGAGCTTCGCCTCTTTGATAACCGTAGCAACTCAGAGAGTGATCCCGGCAGAATATTAGCCAATTGGGCCATAACATCAAAGCGTATGGAGAGCTCGATGTTCCTGCCTATCCTCACAATCGGGCGATTGAATCGACCGCCGAGTTGAGCTTCCGGACCGAGGTCGCTTCCCGACTTCTTTGGCGCCCACCGGCCGCGCTCGGGTGCGAGTGAGGGGAGTTGTTTGTATCCCCACCGACAACGCCTTGGCATTAGGGTCGAGACTTCCGGTACTTGTATTTGTACTCGTCCGCCTCCTCGTAGCGTGGCTTCAGTTCTCTGACACCGGAATATCGCCACCGCCATCATCCTTCTGCACTATGGAAGTAGCATGGCATGCCTTTCCCTTCCGCTTTGATTTTTCTTCGATGAGGAAGAGGCTACCATTGCTCATCCTCAAGCAGGTCCGTGAATCCATAGGACTTCGCCATTTGGGGTCAGATATGATACAAGACCTTTCTCGGGCGTTTATGTGGGTCGCCGCTCACCGCCTTCATTGCGACTTTGACCACCGGTTTAGGTTCAAACCATGTCAATGGCACTGACCCAAAGCTTATGGACACCGTGATTTGCCCGACCTTCTTTTCTTTGGACGGCTTCATAGTGATGACCCCTACGCCAATTAAAGCCCGGATTTTATCCTTAAGACTCAAACAGATTTAGTGGGGTGATGAATTGCCCCGCGGATACGCCGCAGATTTTGGGTCGTTCGTCCTCATTGCTTCCTCTTGATTCTCGAATCGAGGGAGCTTGATCTTGTTATTCTCCCCGCTAGTGTTGATCTCAAAAAGTTCCAAAAGCTTCCTCGCCTAATGGCTACTCACCGCCATGCAAAATTGGGAAAACGCTGGTTTAACTGATGCCCACTACTTAATCCACGCGGTAAATTGGGGATTCGACCGAGGGCGAAGGCCGAGCCCGCCGGTCAACGAAGCTTCGAGCTTCTTCAACTTCGCTGTTCGGCAAATCTTGATTGCATAACGAGGTCCGCTACTTGGATGAACTTCACCGTGATGACTAGTTTCACTGCTTACGAATTCAAATAATGCATTTATGCATTTTGTTGATAGCGAAGCCGCCAGAGGCTAACCTCAGATGAAAGTCGAAGCCGCTAAGTGGGCTTAACCTCGCCTTTAAGATTAAAGTCCGCCTGTGACGAATGTCGAAGCCGCCTCTTGTGAACCTCTGGATGAAAGTGGAAATCATCGCAGGGCTTAACCTCGCCGCACCACCGCTATAGGCGAAGCTTCATCGACCATCGCTAGGCTAACCTCATCACATGACTGTTGAGCTTCATTTCTCGCGGCGAACCTCGTGTTAAGCTCGAACTCCGCCCACATGCTAACCTCGATTGAGGTCGAGCCTCGCCTCTTGAGCAAGTCTCGCTTTAAAGTTTACATGGTCTAGCCTCACAAATTTTGATGTTGTGCGCAGCCTCACAAATTTTGATGTTGTGGGCGCAGCCTCACAAATTTTGATGTTGTGGGCGCAGCCTCGCTGAATGTCGACTTATCAGCGAAGGCTAACTCTGCTGTTCGCCGAGACTCATCGCTGTAGCTAACCTCGTTGCCTCGCTGAGGCTCACACGTAGCTTTAACCTCTGCTGAATGTCGAGACTTATCAAGGAAGGTAACTCGGTTCTCCGAGACTCATCGCCGTAGGCTAACCTCTGCTGTCTGAGGCTCACCACCGTAGTTTAACTCCGGTTGAATGTCGAGGCTCACCGCCGAGGCTAACCTCGACCGAATGGAGAGCTTCGCTTGGCTTAACCTCGCCTCAATGGGGAGCTTCGCCGCTTGGCTTAACTTCGCCTCAATGGGGAGCTTCGCTTGGCTTAACTTCGCCATATGCTTTAGGCGACCCGACTTCACTCGATGGACCCTAAGCTCTTTGCTCATTCCGAAAGGTCAGTGGATTAAGGCAATTTTATTGCCTACAAACCAGATCCGATCCGCTGTTATTTACACTCCACGGCTTCTTAATTGAAGCCGCTGGTCCCACTCTGGTCGCCAGCTTGTTCGCGGTAAAGTTGTTTTGATTGTCATTGATTTGAACTTGCCTACAGCCTTCTTAGGCCTACAACAAGATTCAAAAGAAATGCCTTTTATTTTAAGGCGCATAATGAAAATCAAAAAAGATTACAACTTCTTCCTTTGTGAACAAACACGAGGATCTCGCTATATCGATCCTCGCTATGGATTCTTTGCCCGCGTGTGGACTTTTGTGTCCAGACCACCGCAATTCGGATCCGTGAAAACCCTGTTCGAACTACAGACGGAAGGGCTCGCTTCACGGCGAAACGACGCTCTAAGGGATCACACTCACGGCGAGAGGATCGCCGGGATCACACTCACGGGAGAGGATCGCCGAGCGGTGAGATCTACTAGGAGAAATCACACGCTTATCCTCGAGATTAAGACGGCTTAATCTAGAGGGTAAGTTCGCCAACAGCGCAGGTTCGCCAAAATAAACCGGTTCGCCAAAAGGCAGGTTCGCCGTAAGGAACCGAGGTTCGCCAAAGGCTGCAGGTTCGCCGTAGCGCGAGGTTCGCCGTAAGACGCAGGTTCGCCAAGTGAACACGGAGGCTCGCCAAATGGTGAGGTCCGCCGTGGCGCGACGCCTCAGATCATTCGATGGGTTGTTATCGCCGACTCTCGCCACGAAGTTGGTTTCGGATCTTGTAATTATTTTTCAACGCCTACAAAACAGCTTCAAATCTTGATTTCTTCAATTCTTTTAGATTATCTCGATGCTTTGTCGAACGACCGAAGTGTCACTTCACTGATTTATTGTTCGACCGCCAAAATCTTGAACCGGCCGGTAACCGAATTTTTGCTTTAGCTCGTGGCTTGAGTTGTCGAGAACTGACCATCAAACTTCTTTGGGATCTCTCTTTAGTCTGTGAATTCTCCATTGGCATGCATTGACCGTGTCAACACGCTTTAAGCTCTAAGGTGTTGGAGCCGGAGAACCATATGTGATACCCCTGAATTTCGAATCAATATTTCCATTGAGGTTGTCGAAGTTATCCTTAAGAATATTTTATAAACATATTCTCTGAAACTTCTCGACAAAAATGGGAAACGCTTTAGACTCAGATACCTTATCGAGTAATTATAAGGCCAATAAACCGAACTGCATGAAAAGTGACCCTCAATGGATGATAACCCCAATAAATATCCAGGTCCCCCTCCTGATGTGTGGGAGGATATGGAGAAGGCGAGATCAGCTTCAATTTTCCCCATCACGATTTCGCCTCTTCCGCGAAAATCCAGCCACAATGTGTAATGAAGCCTATGGCGTAAGAGCTCGCAAGAGTCGCTAAAATTAGTGAGATTACCAATGTAGGACCCGATTCAAGAAATCCGTGCACATTTATCATGGTAATACCCATTTAGATGGCGTAGCACGAGTTGACGACTCTGACTCGGCCTTCCCTAATTGTCTCTATGCTTCTTGCTCTTTTAGAGAAATTGCAGGAAGCAAACGTGGACGCCGGGATTAGAGAGACTAACTCCACTATAGGAGGTAAGCCATTTTCACGGCGAAACGACGCTCTAAGGGGATCACACTCACGGCGAGAGGATCGCCGGGATCACACTCACGGGAGAGGATCGCCGAGCGGTGAGATCTACTAGAGAAATCACACGCTTATCCTCGAGATTAAGACGGCTTAATCTAGAGGGTAAGTTCGCCAACAGCGCAGGTTCGCCAAAATAAACCGAGGTTCGCCAAAAGGCGAGGTTCGCCGTAAGGAACCGAGGTTCGCCAAAAGGCGCAGGTTCGCCGTAAGGAACCGAGGTTCGCCAAAAGGCGCAGGTTCGCCGTAAGGAACCGAGGTTCGCCAAAAGGCGAGGTTCGCCGTAAGGAACCGAGGTTCGCCAAAAGGCGAGGTTCGCCGTAAGGAACCGAGGTTCGCCAAAAGGCGAGGTTCGCCGTAAGGAACCGAGGTTCGCCAAAAGGCGCAGGTTCGCCGTAAGGAACCGAGGTTCGCCAAAAGGCGAGGTTCGCCGTAAGGAACCGAGGTTCGCCAAAAGGCGAGGTTCGCCGTAAGGAACCGAGGTTCGCCAAAAGGCGAGGTTCGCCGTAAGGAACCGAGGTTCGCCAAAAGGCGAGGTTCGCCGTAAGGAACCGAGGTTCGCCAAAAGGCGAGGTTCGCCGTAAGGAACCGAGGTTCGCCAAAAGGCGCAGGTTCGCCGTAAGGAACCGAGGTTCGCCAAAAGGCGCAGGTTCGCCGTAAGGAACCGAGGTTCGCCAAAAGGCGCAGGTTCGCCGTAAGGAACCGAGGTTCGCCAAAAGGCGAGGTTCGCCGTAAGGAACCGAGGTTCGCCAAAAGGCGCAGGTTCGCCGTAAGGAACCGAGGTTCGCCAAAAGGCGCAGGTTCGCCGTAAGGAACCGAGGTTCGCCAAAAGGCGCAGGTTCGCCGTAAGGAACCGAGGTTCGCCAAAAGGCGAGGTTCGCCGTAAGGAACCGAGGTTCGCCAAAAGGCGCAGGTTCGCCGTAAGGAACCGAGGTTCGCCAAAAGGCGCAGGTTCGCCGTAAGGAACCGAGGTTCGCCAAAAGGCGAGGTTCGCCGTAAGGAACCGAGGTTCGCCAAAAGGCGCAGGTTCGCCGTAAGGAACCGAGGTTCGCCAAAAGGCGCAGGTTCGCCGTAAGGAACCGAGGTTCGCCAAAAGGCGAGGTTCGCCGTAAGGAACCGAGGTTCGCCAAAAGGCGCAGGTTCGCCGTAAGGAACCGAGGTTCGCCAAAAGGCGCAGGTTCGCCGTAAGGAACCGAGGTTCGCCAAAAGGCGCAGGTTCGCCGTAAGGAACCGAGGTTCGCCAAAAGGCGAGGTTCGCCGTAAGGAACCGAGGTTCGCCAAAAGGCGAGGTTCGCCGTAAGGAACCGAGGTTCGCCAAAAGGCGCAGGTTCGCCGTAAGGAACCGAGGTTCGCCAAAAGGCGCAGGTTCGCCGTAAGGAACCGAGGTTCGCCAAAAGGCGAGGTTCGCCGTAAGGAACCGAGGTTCGCCAAAAGGCGCAGGTTCGCCGTAAGGAACCGAGGTTCGCCAAAAGGCGCAGGTTCGCCGTAAGGAACCGAGGTTCGCCAAAAGGCGAGGTTCGCCGTAAGGAACCGAGGTTCGCCAAAAGGCGCAGGTTCGCCGTAAGGAACCGAGGTTCGCCAAAAGGCGCAGGTTCGCCGTAAGGAACCGAGGTTCGCCAAAAGGCGCAGGTTCGCCGTAAGGAACCGAGGTTCGCCAAAAGGCGCAGGTTCGCCGTAAGGAACCGAGGTTCGCCAAAAGGCGAGGTTCGCCGTAAGGAACCGAGGTTCGCCAAAAGGCGAGGTTCGCCGTAAGGAACCGAGGTTCGCCAAAAGGCGAGGTTCGCCGTAAGGAACCGAGGTTCGCCAAAAGGCGAGGTTCGCCGTAAGGAACCGAGGTTCGCCAAAAGGCGCAGGTTCGCCGTAAGGAACCGAGGTTCGCCAAAAGGCGAGGTTCGCCGTAAGGAACCGAGGTTCGCCAAAAGGCGAGGTTCGCCGTAAGGAACCGAGGTTCGCCAAAAGGCGCAGGTTCGCCGTAAGGAACCGAGGTTCGCCAAAAGGCGCAGGTTCGCCGTAAGGAACCGAGGTTCGCCAAAAGGCGCAGGTTCGCCGTAAGGAACCGAGGTTCGCCAAAAGGCGCAGGTTCGCCGTAAGGAACCGAGGTTCGCCAAAAGGCGCAGGTTCGCCGTAAGGAACCGAGGTTCGCCAAAAGGCGAGGTTCGCCGTAAGGAACCGAGGTTCGCCAAAAGGCGCAGGTTCGCCGTAAGGAACCGAGGTTCGCCAAAAGGCGCAGGTTCGCCGTAAGGAACCGAGGTTCGCCAAAAGGCGCAGGTTCGCCGTAAGGAACCGAGGTTCGCCAAAAGGCGCAGGTTCGCCGTAAGGAACCGAGGTTCGCCAAAAGGCGCAGGTTCGCCGTAAGGAACCGAGGTTCGCCAAAAGGCGAGGTTCGCCGTAAGGAACCGAGGTTCGCCAAAAGGCGAGGTTCGCCGTAAGGAACCGAGGTTCGCCAAAAGGCGCAGGTTCGCCGTAAGGAACCGAGGTTCGCCAAAAGGCGCAGGTTCGCCGTAAGGAACCGAGGTTCGCCAAAAGGCGCAGGTTCGCCGTAAGGAACCGAGGTTCGCCAAAAGGCGAGGTTCGCCGTAAGGAACCGAGGTTCGCCAAAAGGCGCAGGTTCGCCGTAAGGAACCGAGGTTCGCCAAAAGGCGCAGGTTCGCCGTAAGGAACCGAGGTTCGCCAAAAGGCGCAGGTTCGCCGTAAGGAACCGAGGTTCGCCAAAAGGCGCAGGTTCGCCGTAAGGAACCGAGGTTCGCCAAAAGGCGAGGTTCGCCGTAAGGAACCGAGGTTCGCCAAAAGGCGCAGGTTCGCCGTAAGGAACCGAGGTTCGCCAAAAGGCGCAGGTTCGCCGTAAGGAACCGAGGTTCGCCAAAAGGCGCAGGTTCGCCGTAAGGAACCGAGGTTCGCCAAAAGGCGCAGGTTCGCCGTAAGGAACCGAGGTTCGCCAAAAGGCGCAGGTTCGCCGTAAGGAACCGAGGTTCGCCAAAAGGCGCAGGTTCGCCGTAAGGAACCGAGGTTCGCCAAAAGGCGCAGGTTCGCCGTAAGGAACCGAGGTTCGCCAAAAGGCGCAGGTTCGCCGTAAGGAACCGAGGTTCGCCAAAAGGCGCAGGTTCGCCGTAAGGAACCGAGGTTCGCCAAAAGGCGCAGGTTCGCCGTAAGGAACCGAGGTTCGCCAAAAGGCGCAGGTTCGCCGTAAGGAACCGAGGTTCGCCAAAAGGCGAGGTTCGCCGTAAGGAACCGAGGTTCGCCAAAAGGCGCAGGTTCGCCGTAAGGAACCGAGGTTCGCCAAAAGGCGCAGGTTCGCCGTAAGGAACCGAGGTTCGCCAAAAGGCGCAGGTTCGCCGTAAGGAACCGAGGTTCGCCAAAAGGCGAGGTTCGCCGTAAGGAACCGAGGTTCGCCAAAAGGCGCAGGTTCGCCGTAAGGAACCGAGGTTCGCCAAAAGGCGAGGTTCGCCGTAAGGAACCGAGGTTCGCCAAAAGGCGCAGGTTCGCCGTAAGGAACCGAGGTTCGCCAAAAGGCGAGGTTCGCCGTAAGGAACCGAGGTTCGCCAAAAGGCGCAGGTTCGCCGTAAGGAACCGAGGTTCGCCAAAAGGCGAGGTTCGCCGTAAGGAACCGAGGTTCGCCAAAAGGCGCAGGTTCGCCGTAAGGAACCGAGGTTCGCCAAAAGGCGAGGTTCGCCGTAAGGAACCGAGGTTCGCCAAAAGGCGAGGTTCGCCGTAAGGAACCGAGGTTCGCCAAAAGGCGAGGTTCGCCGTAAGGAACCGAGGTTCGCCAAAAGGCGCAGGTTCGCCGTAAGGAACCGAGGTTCGCCAAAAGGCGCAGGTTCGCCGTAAGGAACCGAGGTTCGCCAAAAGGCGAGGTTCGCCGTAAGGAACCGAGGTTCGCCAAAAGGCGAGGTTCGCCGTAAGGAACCGAGGTTCGCCAAAAGGCGCAGGTTCGCCGTAAGGAACCGAGGTTCGCCAAAAGGCGAGGTTCGCCGTAAGGAACCGAGGTTCGCCAAAAGGCGAGGTTCGCCGTAAGGAACCGAGGTTCGCCAAAAGGCGCAGGTTCGCCGTAAGGAACCGAGGTTCGCCAAAAGGCGCAGGTTCGCC
This sequence comes from Asparagus setaceus, assembly GCA_012295165.1. NCBI lineage: Eukaryota > Viridiplantae > Streptophyta > Magnoliopsida > Asparagales > Asparagaceae > Asparagus > Asparagus setaceus. Next base: position 80,797,837 of record CM022706.1, read on the forward strand.
GTAAGGAACCGAGGTTCGCCAAAAGGCGCAGGTTCGCCGTAAGGAACCGAGGTTCGCCAAAAGGCGAGGTTCGCCGTAAGGAACCGAGGTTCGCCAAAAGGCGCAGGTTCGCCGTAAGGAACCGAGGTTCGCCAAAAGGCGCAGGTTCGCCGTAAGGAACCGAGGTTCGCCAAAAGGCGCAGGTTCGCCGTAAGGAACCGAGGTTCGCCAAAAGGCGCAGGTTCGCCGTAAGGAACCGAGGTTCGCCAAAAGGCGCAGGTTCGCCGTAAGGAACCGAGGTTCGCCAAAAGGCGAGGTTCGCCGTAAGGAACCGAGGTTCGCCAAAAGGCGCAGGTTCGCCGTAAGGAACCGAGGTTCGCCAAAAGGCGCAGGTTCGCCGTAAGGAACCGAGGTTCGCCAAAAGGCGAGGTTCGCCGTAAGGAACCGAGGTTCGCCAAAAGGCGCAGGTTCGCCGTAAGGAACCGAGGTTCGCCAAAAGGCGCAGGTTCGCCGTAAGGAACCGAGGTTCGCCAAAAGGCGAGGTTCGCCGTAAGGAACCGAGGTTCGCCAAAAGGCGCAGGTTCGCCGTAAGGAACCGAGGTTCGCCAAAAGGCGAGGTTCGCCGTAAGGAACCGAGGTTCGCCAAAAGGCGCAGGTTCGCCGTAAGGAACCGAGGTTCGCCAAAAGGCGCAGGTTCGCCGTAAGGAACCGAGGTTCGCCAAAAGGCGAGGTTCGCCGTAAGGAACCGAGGTTCGCCAAAAGGCGCAGGTTCGCCGTAAGGAACCGAGGTTCGCCAAAAGGCGCAGGTTCGCCGTAAGGAACCGAGGTTCGCCAAAAGGCGCAGGTTCGCCGTAAGGAACCGAGGTTCGCCAAAAGGCGCAGGTTCGCCGTAAGGAACCGAGGTTCGCCAAAAGGCGCAGGTTCGCCGTAAGGAACCGAGGTTCGCCAAAAGGCGCAGGTTCGCCGTAAGGAACCGAGGTTCGCCAAAAGGCGCAGGTTCGCCGTAAGGAACCGAGGTTCGCCAAAAGGCGCAGGTTCGCCGTAAGGAACCGAGGTTCGCCAAAAGGCGCAGGTTCGCCGTAAGGAACCGAGGTTCGCCAAAAGGCGCAGGTTCGCCGTAAGGAACCGAGGTTCGCCAAAAGGCGAGGTTCGCCGTAAGGAACCGAGGTTCGCCAAAAGGCGCAGGTTCGCCGTAAGGAACCGAGGTTCGCCAAAAGGCGCAGGTTCGCCGTAAGGAACCGAGGTTCGCCAAAAGGCGAGGTTCGCCGTAAGGAACCGAGGTTCGCCAAAAGGCGAGGTTCGCCGTAAGGAACCGAGGTTCGCCAAAAGGCGCAGGTTCGCCGTAAGGAACCGAGGTTCGCCAAAAGGCGAGGTTCGCCGTAAGGAACCGAGGTTCGCCAAAAGGCGCAGGTTCGCCGTAAGGAACCGAGGTTCGCCAAAAGGCGAGGTTCGCCGTAAGGAACCGAGGTTCGCCAAAAGGCGCAGGTTCGCCGTAAGGAACCGAGGTTCGCCAAAAGGCGCAGGTTCGCCGTAAGGAACCGAGGTTCGCCAAAAGGCGAGGTTCGCCGTAAGGAACCGAGGTTCGCCAAAAGGCGCAGGTTCGCCGTAAGGAACCGAGGTTCGCCAAAAGGCGCAGGTTCGCCGTAAGGAACCGAGGTTCGCCAAAAGGCGCAGGTTCGCCGTAAGGAACCGAGGTTCGCCAAAAGGCGCAGGTTCGCCGTAAGGAACCGAGGTTCGCCAAAAGGCGAGGTTCGCCGTAAGGAACCGAGGTTCGCCAAAAGGCGCAGGTTCGCCGTAAGGAACCGAGGTTCGCCAAAAGGCGCAGGTTCGCCGTAAGGAACCGAGGTTCGCCAAAAGGCGCAGGTTCGCCGTAAGGAACCGAGGTTCGCCAAAAGGCGAGGTTCGCCGTAAGGAACCGAGGTTCGCCAAAAGGCGCAGGTTCGCCGTAAGGAACCGAGGTTCGCCAAAAGGCGAGGTTCGCCGTAAGGAACCGAGGTTCGCCAAAAGGCGCAGGTTCGCCGTAAGGAACCGAGGTTCGCCAAAAGGCGCAGGTTCGCCGTAAGGAACCGAGGTTCGCCAAAAGGCGCAGGTTCGCCGTAAGGAACCGAGGTTCGCCAAAAGGCGCAGGTTCGCCGTAAGGAACCGAGGTTCGCCAAAAGGCGCAGGTTCGCCGTAAGGAACCGAGGTTCGCCAAAAGGCGCAGGTTCGCCGTAAGGAACCGAGGTTCGCCAAAAGGCGAGGTTCGCCGTAAGGAACCGAGGTTCGCCAAAAGGCGCAGGTTCGCCGTAAGGAACCGAGGTTCGCCAAAAGGCGCAGGTTCGCCGTAAGGAACCGAGGTTCGCCAAAAGGCGAGGTTCGCCGTAAGGAACCGAGGTTCGCCAAAAGGCGAGGTTCGCCGTAAGGAACCGAGGTTCGCCAAAAGGCGCAGGTTCGCCGTAAGGAACCGAGGTTCGCCAAAAGGCGAGGTTCGCCGTAAGGAACCGAGGTTCGCCAAAAGGCGCAGGTTCGCCGTAAGGAACCGAGGTTCGCCAAAAGGCGCAGGTTCGCCGTAAGGAACCGAGGTTCGCCAAAAGGCGCAGGTTCGCCGTAAGGAACCGAGGTTCGCCAAAAGGCGAGGTTCGCCGTAAGGAACCGAGGTTCGCCAAAAGGCGCAGGTTCGCCGTAAGGAACCGAGGTTCGCCAAAAGGCGCAGGTTCGCCGTAAGGAACCGAGGTTCGCCAAAAGGCGCAGGTTCGCCGTAAGGAACCGAGGTTCGCCAAAAGGCGCAGGTTCGCCGTAAGGAACCGAGGTTCGCCAAAAGGCGAGGTTCGCCGTAAGGAACCGAGGTTCGCCAAAAGGCGCAGGTTCGCCGTAAGGAACCGAGGTTCGCCAAAAGGCGCAGGTTCGCCGTAAGGAACCGAGGTTCGCCAAAAGGCGAGGTTCGCCGTAAGGAACCGAGGTTCGCCAAAAGGCGCAGGTTCGCCGTAAGGAACCGAGGTTCGCCAAAAGGCGCAGGTTCGCCGTAAGGAACCGAGGTTCGCCAAAAGGCGCAGGTTCGCCGTAAGGAACCGAGGTTCGCCAAAAGGCGAGGTTCGCCGTAAGGAACCGAGGTTCGCCAAAAGGCGAGGTTCGCCGTAAGGAACCGAGGTTCGCCAAAAGGCGAGGTTCGCCGTAAGGAACCGAGGTTCGCCAAAAGGCGAGGTTCGCCGTAAGGAACCGAGGTTCGCCAAAAGGCGAGGTTCGCCGTAAGGAACCGAGGTTCGCCAAAAGGCGCAGGTTCGCCGTAAGGAACCGAGGTTCGCCAAAAGGCGCAGGTTCGCCGTAAGGAACCGAGGTTCGCCAAAAGGCGCAGGTTCGCCGTAAGGAACCGAGGTTCGCCAAAAGGCGCAGGTTCGCCGTAAGGAACCGAGGTTCGCCAAAAGGCGAGGTTCGCCGTAAGGAACCGAGGTTCGCCAAAAGGCGCAGGTTCGCCGTAAGGAACCGAGGTTCGCCAAAAGGCGCAGGTTCGCCGTAAGGAACCGAGGTTCGCCAAAAGGCGCAGGTTCGCCGTAAGGAACCGAGGTTCGCCAAAAGGCGCAGGTTCGCCGTAAGGAACCGAGGTTCGCCAAAAGGCGCAGGTTCGCCGTAAGGAACCGAGGTTCGCCAAAAGGCGCAGGTTCGCCGTAAGGAACCGAGGTTCGCCAAAAGGCGCAGGTTCGCCGTAAGGAACCGAGGTTCGCCAAAAGGCGCAGGTTCGCCGTAAGGAACCGAGGTTCGCCAAAAGGCGCAGGTTCGCCGTAAGGAACCGAGGTTCGCCAAAAGGCGCAGGTTCGCCGTAAGGAACCGAGGTTCGCCAAAAGGCGAGGTTCGCCGTAAGGAACCGAGGTTCGCCAAAAGGCGCAGGTTCGCCGTAAGGAACCGAGGTTCGCCAAAAGGCGCAGGTTCGCCGTAAGGAACCGAGGTTCGCCAAAAGGCGAGGTTCGCCGTAAGGAACCGAGGTTCGCCAAAAGGCGCAGGTTCGCCGTAAGGAACCGAGGTTCGCCAAAAGGCGCAGGTTCGCCGTAAGGAACCGAGGTTCGCCAAAAGGCGCAGGTTCGCCGTAAGGAACCGAGGTTCGCCAAAAGGCGCAGGTTCGCCGTAAGGAACCGAGGTTCGCCAAAAGGCGAGGTTCGCCGTAAGGAACCGAGGTTCGCCAAAAGGCGCAGGTTCGCCGTAAGGAACCGAGGTTCGCCAAAAGGCGCAGGTTCGCCGTAAGGAACCGAGGTTCGCCAAGTGAAAATATCGATATATTCCCCGATGAGAGCAATCAACTCTTCTTTGTCCTCCTGAGAGACTGCTAATGAATATAGGCTTAGGTTCATCACCCATATTGATTCGACCACTTCATCCTCTGGGGTTCTCTTTGCTCGAATCGGCCTCCAGATTTCATATTGAGATGATGGATCCACGTCTTCCCATGGTATTCGCCATCGCCCTCCATCATGGAGGGGTCGGCAGTAGTCATATTCGACATCAAACCCTTGAACATTTCACCAATGCTAATGTCAATCCCAAGCAAAGGAATCGATGAATATCCATCTCCGAATCGATAATTGGTTATCGATCAATCAACAAAGATTCGCCTCAAGAAGATACATACCCCAATCCTCTCCTAATCCATAGTAGTTATCGGGTTTCCTTTGGGACATGTGCGCCTTTGGTGGGACTTGAGGACCTCGTCCAAATAAAGACCTCTCCTCTCAAAGTCATACCCCATCTTTCCATGAGATTCTCAAGGCTCGACTATATCCAAATGATGAGAACCCGGCTTATCATCATTAATATCCTCTCTCCAAAGGTGGTCTCGTGCTGGAATCATATCTCCTTTACCATAGACCAAATCCTTTTCATCACCTATTTTACCCGGAATGATGAATGTTGTCCCGAAAGAATCCCGGATATGCTTCTGTGTTACACAAGATGACCGAATCGGCATGTGCAACTCGGGGTCATTGTACAATCCTTTCATCACATCAGTAAGAGACAGCGAGTACTCTAAATTATTATTTATTTCATTGTCGGTAAGTTGCCAATTATAACGATCATCCGACGATTCTCCATTGTTAAGATTGACTACAAAGGGTACAATATCATTTATGATAAAATCACTGTTCGCGGTGAAAGTCGGGACCTTTTTCATTGCTGTCCTCATTCTACCTTTATGGTTTTACAAATGAACTCAAAGAAAATTCGCTTTTATATATCGGACATCTGAAAAAGAATAAAAATTATAACTTTTTCACCTAAACAAACGCTGATCCGCGATCGGTCCCGCTTTATGGGTGTCTTTGCCCGTGTCGGACTCTATTCCGTCCGTGGACGGCCGCATGATCCGATCCGATGAAAGATCTACACGGTAAAAGGGGTTATTTCACTAAGGAAATAATAGCCCAAGCTTAATGAAATCGACCAAGCAAATGAAAGTTTTCCTGATCAAAAATAAAGTTTTGATCCGTGAGGAAATGGTGTAGATCTGACCGAAATTGCTTGAACTTTCGCAGGGGATTATCTCACGAAGGAGGATAATAGCCCTGGGGTTCGCTAAGATCTAGTTGTCGAAGATGATCATCGAAAAGTCCTCCCTTTTTCCCGAGATCTAGATCCGCTTGATTTCAATTTGGCAGCTTCGGCTTCTTCAAAAATCCGTGATCCCCACAAATGAGCCTCTTCTTATATTTATAGGATTGAAAAGCGATAGCTGGTCAAAACTAGGCCCAGCCCCGCTTTGCCACTTTCATGCTCTGCTTTTAATGAGCCACTTGGAAGTGGCTCGGTTTGGCCGAGCCGCCTGCCGCTTGTTTTCCGGTTTTTCGCCGCCTTCCTGTTTCGAGTCCGGTTTGTTCAGTTTATCGGCCGCTGCCCGGAAGCTTCAAAGTTGGTTTATCCCTTCGCCGAGCGTTCGCTGTTTCGCTGGCTTTGTATTTTGCCCACTGCCGTTTTGACACCTCGCCGACTCGCTTCATCCGCTTTCATTAACTCGCTTTGGGCGCTTTGGCGTCAGCGTCACTTGTTGTGTCATCGATGGTTCGCCGATCATCAACTCATCGCCACGAAGTCTCGCTTGGGGACTATAGGCAATTTTCAACGCTACAGATACCCTCCAAAGTGTTTCGCCTCGCCTTTTATAGAAGAAGTTTAAATACGCTGGATATGATAGGCCCAAACCTTCGGCCAGTATAACAGATCTGAAAATGGCTTCAATCTTGACTCTCCAATTCTTTCAGACTATCTGCTTTGTCTGATGACCAAAGTGTCGCTGCAGACGCGATTTATTATCTCATCACGCCGAAATCTTGGACCCAAGCCGATGAATGAATTTTTTGCTTTAACTCGTGTTGGTGAGTTGTCGCCGAATTTACCATCCAACTTCATGAGATTTATTCTCTAATCGTGAATTCTCCATTGGCCACTTGTCATAGGATTAACCACGCTGGGAGGAGATTGAGGGTTCATCCTTTAATCCGGTGAATTCTCCATTAAGGCCACTTGTCGAGAACCTAACTACCGAAGAAATTTTTCTCGAGATTCATCCCTTAATCGGTGAATTTTCTATTACACGCTGACCCGGCCGAAATTTTTCTTGAAATCCAACCTTCAATCGATAATTTTCATTATTGCACGCTGCTGTCCCGGGCCGTAAAACCTAACACAATGGGAGTAATTGGGGGTTGTCGAAGTTATCCTTAAGAATATTTTATAAAAATATTCTCCAAACTTTCAACAAACATAGGAAATAGTTTATACTCATATACTTTTTTGAGTTGTCGAAGTTATCCTTAAAATATAAAATATTTTTCAGAACTTCTAACCAAAATAGGAAATAGTTTATACTCATATACCTTTTTGAGTAGTCGAAGTTATTCTTAAAATATAAAATATTTTTCGTGAACTCTCACCAAAATAGGAAATAGTTTATACTCATATACCTTTTTGAGTAAATATAAGGCCTCGTGATAATTCAACCGGATGAGAATCGGGTTGGCCAATCCTCCTTTGATCAGTTTGGCCAAATCCCACCCGGATTAGTTAGGCCAAACCTCCTCCTTTGGTTAGGTTTGGCCAAATCCACCTTTGATTAGGTTTCCCTTTTCTTTTCCTTTTTATTTGATTTGGTCAAATCCTCCTTATACTGCTTTCCCCTCTTTTTTTCCTTTTTCTTTTGGTTTTGACCAAACCAAATCTTCTCCCCTATTTATAGGACTGGCCCCTTCCTCTTTTTATAAAATTCTACCGAACCCCCTGTGGTTTTGGCCGAACTCTCTCTTTGTTTTTGTTTTTCGCCTCGGTTCATGGCGCTGATCCTCGAAGTTTTACCGGACTCGTTCGTGTGATAGCCGGGTGGATCGTGTTAAGACCGCTTGTCGAGAACTGCGATCCCCGAGCCACATTTGTTCTTGCATCGCCGAGTGAGGCCGAGATAGTGCAGCCTTTAGGCGGAACCAGCTTAAGGAAGAGAACTTGAGCATCTTAGAGCTGACCAGGGTCAACGAAGAGGAAGCTCGAACTGCCATATCCAAGAAGCTAGAGCTCTCAGAACGAAAGCTAGCTGAGATCGAGGAAGAGGCTACAAAGACATTGAACGCCTTTGAGGAGTCTTTCAAGGCTGAGCTGCAGGAAAAGTTCCAAAAAGCTTACGACGATGAGATGTCCAAATTAGAACAATAAATCTTGTGATAAACTTGATGTTTGAATAACCGCAATTTGAAAGACTCGACTTCTAATAAATTCTCGCCCTCTTTTCAATTATTGTCTATTATGATTTTTATTTCGCTTGAAATAATTAACCACAATACCATAGGATTTTTGGCAAACCCTCACCATCAACGAATTTAATGAGCCTTTACCGACACCGCTTGAATCGCTAGCATGCTGATTGTCTAACCCGCTCCGCATGTGACGCTAGCAGGAATGAGACTCTTTAAGGCTTAATGCTATGATATCAATGAGACTCGCCGCCTTTTCGGTAAGAGACTAACCGACAACGCTGCGGTTAGCGCTGACTTTATCCCTTCTTAGGCTTCGGATAAAATTTCCTTAACTTGGATTCTCGTGTCTTCTTCACTCTGTAAAAGACTAAACCGCGACGCAGTTAGGCATTGACCATCTGATTTTGGCTAACCCTACCATTAACGGATTTGATGAGTTTTATCGACTACCGCTTGAATCGGCTAGAATGTGGATTATCTAAACCCGCTCAAGACGCGACGCTGTGCTAAAAGAATGAGACTCTTTTAGGCTTTTATGCTATGATGTTGAATACATAGGCTTCGCCTTTCTTGCACGTAAAAGACTAACTGCAACGCTGCAGTTGTGACTTATCCCTATTTAGGCTTCGATAAAATTTTCCAAGATGAGACTTGGTGTCTTCTTCAATCGGAGAAAAGATTAAACCGCAACGCTGCAGTTAGCGCTGGCTTTATCCCTTTTAGGCTCTCGATAAAATTCCCCAAGATGAGACTTCGTGTCTTCTTCAATCGGAGAAAAGACTAAACCGGCGACGCTGTTAGCGCTGACTCTATCTCTTCTTAGGCTTCGGATAAAATTCCCCAAGATGAAATCTTGGTGTCTTCAATCAAGAAAAGACTAAACCAAGAATGAAAGATGGAATCGATGTGGAAAGGAAGAATTTTATATTCTCGCTTCCGACGGTGAAGAGGAAGGATTTTATATCCTGTCTCCAGGTCTTCTTTTTAAGGGTAAAGACGAACCCAAAACAAGAATGAAAGAATTTTATATCCTATCTCTTGCTCCTGGAGAGGAAGAACTTTATATTCTATCTCTAGGAAAAAGGAAACTAAAAGTGGGATCTCCACTTCGAGAATCACAGGAGGTGAAACTAAGAGTGGGATCTCCACTCCGAGAATCGAAAAGATTCAGGTAACTTTCACTTTTATAGGATTTGTTACCTGATCTAGAAGTGAATTTCTCATTTATCGAGATGAAATTTCAACTTCGGCCCTAACCATGGGAATGTGTGACTGAAGTGAAAGAAAATACTCAGATAGCTTTCGCTTTTATAGGATCCACTATCTGATCTGAAAATGATTTTCTCGTTTATCGAGATGGAATTCTAATTTCAGCCCTAACCGTGGGAAGGCGTGATCGAAGCGGAAGAAGTGGGGCCCTCTTGTTTATCAAAAGGGGATCCCAGCTTTGAAAGTGGACCTCTTATTTATGAAAGGAATCAAGAGGGGATTTTGCTGGTGGATTGGACCAGAAAGATTTTTTTTTTGGACTCGCTGTCAATGAGTTTGATCAGTGAGGGATTTTGTGGTGGAGGATAGATTTAGGGTTATCCTCGAGGACAATGAGTGAAATATTTTCCGAGGAACTTTCCGTCAAAATGGGTTATCCCGAATATATTAAGGGTAGTACTTTTTCAGGAACTTCCCAATTATCGGCATTAATTACCTGTCGCCATTTTGGGTGATTAGGTGATATGCACCGTTTAAATAGACTGTATCTATTACAAACGATCCTTCCCATTTGGGTTCAAACTTACCCTTCTTCTTGAAAGTGATAATTATCGGTCGTCGAGCAGCGAGGACCAGGTCTCGTTCTTTGAAGCTTCTCTGTCGGACTTTCTTGTTAAAAGCCTTTGACATTCTGGCTTGGTAAAACTCGGCGCGTTGTTGAGCTTCCAAGCATTTCGCCCAAAGATCTCGAAGCTCTTCAAGACGCCCGATGTTGTTCTCCATCGCCATCTCGGCTATGTAGGGTGATAATGGAGTGACGGATTTGATTTCCAATGGGAGCACGGCTTCACATCCATATACCGTAGAATACCGGTAGTCTGATCGGCGCGCGTATTGTGGTGCGATATGTCCGTGAAGCCCGAAGTTTATCGTCCTAATCATGCTTATTGGTCTTCACGAGTTTCGACAAGATCTTAATGATTGTCTTGTTGAACACTTCTGCTAATCCGTTTGCAGCAAGATTATAAGCCGTCGATGAGACGTCTTGGATCTTGAACTTCTCGCAAAACTTGATGAAGGCATTGCTGACGAATTGAGGACCGTTGTCATGCACGATCCATCTCGGCACGCCGTGTCGATAAATGACACGATATTTGATGAATCTGATGACGTTATTCATCTTCACTTCTTTAAGTGGAATTGTTTCAGCCCACTTGGAGAAGTAGTCGGTGATTGCGAGGATGAACCGATCACCTTTCACCGATGGAGGAAAAATAGGACCCATAATGTCCATACCCCACGTCTCGAACGGCCATGATGTAGCTGAAGGGTACAAATGCTTCGGGGGTTGATGCATGTAATTCGCGTGTACTTGACATGCGGGCACCTTCGAGCACGATTGTATCATTAATCAACGCTACCGGTATCCCATTCTTCCGACACTATCATAAAGTTGGGACCGTGTGGTGTGCACCACCTTCTCCTCCGCGGCGCTCTCAAGGACCTCCCCGCTTTTGTTCGAGAGGCACCGGCAAAGAAGCCGCCATACGCTACGACGATACAACATCCGAAGTCTCCGTGATCATAAAATAATCTCGCCCTCTTCGCGACGATTCTCTCTTTCACATCCTCTGGTAAAATACCATGCAGGACATAGTCGATTATAGGAAATCGCCAATCCCGGGGCTCTAAATCAGCTCGGGTTGAGTGTGACTCCTTGATGCCCACCCCTATATCGTCCTCTTCTTCGCTATATATTGGCACGAAGAGTTGGTGAGTTCTCACGCGACTAACCGCTCGACTCGTGAGGTTACGCCATGATATCGCTAACGCCGCTAATGCGCCCGCGTAAGCGCTCGGCGGTGCGAATATACTCGATGAAAAATTCTTCAAACGAGTCTACCATTTCAACTGCCGCTTGATAATACGGTATTAAGTCCGGGTTTCTGACTTCATAGTCCCCACGGATTTGTCTCGACGATAAGTGGGAATCTCCAAAAGCTTCGTGATATTCCACCCCCGTTTTGGCTAAACTAAGTCCAATAAGTAGCTGCTGTATTCGCCACGCTATTGAGCACGCCGGTTAGCGAAGTAAGCCCGAGGCATCACATGCTTCCCTCGGGAAACTAAGACAACCCCAACTCCGAAGAAATCTTAGAACATCCAGGGTACTTGTCACGCTGGTTGCTCGAGAAGTTCGCCAAAGTACACCGCCATACTTGCCGGTGTGACGAGTGTTGACCGCGGGTTTCATCCGCAAGTCATCATACAACTCACCGCATCCGTTGTTGGGTTGGTGGCCAAGAGGTCGCGAATTACCTATCCTTTGACCGACTTCCGTTTGAAGTGTAGGTCGATTGGGACAAGAGTAAGGCCCATTTCGCTAAACGCCAATTCATGGAGGCCGGTTAGGCCATGAATATCTATAGACTAGATTTACGTTGGAGATAACATAAATGGTTTGTTCGACAAGTAGTGCCGCATCTTCCAATAGAGCCAAGACCATGCCGTGCACTCTTTTTCGATCATCGATAGCGGATTCAGACTCCACTAAAGTCCTTCTCGTAATACACCGCTCAGCTCGCACCGCTGTCGCCGCTCAGCAAAGCTTTAACGAGTGGTTCATCGCCTTGATGTAAATCAAGAACGGCATCTCGACTTTGGTAACGAGAACAGAGGATTCGCCAGATATGCTTTGATATCCTCGAATACCTTTTGACAAGCCGCCGCCCCTGCATTAAATGATACTTCTTGTTTAGCTTAGAGAACGGCTGGTATTTTCCGGAGAGATTCGATATGAATCGCCAGATGTACGCTAGTCGCCCTTGTAACCCTCTGAGCTCTTTCAGGTTTCTCGAGGGTTGCAACTCATTTATCGCCTTCACTTTATCTAGGTCGATGTGGATACCCTTAGTGGTAACGATAAATCCAAGGAATTTACCGCTGGACATTCCGAGGAAGGATTTGGTGGGGTTCATCTTCAATTGATGACTCCACATGAGATCAAACACCGTCCTCAGGTCTTTGATGTGATCATTTTTGTCGCGGCTTTTCACGACTAAATCGTCAACGTAGCACTCGACCGTTTTCCAGAGATGTTCCTGGAAAATCTTCGTCATTGCTCGTTGATACGTGACACCTGCGTTCTTCAACCCGAATGGTATGACCGTGTAGCAAAAAACACCGAGGGGAGTTCTGAACGCCGTGTGTTTCTCATCATCCGGGTGCATCTTGATTTGATTATAACCCGAAAAGCCATCCATAAAGGATATTCTCTCGAACCCACACGTATTATCAACGATCACATCCTTGATTGGGAGGGGAAAATCATCCTTCGGGCACGCGATATTCAGATCTCTATAATCGATGCAGATTCTGATTGTCCCGTTCTTTTTTAGAACCGAGACAATATTCGCAAGCCAATCAGGGTGTTGTTCTTCCCTGATAAAACCCGACTCTATGAGCCTCTTCACTTCCGCCACAATTGCTTCCATGATCTGCGGACGAAACCGTCTTTATTGTTGTTCGATCGGTTTGGCATTCGGTTTAATATTGAGGCGGTGGGTCGCCACATTTGGGTCAAGCCCCGGCATATCTTCGTAATTCCAAGCGAAAACATCGATATACGCTCGGACAAGAGCACCGCCTCTTTCTCCTCCGGGGAAGGCCGCCACTCATGAATATGGGCTTCGATTAGCTTCACACCATATTGACTTGAACCACTATGTCTTCGATCGGGGTTCTCTGCTCAACCGTCCCCTATATCGCATGTTTAGGTGATGAACCCACGAAGTCTTCCCATGTTGGCATCTCGCTCATCGTTCTCCATCGCGGACGGATCACCGTAGTCATATTTGACATCAAACCTTTAAACATCTCACCAATACTGATGTCAGAGTCCCAAGCAGAGAAATAAGACGAATAACCATCTCTATCCGACTGGGTAATTGGTCATCAATTATCCACCAGAAGATTCCTCATCCAAGAAGAGACGTATCCTAGTCCTCTCCTGAATCCATAGTAGTTATCAGGCTTTCCTTCGGGGACATGTGCAGCCTTAGGTGGAGTTCGAGGACCTCGACCGAAACAGAGACCCTCTCCTCATGCAAGGTCGTACCCCTATTTCTTCATCAAACTCGCACCTCCTCGATCTGACCAACAAGTGAGCTAAGTTTGTCATCGCCATCATCTCCCTTCGGGAAGTGATCTGGTACGGGAACGTCTCTCCTTTGCCATAGATCAAATCTTTCTCGCCTCTTATTTTGGCGGGAATGACCAGTGTTGTTCCGAAGGAATCCCGGAGACGCTTCTGTGTTACACACGATGATCGAATTGGCATGTGCAACTCGAGATCATCGTATAATCCCTTCATTACATCAGTCAGAGATAACGAGTACTCTAAATCATCATTTATTTCCTTGTCGGCAAGTTGCCAATCACAACTGTCATCCGACGATTCTTCATCGTCAAGATTGACTACAAAGGGTACAATGTCATTTATGACAAAACCACCATCGTAATCAAGCCCGGCTTTGGTATCAGCTTCCCCGCCACTGTCCACGCCTTGGGCCGATGATTCAGTATCTAACTCGTTATCGTAAAGGAGGGAGTCAGTAAAGTAGTTCTCCAACCCCTTAAACGGTTACTTATCCGCGACCACCGTCTTAACTTCATTATTTGTGTCTACATATTTTAGACATTGATGAAGGGTAGAGGGGACTATAATATTATTATGGATCCAAGGCCGACCCAATAATAAGTTATAGGACGTCTCTGCATTGATCACATAGCATGTGACTTTAGACTTCAAGTCTCCCATTTGGCACTTTATCCGGATTTTACCTAGTGGCCGAGACCCACTGGTATTGAATCCATAAATTACTGTGCCTGTAGATGCTAATTTGCTGGCAGGAATCCCGAGGCTGTACATCAGGCGAAGGGGCATGATGCTCATAGCGGAACCCGGATCAACTTGGATCCGATTGACTTCGCTGGAGCCAATATACCCGGTGAAATACAATGACCTGTCGTGCTTCGAGTTCTTCGTCTGCATGTCTTCTTTGGTAAAGGTAATGTAGGGAAGGTGCTTGGCCGCGAGATTGCATTGTTGAGCTGATAACTCTGGTTCTTCAGGAGTTGGTTTGACCTGAGTGAGAAACACTTCAGAATTAGCCAGGGCTTCTTGTAGGGCCTCCCTGGTTTCTTTCGACAGTCGGAGTAACTCATAGAGTGTTATTCTTATCGGGATATTGGCCAATTGTGCCATAATATTGAAGCGGTGGTGGGAGTTTGAACTTTCCGGTTTGTCCCTTCCAATCGGGCGATTGAAACGAGACTGCTTCGAAACTTGAACCTCCTGTTGTTGGGGTTGCTTCTCCTTAGCCATGTCCGGGCCTCGCCATCGCTTGTCGCTGTGGACCTTCTGTAGGAGGGTTCATTGCCATCCCCAGGCTGCCTTGGCATCCGATTGAAGCTTCAGGATACTTGAACTCGTGTTCGCTCCTGGTGGCGAAGACTTCATGTTCCTCTTCAGAGAACTGGAGCGTCGTCATCTGTTCGTCATCCTTCCCCACGATCGCCGAGGTGGCATGAGAAAGTTTGCCCTTGCCCTTCGATTTCTTCTTAGAGGAAGAGGCCGCCTAATCGATCATTTTCAAAGAACCGGTGAACCCATAGGATTTTCACCGCTCGGGTCAGATATGGCACGAGCCCTTCGCGGTTCGCGAGGATCGTCATTCACCGTCTTCATCCCTACCTTCATGACAGGTATTGGTTGAAACCAAGTCAAGGGCACCGATCCGAAACTGATGGATATCGCGTTCGCCCCCACCTTCTTCTCCTTCGACGGCTTTGGGGTAATAACCCCTACATCGATCAAGGCCTGGATTTTGTCCTTGAGATGGTAGCATGACTTTGTCGGGTGGTGAACCGCCCGGTGATACGTGCAGTATTTCGGGTCTGTAACCCTCTTTGCCTCCTCTTGATTCACAATCAGTGGCAGTTTGATTTTATTGTTCTCTAGGAGGTATTTAAAAATACCGGGAACCTCGTCATCTTTGAAAGAATAAGTCTTGGGGAATCTTGGTTTCGATTTACCGATTCGGAGGTCGTTGCGCCATTGGGGCCACGGCCGTGGTGCTTTGCCGCTTGTTGTTGCTGCCGAAGATTGAACGCGGCTCTGGCCCACCGCTACCGCTTCCGCTTTACCTTTACTCCCGGGACGGTTTTGATTATGCATTCACCGCTCGCTGGCTCTTTCCACCTTCTTCCTTTTGAGGAATCGTTCGTCTTGTTCCCCGCAAACTTTCAAGTCCTTCCATGTTTTGGATGGTGCTATTCCCATCGCTTCCAGTACGTCCAGCGAGAGATTGTTATGGCAGGTCTGGAGAATAAACTCCTCAGTTATCGAATCTCGGTAATTCATCGTCTTGTTTCGGAATCGTTTGACGAAGTTATCCATTGTTTCTGTCTTTCTCGCTTTCATCCAACAGCTGGACCCAATGGATATCTTGTCGCCTGCCGAAGAAATTGGTGAGGAACATGGTCTCTATGTCATCCCAGCTATTAACGCTCCCTGTTTTGAGACGGCGGTACCAATCGAAGGTAGCTCCACGAAGGGTGCCAACGAATGACCGAACCATCAGGGGCTCGTTATCGAAAATAACCCCCAGGTGGGACTTGAAGTAGATCAGGTGCTAAGTGGGGGAACCCTTCCCGTCAAACGGCGTAAAGTTTATTAGATTGAACTTTGCCGGATAAGGGATTGATTCCCATTCCCTTGGGTACGGACATGGTATACCCGTCTTCCTTACCTCTTGGGCGGAAATCAGAGTATTGATCTTACTCTCGAGGTCCTTTATCTTCTCCTTCTCACCTACATCTCCGTTAAGGTGATTTTGAGGAGGGACGGCGGTATTTCCACTGGCGTTCTGATCACCAAGGGGATTATCGACGTTACGGCCTTCATCCCTATCTGTGTCGCTATCCGTTTGGTTGTTATTGCGACGACTTGTTTCTCCCTAGCGATTCATTAGCGCTAGGATGTGCTTGTCATGCAACTCTCTATTTGTCGTGATGGCCATCTCGTGATTCGAATCGAAGTTCCTTTGCTTGGCTAAAGCTTCTTCAAGCATTTTGGCCACTTGCTCTGCGCTGACCATGAGCACTTCATGGGGTCGTCCCTCACTAGAAACTGTATTATCGGAGGCAACTGCGGAGCCAGCGTCCAACACTTCATCATCTGAGGGTAATCCCCTCTACACTTTGTGATAATTTGGTCGCCGATAGTCCCGTGATCGCACCGAAGTCATTCGCGATGCCCTGAATGACCACGGACGACGCCCCTACCGTCATATTGATGGTGACTTTTGGCAATTCATCGCCTTGAGGCACCGATCTTCTTTAATAAAGCCGCCGACTTGGTTCTCGCCTTCGGTGCAAGCCTATCGAAGATTGACACCTTCTCGGAGCCCCTTTGGTGTAGCTACACTCGACAACACCATCAACTGGAACATGGGCAATGTGTGTTAGATTTCGAGACTTCTCTTCGAGATCTACTTTGTATTCCCAAAGACGATAGTACAACTCGCCGGCATGAAAGTCGGAGCAACCTATCGTGGTGCGGCACTACCAGTATAACGCCCCGCCGCCCGACGAGAACGTCTCCATCTGAGGGTAAATTGTCTTATTAGGACTTTTAAAAGTCACTGGCGCACGTACGCCGCAAGTGTGAATCTTTGATCGCTCTTGACTTCACCAGAGCTCCTATGGAGTAGCCAGGAGTCTTCCCGGCCACTTGAGGTGGGTGTGACCCTCAGACTAGGAGTGACCGAGACTTCCTCAACGGGCCCAATCATTCTTTGATCGAAATTTTACCTCGATCATCATGTAATGGGCCGGTATTTAACAAAGATTTTCTTGCTTCTCGATGAGCCTGCGGATCAATCAAGCGGAATTGAGGTGGACGGCGATTTGGATGTGATTACCGGAAGTGGAATTGGTGGTGAGGCAGACTTTCCTTGACGGAGACCATCCTGGGATGGCCGAGCCTTTGTAGAATCAGCTTGGGGTGGCTGATCCTTAGTTGATGTTTCGGTCTTGGCCTGAACCGTTGTTCCGGGTTTCGGCCTCCACACTTGGCGTGTCCTTGGCGGCTTCTTGGCCATTTCTTCCTTCAGCATCCGGGCCTCCTGAACTAGAGCCCGTGCATGCGCAAGCAATGCGTGGCACTTTCGGATGCGCTCCTGGAGTGTTGAACGGTTCCGTTAGACTCGGACCCATTCGCTTGCTGACGACTTAGAGGAGCCGCTAGCCACCTATTTTTGAGGCTTTCCGCATCTTCTGGATTTGAGACCCGCCTCATAGCGGATTCCGTCCACCGACTCCATAGCCTTCTGGCGATCTGGGCGTAAATATTGCCGCCGGCCATGGCTCTTCGAAAGAATTGGCGCGCCGTCGGTGGTCAACTCCTGCACGGAGGAGTTCAAATCTTCATCTCCGGTCATCTTGGATGCCAAAGGAACGCTGCTTGCTGCGACTTCGGCAGTGGCGAGATCGGAATCGTCGCCTTGGGATTCGAGATCCGACGACCAACGGATCCTCCTTGCAGCGGAGATCTTTCGGGATTTGCGGGGGGAGGACGATCTGGATGAGGACGAGAGGTATTCTCGAACTGCTGGGTCGAACTCGCATCGACTCTTCTTCGACCGATCTAGATCCGCTATGCATACCTATCGATCTCAGATGAGACCGCTGGCTCTACTATGGTCGCCATTGTTCTCGCTGTGAAAGTCGGACCTTTTTCATTGTCAACTCATTCTACCTTTATGGTTTTACAAATGAACTCAAAGAAAATTCGCTTTTTAAAAGGCCGACATAAATAAAAAGAATAAAATTATAACTTTTTCACCTAAACAAACGCTGATCCGCTTTATCGGTCCCCGCTATGCGGTGTCTTTGCCTGCGTGGGACTCTATTCCGTCTGGTGGACCGCAAAGTGATGCATCCGATGAAAGATCTACACGGTAAAAGGGTTATTTCACCAAGGAAATAATAGCCCAAGCGAATGAAATCGACCAAGCGAAATCAAAGCTCTTCTCGGGATCAAAAATAAAGTTTTGATCCAGAGGAAATGGTGTAGATCTGACCGAGATCTCTCGAACTTTCAAGTAGGATTATCTCACCAGGAGGATAGCCCCGGGTTCGCTAAGATCCGGGTTGTTGAAGATGATCGTCGAAAAGTCCTCCCTTTTTCCCGAGATCTAGATCTGAAGCTTGATTTCAATTTGGCAGAGCTTCGGCTTCTCCAAAAATCCAGATCCCCCACAAATGAGCCTCTCTTCTTATATTTATAGGATTGAAAAGTGGATAGCAGTCAAAATCGGGTCTAAAAGCCCGCCTAGCCATTTTCATACTGAAAGTGGTCGGAGCCACTTGAAGTGGTTTCGGTCTTGGCGGTGCCAATTTGAAGTGGCTCACCGAGCCACTTGAAGTGGCTCGGCTTTTGTCCGAAAGCGTAATTGCCGCTTGTTTTCCGGCCTTTTTTGCCGCCTTCCTGTTCCGAAGTCCGTTTGGTTCAGTTTATCTACGCCGTCGAGCATCAAAATTGGTTTATCCCTTTCATGATGCGGCTCCATTGTTTCGCTGGCTTTATGTGGCTTCACTCCACTGCTGCTCGTTGCCTTTGACGACTTCATCGACTCCGCTTCATGCATTTTGTCGACTCGCTTATGCGCTTATGTCAGGTCACTTGTTGTGTCATCGATGGTTCGCCGATCATCAACTCATCGCCACGAAGTCTCGCTTTGGGGACTTATAGGTAATTTTCAACGCTTACAACCATTATCAATTGCCCGCTTCGTATCGCCTTTCGTCCGTATCTTTGGGCCGATGATTCAAGACGACTCAGCATCGAAGGAGAGAGTCAAGAAAGTAGTTCTCCAACCCCTTAAGCGGTTGCTTATCGCGACCACCGTCTTGACTTCATTATTCGTGTCAACATATTTTAGACACTGATGAAGGGTGGAGGAGACTATAACATTATTATGGATCCATGACCGATCCAATAATAAGTTATAGGAAGTCTCTGCATCAATCACATAGCATGTGACTTCAGACTTCAAATCTCCCATCTAGCACTTTATTCGGATTTTACCTAGTGGCCGAGACCCACCGGTATTAAATCCATAAATCACCGTGCCTGTAGATGCCAGTTTACTGGCAGGAATCTCGAGGTTATACATCAGGCGGAGGGGCATGATACTCACAGCAGAACCCGAATCTATTTGGATTCGGTTGACTTCGCTGGAGCCAATGTACCCGGTAAAATATAGCGGCCTGTCGTGTTTTAAATTTTTCATCTTCATGTCTTTCTTGATAAAAGTAATGCTGGGGAAGTGCTTGGTTGCGAGGTTGCATTGCTGGGCTGAAGACTCTGGTTCTTCAGGACTTGGCTCGATCTGAGTGAGAAATACCTCAGAGTCAGCTAGGGCTTCCTGTAGGGCCTCTCTGGTTTCTTTTGACAAGCGTAGTAGCTCATAGAGGGTTATCCTCGCTGGGATGTTAGCTAATTAGGCCATAATATAGAAGCGGTACGGGGAGCTCGAACTTCTCGGTTTGTCCCTTCCAATCGGACGATTGAATCGAGACTGCTTCGGGACTTGTGCCTCCTGATGTTGGGGTTGCTTCTTCTTCAGTTTGGCCATGTCCTCCTTGGCGACGTCACTGATTTTTCAAAGCGCTGTAGGAGGAGTCATCACCACTCCAGCTCCATCGGCGTCTTAGCATTTGGATTAGAAGCTTGGGATACTTGTATTTGTACTGTGGTCCGCTTCCCTTGTATGTAAGACTTCATGTTCCTCTTCGAAGCCGGAATGTCATTATTTGTTCATCATTCTTCTCCGTGATTGCTGAAGTGGCATGACACGGTTTCCTTTGCCTTTGCTTTCTTCTTAGATGAAGAGCTTCATTGATTATCTTTGAGCAAGTCGTGGTGGACCCAAAGAATTTTGCCGCTTGGGGTCAGATGTGGCACGAGCCCCTTTTATGCTTGTAATGCGGAGGATCATCATTCACCATCTTCATCCCTACTTTCACGATGGGCTTGGTTGAAACCAAGTTAAAGGCACCGATCCGGCGCCGATGGATACCGCGTCAGCTCCCACTTTCTTTGACGTTTTGGGGTAATGACCCCTACATCAATCAAGGCCTGAATCTTATCCTTGAGATGGTAGCACGATTTTGTTGGATGGTAAACCGCCTGCGGAATGCGCACTTCGACTCGGATCTTATTTGCCTCTTCCCCATTCACGACCTGGTAGCCGGATCTTATTGTTCTCCGTGAGGTATTTGAAAATACCGTGTAGGCATCAAAAATTGCTGAAGAACCCCAAATATGATTTAATCATGAGAAGATCGAAGAACGACGTCGTCCAGATCTAAGGAAGTCAACCACAGGGTGAAACCAATGCGAAACACTTTCTTGTGTCGCACCATTGGCGTGACACCATGTTGTCTCGCTATTGGCGACACTTTCAGTGTCGCGCCAAAGGCAGACACCAGCGCTAAGTGTGCTCTTGAAGTGTTCCATTGATGCTCGGGGCCCACTTGACTTTTTCAACGAAAGAGACGCTTCACCACATTAGTGGGCTGCTACACACTGAAAATGCGCCGCTAAGCGGAAATTAGGGCATTTAATCGCGCCTAAATGGAGGAAAGCCGCTACAACAACGGAGACATCTCCTCTTCTGTAGTTAACACTGCCGCGCTTGCATGCGCCGACAGTCGGCGCTGGCAACAACACCGCTGCGTCTACTCACGGATTTTGAACACTTGGCGACTTGTGTTCTTTTTCGATGTGACGCCCAAGGTTATAACACCCTACGCCCACTTGTGGGGATCGACGGAGATCGAGTTTTGGGAGATCAAAATTTCCTAAGCTAAGAGCCTTGCAATGCAGAGAGAGAAGGAGATTTTGAGCTTCACCAAGAAGACTTCAAGAACTTCATCCACGGAGATCCCCGAAGTTTAAGCTTACACTTATTCTTGGGAAGAGTAGATATCTTACTTTGCTAAGATATTTGCTTTAGTTCTGTTTCCTTAGCTAAGCATTAACTCAACCCCGCCGATTCGACGATCGTTGCTCAGGTGGTCCACGGACGACTGCCCCGGCACAAGCCAAGAATCCACTCAAGCAGGAGATCTACACGTGTAGTGTCTTCTGTTCGTGTTTGTGAGAAAGCGACTCAAATTCCTTTGTAATAGAGAGTTACACGTGTAATTTTCTCTTGTTTTCATTGTCAAAATATTTTGTAATGGAAATAATAAAGAAACCAGCTTTCGACCAAAACACGATGGCGACCACAGTGGGAGCCAATAGTCTCAACGTTGAGACTATCGTGTCGCAAATCCCAGCAACGCATCGCCGCACCGGTCGATGGGTTGGACTACGCCTTCAATCAAGCCAAGTTTGAAGAGTATCTCTTCATCGAAATCCTCCTCTTCCGCAAGCATCGAGGATCTCATCTCCAAAGAGGGAGGTCTGTTCTGTCGTTGTGCGCAACGAACCTCGCACACTCGCGATGGAGGTTTTCCCTCGCAACAATACCCCGGCAAACTGTAAAGTCGGGAGCTCTGCTCATGGTGGCTCTATTCAAGGAGTCATCTTGGTCTCTCCACCGCCTCGACGAAGAGGGCTCGCCGACATCGGCCGGTTGGTCCGCCGCTAAGGCTCGAGTCGACGGATGGAGTTCACTATCGACAACTCACGAATCGAGCCAACAAACTACGCCGCTTCAACCCGGCCGCGACTCTTGCCAAGGAAGAATGGGTCCTCGTCAAAAGGACACGTTTGACGAAGAAAGGGCGTCTCAGCATCGCTACGGTCGCCGAAACATGCCATCATATGCAAGGCACAAGAGTTGAAATCAATCAAGGGGTCGACTCAAAATTGCCAAGTCTGGAGCCCGAAATCTGCGATGCGGCAAAGGTAAATTGTTCACCGGGCCACGCCACCCTGCCGCCGTACAACAAGGACAGTTTAAGCTATCGCCGCTGCGCTGGCAAGATGAACTGTCAGGTTAAAAGACCCCTGGACCGAGATACTCCTAACCGCTCGCTAAGGGGCTCTTCTCCGCCTACTCCATCCACTTCTCCTGTTGATGTACCAACGGCGAATCCTCCAACTTCGGTGTTCAGTCTCCTTGGTCCAAAGCCGGGAACCAAAGACAAGGTACCAGTGATGGAACGTTTGGGTCATCCTATCTGCACACAACGGTGTCCCGAGCAAACTGGGACATCTCAAGATTCAAGAGTTCCTATTATTTCGCTTGATCTTCCCTCGGGGTCCGCGAGTCCGCCGAGAAGAAGAAGTTGAGGCATGTGACTCGCAAAGTCACGAGATGACAGCACCTGGTGATTCATACAAGCAACTTCGCGATGACGGTTGCTAACGGAAGTTGTCTCCCAAGTCAAATGGCCGACATCCCCAAAGAAGCGTGCCCTCGGTTAAGAACAGCGTTACACGGGAGTGGAAGTACAATCGTGACAAACCACACCAACCACACCATCAGTCAGTGGCAAGACACGAAAAAGGGCGATCGACGAAATAGGTTGTTCTTGCTCGCAGCGCAATGATTAAGACGCTGCTATCGATGTGCCCCGTCAATCTAATACCACAAAGAGCTTCAAGATTCGAGAGGCTTTCCCCGCCAAAGAATGGAAGATTCGCCAATTCAAGACGCTGAGAAGAAGAAGATCCGCCATTCGGCAGATGAATTCTCAAGTCACCATTATTATGGTGAACAAAGGAAAAGGGCCAAAGAACGGATGCGACCCGTGATTTCACTCTACAGAAAAGTCGCGACCCGATTTCCCGTAAGATGTCTCGATTGCAAATCGCGAGCCATCAAACGCCGTAGATTATAGAAGGATGCATGAAGGAGACTCATCCGAAGACGAGACTTCCGCGGCGTAGCAGCTGGCGCCCGATGACACAATATCAAGTGTGGGTCATCAAGCTAGAGAGGCTTATACCATTACTCACGAGACCTTAGCCCAAATGCCGCAAGAAGCCTTAGCTAAGCAGAGAAGAGCTAAGGTCGAGATGAAAATGGAGATGGAGCTAGCCATGCGCCGGATGAGGGAGTTACAAACCCGAAGCCGCACGCCTCGAAGTTCACCAAGAAGGTGGATCAATCACCGTATCGCACATGCTATAGAAGACAGTGATACGGAATTGGATGAACACATCTTTGCCGACCAACCTCCGAAGAAAACTATATCCGGTGCTCAAAGTGGAGATGGCCCAGTCCCTCCTACTGGGAGCAATCCAAAGTAAAGGGAGGACGACGGCAAAAAAATGAAGGAGCTTGAAGGCAAGATCAATGCTCTAATGTCCGCACAGGAAGTCAAGAAGACCGGCATCCCGTGTCCATACCCAAGAGAGTGGGACTCAATCCCCTACCCGCCGAAATTCAATTTGATTAACTTCACGCCATTCGACGAAAGAGGCTCGCCCACACAACACTTGATCTATTTCAAGTCGCACTTAGGGGTGATCTCGGGGAATGAGCCTTTGATGGTTCGGTCATTCACAAGACTCTCAAGGGCTGCCTTCAATTGGTATCGAAGACTCAAAGGGAGTATTAATCGGCTGATGACATGGAGAGTTCCTTTCTCAACAACTTTTTCGATGATGATACGTGGTTTCGATAAGAACCTCTTAGACGCAGAAACAAGAACGGAGAGACGGTGGACGCCACAAGCGCCTGCAACAAAGCGTGAACTACAGGGATCCGGTTACCGAAGAATTCATATTGCAAACATGCCACAACAATCTTTCTCTGGATTTGCTGGAAGCCATGGGGGTTGTAGCCCCGACTACATGGAAGGATTTGAAGCTCTATGGAGAACAAGCTGAGTGGTTCCTCAAGAGGAAGAAGAGCGACAGCGAGCCAACGGCGCTCCCGCAGTCAAATTTTGTGCCCCGTGGAAAAGGGAAGGTGCCAGCCACTGCTGTTAATGCGAACCAGACATTCCAGCAGCAACACAAGCAATCGCCACAGCAGCAGCAACCGCAATTGAGGTTTCAACAAAAATCTCAAGAATCGCGAAGGCTCGGATGCTAGGTTCCCGAGAACACATACTTCAAGGAAGATGAAGTTCCGTCCTCTTCAAATACCTCTTGATAACAACAAGATCAAGTTACCTCCGATCACAAATCAAGAGGAGGCTAACAAGACTTCGGACCCCAAGTATTGTGCATATCACAGGAGGGTCCATCATCCTACCAAGAACTGCTTTGTACTCAAGGCCAAGATCCGTAGCTTTGATCGATGCCGCATCATCACAGCGAAGAAAGAGAAGAAAGTTGGCTCGAACATGGTGGCTATCAATTTTGGGTCCATGCCACCCATGTCATACTAGTAGAAGATTGTTCCAGAGGTTGAAGTCAAGACAGTCAACGATGATCCACATGGGCAGCGCCAGAGGGGTTGATATCATACGTTCCCAATGGCGGTACTTTGGGTTCATCGGACCTTCTTCAAGACGAAGTGGACCGGTCATCCTCAAAGACGAAGAGCCAGCGAAAGGCAAAGCCGCGGTCACATTTCAGCAATTTGAAGGAAGGTGGCGAAAAGTCCCAACTCTTTCGTCCCCGAAAATGAACATGAAGTTCTTGTGACAGAAGGAAATCCAGCTTATGCCACTAGGAGCGGACACGAGTTCAGTTATAAGTATCCTGAAGCCTCCGATCCGAACGCCAAAACGCTAACGGAGCTGGGGGTGATGATAACTCCACCTGCGCGACCCGAAAAGTCACAGCAGCAGGAAGTAGCCAAAGAAGATATGACCAAGCGAAAGGACAAGCAACCCCAAGAGGTTCAAGCCCCGAGGCAATCCCGATTCAATCGTCCGATTGTAAGGGATAAACCGAAGTTCAGTTCGCATCAGTCATGTCATGGCTCGCTTGGCCAACATCCCCGCGAATAACTCTTTACGAGTTGCTACGTTTCTCTAAGGAAACCAGAGAGGCTCTACAAGAAGCTTTGGCTGACTCGGAAGCTTTCATCACACAAGTCAAGCAGGTTCCAAAGAAGCCCGAACACTGCAACTTGGCAGCCACGCAATTCCCGTGCATAGCCTTCACCCGAGATGATATGCAAGTGAGAAATTCGAAGCACGACAGGCCCTTGTACTTTACTGGGTATATTGGCTCGGTTGCTGTCAACCGAATTCAAGTCAATCCCTGGTCTCACAAGATCATGCCACTCCGATTGATGTATCATCTCGAATTCGAAAGCAAATTTCTACAGTAATCGCCATTTACCGTTCAATACCGGTCCGCACTTTGGGTAAAATCCAAATAAAGTGCCACCGAGATCTCAAGTCGAAGTCGTGTTATGTCATCGACGCAGACTTCGTACAATCTACTATTGGGTCGACCTTGGATCCATGGCGCCTTATAGTCCTATCCACGCTACATCGTTGTCCGGTATGTCGACACGATAATGTGGTCAAGACGGTGGTCGTGGATAGCACCATTCAAGGGGTTAGAAAATTATTTTATCGACTCTCTTTGTATGGGCTGAATCCGATACTCAACCATCGACCCGTGGTACGGACAAATGAAACGGTTGATATCGAGGTCGGGCTCGACATTTATGGAAACTTTGTACTTAATGATATTGAACCCTTGTAATCGATCTTGACGGATCTCAATCGCCGAGGAAGTTGTAATTGGTCGCTGTCGATGAACATATAATAAATAGCAATTTAGAGTATGTACCTAGTGTTGATACTATAATGCAGGTACTGTATAGGGACCATGGTGCCCACATACCACTCCTATCATCAAGCCAGGTGAAGAAATGCCTTCAAAGTTCGTTTGGGTCAACTTTCATCCTCTCTTCAAAAGACGCAAAGCAAACAATCTTTAGGAAAGGGGGAGTATCCCCACCACGAGACCCTTGTTGGGAATCTGATGATAGCAATGAAGGCCCTTGCAAATATTGTTCCAACTATAGTCCGCAAGTGCACTATTACATGGAGAAATGGGGATACGATCTCGCATCGGACTGTGTTTTATTTCGGACGCGGGGTTCGGGTTCCACCTAGACCTTCTCACGTCCCGAAGGGAAACCCAATCGCTATTATGAACACAAGAGAGGTCTGGGTTACGCCTCTTCATCTTCCAACGAGTGTGTTGGCAAATCGATGATCATGACAATTCATCAGATTCTTCAACATGGGATTCAGACGTTAGTCTCGGTGAATTGTTCAAAGGACTAATGTCTAATATGACCACAGGAAGCCTGGTAGAACCCGAAGAGGATGATCACTCACCAACTTGGGAAGATCCTTGGACTTTCCATTTGAACATCCAATACGGTGATAAGTTTGAATGAGAGAACCACCGAATCGAAGATGTAGTGGTTCAAGTCAATATGCACGGGCTAATCCAAGCCCATATTCATGAGTGGCGCCTTCCTCCGAGGAGAAAGAGGAATTGGTTGCTCGTCCCGAATATATCGATGTTTTCGCTTGGAATTACGAAGATATGCCAGACTCGACCCTGATGTGGCGATAACCGCCTTAATATTAAATCGAAGCCAAACCCGTGAAACAACAAATGGGGCGTTTCGCCCACAAATTATGGAAGCAATTGTAACTCAAGTAAAGAAACTTATACAATCAAGCTTCATCGGAGAAGAACAACATCAGTTGGGTGGCAAATATTATCCCCGTTTCTAAAAAATGGGACAATTAGAATCGTGATTGACTTCGAGATCCGAGTCTTGCATGCCCAAAGGATGATTTTCCACTACCCATCACAGATGTCATTATAGACAACACTTGTGGGTTTGAAAGAATGTCGTTTATGGATGGATTCTCTGGATAGAATCAAATCAAGATGCATCCCGACGATGAGAAGCACACCTCATTTCTGGACTCGGCATCTTTTGCTACACCGCCATGCCCTTCGGCTTGAAGAACGCGGCCACGCGTGACAACGAAGCGATGACGAAGATCTTCCAAGAGCATCTCCGAAAGACCGTCGAGTGTTATGTCGATGACTTAGTGGTAAAAAGCCGCAACAAAAGTGATCACATCAAAGATCTCAAAACGGTATTTGACCTCATGCGGAGTCATCAATTGAAGATGAATCCAACTAAATCCTTCCTAGGAATGGCCAGTGGTAAATTCCTTGGTTTCGTCGTCACATCAAAGGGAATCCATATTGATCTTGACAAAGTAAAGGCAATCAATGAATTACAACCCCCGAATAATCTCAAAGAACTCAGGGGGTTGCAAGGAAGATTGGCTTACATCAGACGGTTCATTTCAAACCTTGCAGGCAAATGTCAACCGTTCTCCAAGCTTGCAAAAAAGGGCGTCTCATTCGTATGGGACAATGCTTGCCAAAAGGCTTTTGATGATATCAAAGCATATTTATCAAATCCTCCTCGCTCGCTAATCAAATCGTGGAAGCCATTCTTGATTTACGTCAGAGCGACCAGCCATTCATTGAGTGCATTGTTGGCACAGGATGATGATAACGGTCACGAACAGGCAATCTATTATCTGAGTCGGACAATGGTGGGTGCCAAATCCCGATATCTAGATATTGAAAAGGAATGCCTGGCCTTGGTATTCGCGGTCCAGAAAATGTGCCATTATCTGGTTGGACAGACGATATATGTCATCTCGGATGTTAACCCAATTCGAGTATTTATGACACAACCGGCCTCTTTGAATTGGCGATTAGCAAGATGGGCATTACTCCTTTCACAATACGACATTTGTTGATTTTCATATTCTCAAGTTAGTATTTTGATGATAACAATATATGTTATATATATATATGTGTTGTTTTGTGTTTTATAACTTGTTGATGCGATATCATTTGTATCAAATTTGGACAAGTACAAGATGAGTTCAAGGCATTATGAAGTATTGAAGATGAGAAGAAAGATAAATGTAATTTTTCTCTTCTTTACTTAGATCAAATTGTACAAGCCTTGATCACTCACATGCACACACATATATAACTTTAAAACACACTAACACATGCTTAGTGTGTGGATTAACAAAAGAAATCCCCTTTGTTAATCAATAGAAGTTAAAGTTAAAGAATAAGTCTAAAATATATAAGTTATATAATTTTAAATCTTTAGTAGTCGACTAATAGCAATTATAGCTCCACTATTCATCTTAGTATGTTAAAATATAAGTTTCTCGCTTTTTTTACAGATAAGTCATCAATCTTCGTGAGTAGTCGACTAATCATAGTTTTAATAATACTAAGTCTCAATATTTTACAAGATAGTCGACTAATACATAAAGTAGTCGACTACTAACCTTCAAAATAATTTTATAGACTTTTGATTTGAGTAGCCTCATTAATATACATTATAGTCGACTACTAAGCAATAAAATTGTTTTTACAGAATTCCGTTTAACAAAGAGTAGTCGTGATTTCATTTATATTCGACTTAAAACTGCTTTTCCGCTTCAAAATTTGAATACCTAACATTGAATAGCCATTTTGAAACGTTTTAATGGTTTAAAATTCAAATTTTCAAGGGCTATATATAGGTGTTAACTTCAGAATTTTGAAAACAATTTTCATATACATAAGATTGAATTTTTATGTGCAAAAACAAGGGTTCAAAATTCTCAGATTTTCAGAAAAGTTTTCAAGAGATCAAAAAGATTCCTAAGCCACCATTGCACTTCACCAACACTTCAAGGCTTATAGGAATTGTATTACTTGTTCAAAAAGGAGGCTCTCTGGTGTGAGAGTGTGTGATCTCTGGTTTGAGATTGTTGCAATTTGCAGGGACTTGCAAATTGGTCAGGTTTGATTTTTGATTTTGTAAGTTGTTTCAAAATCATAGTGGAAACTCTCAAGCGGGATTTGCTTGAAGACTGGATGTACACCGGAGTGGTGGAACCAGTATAAAATCTCTGTGTTTGTGATTGTTTAAATTTCTGTGTTTGATGTTATTTAATTTTGCAATTTATAATCTATTTTGCATAAATTTTTTATAAACACTATTCACCCCCCCTCTAGTGTTTAAGTGTGATAGATCAGCGATCCTACATTTGGTATCAGAGAGAGGTTAAACATGGCATCAACACAAGATTCAACTTCACAATTTAAGGAAGGCCATTCAACCAATCGTCCACCTATGTTTGACGGTTTCAACTACAACTATTGGAAGTCAGAATGAAAATCTATCTTCAATCAATCGGATATGAACTTTGGAATGTGGTGGAAACTAAGTATGAGAAGCCATCAACACCATTTGCAGAATGGACTACAACTCAAAGGAATAATGCAAATTTGGACTCAAAAGCAATGAATGCTTTGTTTTGTGCTCTTGACGAAAATGAGTTCAACGAGGTGTCAGCGGCTACTTACGCATATAATATTTGGCACACACTCGAGGTAACTCATGAAGGAACTAATAAAGTTAAAGAATCTAAAATTTACGTTCTTGTACGAGGTTTGAACTATTTAGAATGAAGGAAAACGAAACCATTGGAGAGATGTTTACAAGATTCACCGATATCACAAATTCTCTTATTGGATTGGGTAAAACATATACACAAGTTGAAATGGTGCGAAAGTTACTTAGTTCACTTACTCAAAAATGGGAAAAGAAGATTACCGCAATAGAAGAGGCAAATGATTTATCTACTTTATCGATGGAGAACTTAATTGGTAATCTAATGGCATATGAAGTTCAAATCGAAGATAGAAAGAATGAAGGCGAGACAAAGAACAAGAAAATTCTAGCATTCAACATATCTTCGATAAGGAAGATTCAGATAATGAAGATGAAGAAATGAGCATGTTTGCATAAATTTGAAAATTTATAAAACAAGGTAAGTTTAAATCTAAATTTTCAAATTCAAATAACTCACTGTTTGTTTCAAGTGTAACAAAGCGGGTCATATGAAGAAAGATTGTCCTTTATTGAAGAATAAGCAAAAGTCAAATCATTTCAACAATTTCAACACTACTCAAAATAACAAGAAAAGAAAGGCAATGGCGACCACTTGGGATGAAAGTGATGACTCTTCATCGATGAAGAAATTGAAGAAAATGAAAGTGCTCATATGTGTTTCATGGCACAAGATGAGGTAAATGATAATGATGAACTCTTAGATGCTTTTAATGAATTATATGAAACTTTTGTAAGGTTGAAAGTCTCACATAATTTTCTTAAAAATGAAAATAAGAGATTATTAGAAGAAATTTCGATTTAAATTCTTCTTATGTTAATTCACAAGAAATTAAATTAAAAGAAGAAAATGAGAATTTACTCAAAGAAAATTATTTTTTAACTAATGAAAATTTGTATCTAAAATCGAGAATGCTATAATTTAAAGACTCGCATTAGTATTTTAGATAAAGATATTTCTTTGATTAAATCAAAATATGATGACATATACATAAATGTTAGTAAGTTTAATAAAGGTAAAGAAAATTTAAAAACTTTACTTTTTATCAAAAAGAAACTCAAAAGACAAAAGTTGGGTTTTCAAGTTGAAAAAGATATTCATAAGAAAACCACTTTTGTAAAATCATCTTCATTAGTATAAGTCGA
Source organism: Asparagus setaceus (assembly GCA_012295165.1). NCBI lineage: Eukaryota > Viridiplantae > Streptophyta > Magnoliopsida > Asparagales > Asparagaceae > Asparagus > Asparagus setaceus. The sequence continues at coordinate 80,828,345 of CM022706.1, forward strand.
TTGAAGGGACAGGCAATATGTGATCTCCTAGCGGTCCGACCCAGGCAAGGACAAAGCTACTTGCATGAAGATTTACGGCCGAAACCCTCGAGGTCAACCACACTTCCACGGCGTGTGGCAATTATATTTTGATGGCTTCTCGGCGCAACCAATGTGGCAAGTGCTCTGGATGTTCTAAGATTCTGCCGGGGCGGGTAGTCTTAGTTTCCCGAGAAAAGCATGTGATGCCTCGGGCTTATTAAGCTGACGAACCGTGCTCTAATAATGTGGCGAATACAACGCGCTACTTATTGGACTCGGTTTGCCAAAAGTGGGGTGAATATCTCGAAGCCTCAGGAGACTCTGACTCATAGTCGAACCGGATCAGAGGAAGTCGAGAAATCGGGTTTGGTCCCATATCATGAAGCGGCAATAGAGATGGCGGAATCATTTGAAAGTTTCTTCATCGAATATATACCGTGTCTCGAGCGCCTATCTTGAATCTGTTGGCGGCGTTAAACTGTTCGTTAGTGCAACCCGGAAGCGGGCGGTTCATCAACTGTGAGGGCGCATCGGCTCTTTATCGGAATCTTTGTGGACATCAAGGAAGCGCATGCCACCTAACAGGACTTCGAGCCCCGAGATTGGGTCTTTCCCATCATAGATTACGTCTTACACGGTATCCTACTGGAAGATGTGAAAGAAAGAGAATCAGTCGAAGAAGGGCAGAGATTTTACTATAGCAGCGTCCCCAAGCGGCTCTATCGTCGTGCGTGCGATGGGTTGCTACTCCGATGTCTTTTAGCGAGGAAGCGGAGGAAGCCCTCAAAGAGGCACATGATGGTACTTGCGGTGCGCATCAGCCAGGTCCTAAACTAGGAGATAGACTGAGAAGATTGGGCTATTACTGGCCAACCATGGTCAAAGATGCAGTTGAATACGCGAGATGGTGTCACGCGTTTCAAATATATGCTAACTACAGACATCAGCCGCCAGAAGATCTACATCCGTCAGCTACTTCTTGGCCATTTGAAACCTGGGGAATGGATGTGGTAGGACCCATCTTCCCCCGTCGACAAAAGGTGACCGCTTTATTTTAGCAATCACCGATTACTTCTTCAAATGGGCTGAAGCAATTCCGCTCAAAGAAGTCAAAGCAAGTAATGTCATCAAGTTCATCAAACATCACATCATCTATCGATATGGTGTCCCGAGACGAATTGTGCATGACAACGGCCCCCAATTTATCAACAACGCCTTTGTCAGATTCTGTAGCAAGTTCAGAATCCAAGACGTTTCATCTACAGCGTATAATCCCACTGCAAATGGTTTAGCCGAAGCCTTTAATAAGACCATCACCAAGATCTTGGCGAAGCTAGTGAGGACCAATAAGCGAGATTGGGACGACAAGCTCGGTGACGCTCTTTGGGCTTATCGCACCAAGATCCGAACACCAACCGGGCCACCCCAGATTTATACGATGTGAAGCCGCCCCGCCATTGGAAATACAAACTCGCCCTTCGCGGTCGCGACTTGGCGACGGTGAATGACGGATGACGAGCAACATCAGAAGCGTCTCGAAGAGCTTGAGATGTTAGATGAAAAACGCTTGGAAGCTCAACAGCAAATTGAGTTATACCAGGCGTAATTTCCAAAGCCTTTAATAAGAAAGTCCGGCATCGGGTTTTCAAGGAGGGAGATCGTGCTGGCCGTCCACACCAATGATCCTTAATTCCAAGAAGAAAGGCAAATTTCAGCCCAAATGGGAAGGACCATTCGTAATCGACACAATCTACTCAAATGGAGCATATCGCCTGATCACTCAAGACGGCGACAAGTTAATGATGCCAATCAACGGGAAGTTCTGAAGAAATATTACCCTAATATACTCGGGATAACTTCGTTCTTCTGAGTTTAGATGATCGGACTTTGAATAGTCACATTCACTAAACTCCCATTTGGTTAAACCTTGAGCAGTTAGGACCAAAATCAAAATGTCTTTATCATTACTCCCACTTGACCAAACTTTTGAATAGTTAGGGTCATTTTAAATTTTCACTCACTTGGTCAAAGCTTTGAATAGTTAGGGCCAAACCATGTAAATTGGGTAATCGACCTTCATGCGCTTAGGGTTATCCAAATTCCACCTTTACTCACATGAGTTGTAAAGTTCGTGAGTCAATGCCACTGCCCCACTCCAATGTGATTCTCGAGGTGGAGATCCCACTTTGAGTTTCTTTATAGATTCTCCTCGTGCAGATCGAATTTTTTTCTCGACTCTTAGTTCAACGGAACTAAGAGTCATCAATTGAAGCGGGAGATAGGAAAATACCTTCTTCTTCTTCAACACAACAGGTTCGTCTTTGCCCCAAGAGAAGCGGAGATAGGAAAATATCTTCTTCTTCTTCAACACAACGGGTTCGTCTTTGCCCCAAGAGAAGACACAACGGGTTCGTCTTTACCCCAAGAGAAGACACAACGGGTTTGTCTTTGCCCCAAGAGAAGACACAACGGGTTCGTCTTTGCCCCAAGAGAAGACAACAAAATGACAAATAAAGTCACGTATTCAATACATGGCCACCATTACCGACTTAGTAATTTGTTAAATCTACTATTTATGTAGTAGGTGTTATTCCTGCCTTAAATCGTGAATAAGTCATGCCTAACACACGCCGCCGCAACCGCCTCGTGATAACCGACAAGTCCACACATTCAATATCGTGGGCAAATAAAGTCTACGTATTCAATACATGGCCAGTCTCATTCTTGACTTAGTAATTTGTTAAATCTACTATTTATGTAGTAGGTGTTATTCATGTCCTTAAATTAGGAATAAGTGCATCTAACACATCTTGCCGGGTAGTCAATTCAGTAAAGATGACAAAGCCTACGATTCAATATCATGGCAAACAACTGAAGTTCCCAAGAAATATTACCCCTAATATACTCGGGATAACTTCGTTCTTACGGTTTTAGATGATCAGACTTTTGAATAGTCACATTCACTAAACTCCCATTTGGTTAAACCTTCGAACAGTTAGGACCAAAATCAAAATGTCTTTATCATTACTCCCACTTGACCAAACTTTTGAATAGTTAGGGTTGTTTCAAATCTCCACTCCCACTTGGCCAAAATTCCTAACAGTTGAGGCCATCAATAAAATCAAAATCTGCTCTCGATTTCCTTTATGAATGAGAACTCCACTCCAGTAACGGGTTCGTCTCTGTCCCAAGAAGGGATAAATTTGAGTAACCAAATCTCTTAGGTTTCTCTAACTTTCACCTTTTACCCACCTGAGTTAAAAAGCCTCTTTTTATCTCTGAGTCAAAGCCACGTGGCCCGACTCCAATATGATTCTCGAGGTGGAGATCCCACTTTGAGTTTCTTTATAGATTCTCTGGTGCACGTACATCAGGATTTCTTCCGACTCTCAGTTCACGTGAACGAAGAGTCATCAATTGAAGCGGGAGATAGGAAAATACCTTCTTCTTCTTCAACACAACAGGTTCGTCTTTGCCCCAAGAGAAGCGGGAGATAGGAAAATATCTTCTTCTTCTTCAACACAACGGGTTCGTCTTTGCCCCAAGAGAAGACACAACGGGTTCGTCTTTGCCCCAAGAGAAGACACAACGGGTTCGTCTTTGCCCCAAGAGAGGACACAACGGGTTCGTCTTTGCCCCAAGAGAAGACAACAAAAATGACAAATAAAGTCTACGTATTCAATACATGGCCAGTCTCATTACTGACTTAGTAATTTGTTAAATCTACGCCTATTTATGCGTAGTAGGTGTTATTCATGTCCTTAAATTAGGAATAAGTCTGCATCTAACACATACTGCCGGGTAGTCAATTCCCGTAAAGATGACAAAGCCTACGTATTCAATATCGTAGCACAAAGTCTAAGAGAATTCATTCTTTTAGCACAACGTAACATGTAGAATGGACTTAGACAATCTACATGCTAGCCCAACTCAAACGGTAGTTGGTAAAGGTATATCAAATCCGTTGACGGCTGAGGGTTTGCTAAAAATCCTATCAAGGTTATGATCATTTGTTCAAGGATAAAACAAATGACATAATAAAAGTCGATGAAAGTAAAACTAAATTTTATTTCAGGGATAACGAAGTACAAAATATCGACTAAATAAACAAAAATTACAGAAGTATTCTAGAGTGAGAATTGTGGACCCGTTCTTCTAGGCTTGAGAGCTCCTCTTCGTACTTTCGTGTTAATTCCTCTTCCAAAAGTATCTTCGAAGCGTCGTCAAGAGTTAGAAGCTGATTGACCTTTCGATCTAATTCAGCGGACCTTTCCTCAGACGCCTTCAATTGCTTAGCTAGTTTAGAGCGAGTCCTCTCAGAGCTGGCTAGATCAATCTTCGAGAGAGCACGCGCCTCTTCAGCATCCTCAAGAGCTTTCTTCAAATGAGCAATCTCAAGATCGTACATCTCAACTGAGGGGAGCAAGTCGGTATTGGTTGCATCCCGTGCATTCAGACTTGTCCTTATACGCTCGGATTGAGCTTGCACTTGCTGTAGTTCCTCTTGAGCAGCTCTGCCCTTGGCTTCCCTAGCTTGCATGATGGATTCGACTCAAGAGGAGATGTAAGAGGAAGCACCCCCGGACCGTAGTATCTGAAGCTCTCCTAGTTCCTGCTCCAATTAAACCAGGTCTTCTGTAATAGAGTCCGCCAAGTCGGGAAAGCCCTCTTCTCTTATAATACTCACATGCCGATCGAGAAGCCGCTTTGTGAGTCAAGGAAGAGCCTTTACTCACGACCTTTTCAATCAACTTACTGAGAAGGAATGTGAAACCCTCAAGCTCTGCACTGATGACCATTTTCTCCGGGTCTTCATCCGCCATCAAAGCTCTAATTGTGTCGTACAATATGGAGGGAGCCGCTAAAAAAAAAAAGAAGTGTAAGTTTCTGAACACCTTAAATGCTAAAATTCTCATAAGAAACAAGGTTGGGAGATATACCTATGTGGCTAGAAGATCCTCCAGCTGGCGTTGTCTCTCCCACGCTCGTCGGTACAGCCTCGAGAATCACCGGAGTTGATTCAGGTTCAACTTGAGTAGCCGTTGGTCCAGGTTGAACAAGAGAACTCTCAGCTAAGGTCGAGACAATAATGGACTCCGTTGGAAGGATGAGAGGTTGAGTCTCCGAGTGTGGAACCGCCAGAGTTTGCTCTACAATAGTAACAAAATTCCGCAGTAAAAATACCATCAAATATCAACTATCGGCTAGGGGATTAAGAAGATTTGAATGATAAGACACGTATCGGCAGAAGAGCTAGCCTCTACGATAGATTCCCTTTGAGTATGTTCCGATAACATCTCAGAAATTAAAATTTGGTCAAACTCAGAGAAAGAGATCATCTAAGCGAGGCTTTGTTCAGATGACTCCTCGAAACCCTCTTCATGTGCAGGCTCCGTTTGCATCTGACCTTTCGCTGTGACATCGACAATACACTCTGGGTGTTAGTTTGCATATATATACGAATGTTAGAATCGTAATAGTATATGTACATACCGAGCCGTTCTGGGTTCGCTAGACTTACTGCGCCCCGCTTTGAAGCCGCTTCCCTCACCCTCTGCCATCGCAGCTACAACATGTTAACTCTTCAACACAACGAAGGGAGAATAAAGTAAAGTTCAGACTTCATACCGAGACTCGGCTCCGCTTGGCTAACACTTGTGCCCATTTCTTGAAGTTTTTCTAAAAGAATATGAAGCACATTAGCGATTAGCGGGCGAACAAAGTCGGACTCTTCGGTGCCAGAGTCGCCATCGGAGGAGGTATTACGTACTGCGACGGCGGTTCGGGAACATGAGGCATGTCAACATCTGCGTCAGCAGCAGTATCTGGAACACCCTCATCCATAGTTTCAGGTACTTGCGTCGTGAAGCCCGAATCTTCATAAACAAACGCTGGCGGAGGAGAAGGCGCAGCCCGAATCTCACCTTCTTCAGAGGGAGCTGAGAAGAGAGAGTGAAGTAATAAATATCGGTCGCAAACGAAATGATGAAGTTTAAGTTAACAAAATTTTACCTTCTCCTCCAAGTGGAAAATCAGTACCCGCCGCCTAAGGAGCTGGAGAGATTGGACGCCGAGGCCTATGTGCGAGCTTCTTTGTCCGCAATAACGCCTCGACAATGGACGCCGGGAAGGAACAGCCGCGGACCCTCTTCCTGAGAATGAGATCGGAAGCCTCCTCTTCCTCTTCTTCCTCTTCTTCCTCTTCTCCTGTCTCAACAGTCATCTTGTTGGGATAGGTGAGGACGACCTTCTTTCGAGGCCGTTTTAAAGAACATTTGGGAGGAGATGGGACACGGGGAGAAGCCCTGACTGGTGCATCCCGTCGAGTTGGAGAACGGCGTGAAGGAGGAACTACCACTGCACTCCGTATCCGGACACCCGTGGGACGGACAATCTCTTCCTCTTCGGAAGTTCGAATGGTATCGTCGAACTCTTCTTCCTCACTCTCCTCTCTGTTGACCTTCTTCTTGCCTTTTGATTTCCGCGACGGTTGAGCTCGCGGAGGAGAAGCATGAGTTACGAGGTTTCTTTCAGGCCCCACTTGGGGAGCGCACGCAATGAGCCACTTGCAATCTGAAGCGTCGTTTGAAGCTTAGGCTCAGCCAGGGAGATCAATTTGGCATCGGGTACCGGCCGATACTCCAAAACTAGGAGCGCGCACCGTCAATAAGGCCTCCGTGGGTCTTCATCCCCCGATTCAGATTCCCGACATAGATCTGATCATAGTCGAATTGACGAGAAAATCGACATGGAAGATAAGGCTCAATGTCACACGAGTTCTTAACTCGGAAGACGAGGTAGCCGGGCCGAATGTTTATCGACCACGAGGCGGTGAGGTCGGGATAATGCGGCTTCCGTTAAGCTCAGCAGCATCAATGAGAACGTCATCGTAATGACCCGAGAAGTGTGGGAAACACTTGAAGAATTCCCAACTCTTGGCGATCTTGAATTGGCGAGACGCCTCAGAGAACTGTCTTGCTCCCCACTTGCAGTTCTCCAAATTTTGCAACAGTGGAACTTCAGGGTTGATTGCCTCGGGCGCCGTCATCAAGTCCGGACGATGGAGTACGAGCCAAGCCATCAAATAAGTATAAGGTAGTTCTACTTTGACGGCCGGGATCTCGTCGGAGGACCCTTTGCCCTTCTGGTTGAAGCCGGCAACTAAGCGTCGAAGCCCACAATGGATATCTGCTACCATCGCCGAGAGGAGAGAAAGTCGACGACCGACGACTAGCTTCGGCTTGGGAAGAGTACTTCGAGGCATGGCATCGAGGATTGATCGCGAACCACGCATTTCTTGACCAAATTGCTAAGTAGCCCGCCAAAAGAGTGTGTGGCTTGATTTGTACGCACTTGCCACAAGAAAGTCTCGAACTTGGTGCCCTTGGGAATCTTGCCCTCAGCAAATGGAGTAGTAAAAGATTGGGCATTTGTCTTCACGATCAAATTATTGATCGCAGAAGGAGTTAGAGGCTCCGGTTCTTTTACCTCATTACTACTCTTTAAGTTCTTGAACAGATAATTGGCAAATTGCTTTAAACTAACTTGCGGACTTTTCTTGGCTCTCACGTTAGCTGACGCTATTGCCGTCTGGTAGTGGCAGGTCAACTCCCAAAGGATCTCATAAATACCTGACCCCTTCACCTTCATCTCCTTCAGTCGACGATTGGTGGGGAAGTACTCCTGGTACGGCGCGTCACCCATTGGAAGACCAGATATTTTCATCATCTCATGGAGTAGCATGCCCAACTCCCCATTCTTTGTCAGGAAAGTATTGGTGTCCGGATTATAAATCTCCAAAAGCATGAGGAAGTGATGCACGCTAATGGGAATCCCATACATGCTTGCACGGATGGGAACGTACAAACCAATCTCTTGTAGCTCACGACTCCACCGGCCGAGGACGTACTTGGTCATCCGCGTCCACCATCGGTCGCCAGTAGAATGGACCCAACCAAAGCATCGGTGAGATTTCTTAGGAGGTAGTGCCCTTCCTATTCTGGCCAGACGATTCTTCACGGTGTCAGCCTTGACCAACAACTCGTTGTGAGGTGGGCTGTCTTGACCTATGATTCCCGGGAATAGTGCACGGACATAGTCCTTATCGCTCGAGCCTGGGGTAGCGCCTTGGCCAACATACCCACAGTGGATGCGTTCCTGGTCCTCAGTCAATCTCCAAGGCATGCTCCTCTTGACTGACAGGTTGCGCAGGTGCACCAATGAATGATGGCGAGCAAAGGAGGGCAGGTGAAGACGGGAACCGTCGCCTTCATACAGCCAAGCCTCGGTGCGGGAAGATAGAACCTCCAGGTCAGCAACGGAGTCCCCGAACAAATAGCTGGATTTCCTCATAACCTCAGTAAAGCCAGCACTTTTCATCAGCGGGGCGTCAGTTATCATCCTCCGCAAATCACGGCGGTCCCCTTGCTCCAATAACTCTAATAACTCTGGAGGTGCACTTGGGCCGAGGAGGGGGATATCAGTCACTAATGGCGCCTCACGAGAGGAGGAGAACACGGTGCTATGTAGCCCACTCGACTCGTGAGCAACAAACGCCGAAGAAGGGAATTCAACTGCAAGGCACAGGAGAATATATCAGAACAAGACTAGTGAACAATACTGAGGGTAAAGAACACTTGGTCAAAATCAAAAAATGAATGAGAGAACTGCTCGCAAGGGTCGAGACACCGCATCGTCGCTACGCAAGCCGAGATTACCAAACCGTTCTCGCCAACAATAAGGATAGCCCCAAACCGCCTCGCCAATAGCTGAAACTGAATCGCCTCGCTAGCGCAGATGATAATGACATCACCGCCAGCAAACATAAGGCGCCAAGATCTCATGTTATTGATTTTACGAGTGTTTTGACAATGCAAAACACTCGTTTAAGCCCAGATCCTCACGAAGGAGGACCTCGACTCTTCCCGAATGCCTCGCAAAGGAGAACAAACAGGGATCTTACAAAAAAATCCCACTTTTCAACCCAAAATACGTGCATACACAGAGAAGAACTCACCCCCAAAGGATGAGGTAGTTGGTTCTTCAACTTCGAAAGTTTGGGGAACAGATTTGGCCTTGGGGACACGAGATCTCTTGGGAGACATGATAAAAGTTGAGTTTTTTGGCTTAAACAAGAAAAAAAACTCGGGTTTTGATGAAGGTAGAGACAAGAAAAGCTTAAAAGGCCGGGAAATGGGAGGCTAGGGTTCGGCTTTGATGTTGGATCAAGGAAAAAGACCGATCTCGTGAAGAAAATCGATCAAAACTGGAGAAACCCTGTAGAGTCGAAAAAAGTTTATTGATTGAATGAATGGGTTTACAATCAAATTTTCTCGATACAGAGGGAAGAGAAGATTGATTCGACTTCTCTTTTAAGGTGGGTTTTCGTAGCGATAGGATGCTTCACTCAATGCTCACGCTGAGATTGCTTCCGTTGGCGATCGAGCGAGTTGAGATGATCTTGAGATTGTTGATGAAGAGCTTGATCTCTTTCTCGTGCGCAAGTGTTGATCTCCAAAAGTTCCAAAAGCTCCCTTCTAATGGTCGCCACCGCCATTTATAGGGCTTTAGCACGAATCGCATGCAAGAATTGTGGAAACGTGGGTTAAGCGATATGGGCGTGGGCATAGCGATGCCCACCACTTAACCCACGTGGTTGTTGTGGCTTTCGTGGCCTTTAGATTGACTGCGAGGTTAAGCTTGAGCCGTCGGATAACGAGCTTTGTTGCAAGGCGAGAGTCAAAGTTCACGGTGTGGCGAACCTCGTCCTCGGTGACCATCGTGCTCGATCTTTGTTGGCGAGCCTCGTCAAACTTTGATGTTGTAGGCGAGCCTCGTCAAACTTTGATGTTGTAGGCGAGCCTCGTCAAACTTTGATGTTGTGGGCGAGCCTCACAAACTTTGATGTTGTGGGCAGCCTCACAAACTTTGATGTTGTGGGCGAGCCTCGTCAAACTTTGATGTTGTAGGCGAGCCTTGTCTTGAAAGTCGAGATTCACAACTGTAGGTGAACCTCGGTTGAGCATCGAGCCTCGGTTGAAAGTCAAGATTCACAACTGTAGGTGAACCTCGGTTGAACATCGAGCCTCGGTTGAAAATCGAGATTCACAATCTGTAGGTGAACCTCGCTGAACATTGAGCCTCGGTTGAATGGTGAGCCACGCCAGAGGTAACCTCAGATGAAAGTCGAAGCCATGGGGCTAACCTCGCTTTAAGATTAAAGTCAAGTTTCAAGGCGAATGTCGAGCTTAGCTCCTCTTGTGAACCTCGGATGAAAGTGGAAATCACCGCTAGCTTAATTTCGCCGACCACCGCTATAAGCGACCTCATCATATGACTGTTGAGCTTCATTTCTCGTGCGAACCTCGTGTTAAGATCGAACTCCGCTCCACGTGCGAACCTCATATGAATGTCGAGCCACGCCCGGGCTAACCTCCAATCTTGTCTCTTAGCATTTTTAATACTTACAAATCATGCGAGGCGAGGTTAGGGTCGGCGACTTCGCGGGTGAGCTTGCCTGTCTTGAGACGAGCTTCAAGCGAGGCGAGCTCAAGTCTTCATGCGAAGCTTGCGCTGAGGCGAGCTAAGCTCCTTTGCAGCGAAGCTTGCTCTACAAGCGAGCTCGAACATGCTACGAAGAGCAGTGCGTAACTTTCAAACCGTAAGTCGAATCGGACTAATTACATATGAAAATCGACTATCTCGGCGAGGCGAGCCAACGAAACCTACCGCGGGGTTCAGTTTACTCGGTCATTTTGCCAAATTCCTTCCGGTTTGGGAGATATCGACACTTTTGTCTATTTTGTAAAGTCAAGCATTCAGGTGAACTTAACCTTTAGGCGGGCCTGTCTTTCCTCAGGTGGGCCTGACTCAACTCAAATGGACCCTTAAGCTATTTTGCTCATTCCGAGTTGTTGTGCAGGGATTAAGGCAATTTTCATTGCCTACAAACCCTAACAAAACCGAAAGAAAACCCTAGATCTAGAGAGGATTCTCGAGCAAACTGTGAGATTTGACGGGCTAAAGAGGATCTTTGAGCTTCTACAAAGGCAAGTAAGGGTTTCGGAGGAGTTTTGAATTCCAAGAGCCGGGTTGAAGTGTTGAGAAAGACCCGAACTGACGGCTTATATAGGGCCAAACTGTCTCGGCCCCTTCGGGCACGACAGTCGTAACTGCCGCGCACGCCCCTTTGAGCGCGACAGTCATAACTGCCGCGCACGCCCTCTTCGAGCGCAACACTTTCGATTGTCGCGCACGAAGAGAGACCCCAAACTGTTTCGGTAACTCCAAGACTCGACGATTATCCTCCACGCGAGATTCGAGGCAGTATATTCAAGGCAAATTGGCCCCATATTATATTCGGAAGCTTTCCCGGAAGTCCGACAACAAACAACTTATGTTCCAAGTGTTCAGTAAGCCGGACGACGCTTCTTCTCTAAAATTCTCGTTGCTGAAGAAGAATCATACGCCATGGTTCTCGAGGCACTCAATTACGACCCAAGTGGTGACTTTCAAGATGAAGATGATCAGTTCAAATTCGACTTCTTCATTTCAACCAATCCAAATACAAATACAATAGCTATTGATCCCAAAGTATGGTCAGCGACGTCACGTAGCCAGGGTTCGAAAACTGAAGCAAGATAGAGGCCCCTTCTATAAAGTTCAACGTTGAGCGAAGCAAAGTATCTTATCCAAAGTATTCCGCACTTTGACAAAATACTGAGAGTCGAAAACTTTGGAGGGTATCTGTAGGCATCAAAAATTACTGAAGAACCCTAAATATGACTTAATCACGAGAAGATCGAAGAACGACGTCGTCCAGATCTAAGGAAGTCAACCACAGGGTGAAACCAATGTCCGAAACACTTTCTTGTGTCGCACCATTGGCGCGACACCTTGTTGTGTCTCGCTATTGGCGAGACACTTTCTAGTGTCGCGCCAAAGGTGAGACACCAAAAGGCGTCTGAAGTGTGCTCTTGAAGTGTTCCATTGATGCTCGTGGGGCCCACTTGACTTTTTCAACGCAAAGAGACGTTCAGCCACGTTAGTGGGCGGCTACACGCTGAAAATGCGCCCGCTAAGCGTGAAATTAGGGCATTTAATCGTGCCTAAAATGGAGGAAAGCCGTTACAACAGCGGGAGACATCTCCTCTTCGGCGGTAGTTAACACTGCCGCCAAAGATGCGCTGACAGCCAGTGCGCTGGGCGCCAACACCGCCGCTACCACTACGGATTTTGGACACTTGACGACTTGTGTTCTTTTCAGATGTGACGCCTCCCAAAGGCTATAAATACCCCCCTACGTCCACTTGGGTGGGGGATCGATCGGAGATCAGAGTTTTGGAGATCAAAAATTTCCTAAGCTAAGAGCCTTGCACAGAGAGAGAAGGAGATTTTGAGCTTCAGCCAAGAAGACTTCAAGAACTTCATCCACGTGGAGATCCTCGAGTTTAAGCTTAGACTTATTCTTGGGAAGAGTAGATATCTTACTTTGCTAAGATATTTACTTTAGTTCTTATTTCCTTAGCGAAGCATTAACTCAACCCCGTCGATTCGACGATCGTTGCTAAGGTGGTCCACGGACGACGCTGCCTCCCAAGACAAAGCCAAGAATCCACGCAGCGTGAGATCTACATGTGTAGTGTCTTACGTTGCGTGTTTGTGAAAGCGACTCAAATTCCTTTGTAATAGAGAGTTACACGGTAATTTTCTTGTTTTCATTGTCAAAATGTTTTGTAATGGAAATAACAAAGAAACCAGCTTTCGACCGAAACAACCGGGAACCTCGTCTTCCTTGAAAGAATAGACATTGGGGAACCTTAGTTCTGACGACTTCTGTTTTTGAGGTCGTTGCTGCCATTGGGGCTGCGATTATTGCGGTTGTTACTGCGGCTATAGCTGGAACGTTTAGTTTGCATCCACTACTTTCGCCTGCGGCTTCCCTTTGCCGCGTGGGACGAAATTCTATTTGTGAGCATTTGCCATTTGCTGGCCTCTTTCTGCCTTTTTCCTCTTAAGGAATCGCTCGGCATGCTCCTCGTGCACCTTCAAGTCCCTCCATGTCTTGGACGGTGCCGTTCCCATTGCTTCCAGCACGTCCAATGAAAGGTTGTTGTGGCAGGTCTGGAGAATGAACTCCTTAGTTATCGGGTCCCGATAATTTATTGCCTTGTTTCGGAACCGCTTGACGAAGCTGTCTACCGCCTCTCCGTCCTTTTGTTTTTCATCCAACAACATCCCAATGGATATCTCGGTATCGTCATCGAAGAAATTGGTGAGGAACATGGTCTCCATGTCGTCCCAGCTGTTAACGCTCCCCGGTTTGAGACGGCGGTACCAATTGAAGGCAGCTCCTCGAAGAGTGCCAACGAATGACCGAACCATAAAGGGCTCATTACCGGAAATAACCCCTAGGTGGGACTTGAAGTAGATCAAATGCTGAGTGGGTGAGCACTTCCAGTCGAACGGCGTAAAGTTTATTAGATTGAACTTCACCGGATACGGGATTGATTCCCATTCCTTGGAGTGCGCTACGGTATACTGTCTTCATTACCTTTTGGTAAATCAAAGTGTTGATCTTACTCTCGAGGTCCTTTATCTTTTCATTCTCACCTACGTCATTGTTCGGGTGATTTTGAGGAGGGACGATGCTATTACCATTGGCGTTCTCGAGGCTACCTCCCGCATTCTGTTTATCAGAGGGATTACCGGTGTTACGGTCTTCATCCCTGTCCGTGTCGCTGTCCGTTTGGTTGATGTTATTGCGACGACTTGATTCACCATGGCGATTCGTTAGTGCTTGGATTTGCTGGTCATGCATCTCTCTCATTTGCTGCATGGCCATCTCCATCTCGAACTTGAAATTCTCCTTTTACTTGGCCATAGCCTCTTCAAGCATCTTAGCCACTTGTTCTGCACTGATCATGAATGTCTCACGGGGTTGTTCCTCGCTGAAAACCGTATTATCGGAAGCCATTGCAGAGCCAGCGTCTGATACTTCATCATCTGAGGGTAACCCCCTCTGCACTCTGCCATAGTTAGGTCGTCTGATAGTCCCGGACCGTAACCGAGTCATTCGTTGAGATACCCCGAGAATGGCACGTGTCGATGCCACTTTGCTAGTCATGTTGATGGTGACTCTTGGCAATTCATCACCTTGAGACACCGATCTTCTTTCGTGGAAGCGCCTCGACCTGGGTTTTGGCATTTTGGTGCCATGCTTATCAAAGACCGACACCTTCTCCGGAGTTGTATTGGTGCAGTTGCAAATCCGACAACACCGCCCTTATCAGCTTGGAACACAGACAATGTGTGTTCAACTCTGGGGAACTCTTTTTTTGAGATTTACTCGTACCCCCAGCATGATAGTACAACTCATCGGTATGAATGCCGGAGCAACCCATCGTGTGTTGGTATGACTTCTCAGGTATAACGTCATCGTCGTCAGACGAAAATGTTTCCTTCTGAGGATGAACCGCGTTATCAGAGCTTTCAAAAGTCACTCATCTCAAAGTTCGCCCTTGCGGGTGTGCGGCTTCGACGGGCTCTTGAACCTCAATTCGTAGCCCGGTGCGAGCAGCTACAGGAATCTTCCTGTCATGGTGGAGGTGGATGCGACACCCAGTACTGTGAGTTGTCCGGGACCTATTCAACGGGCCCAAACGTTCCTTAACCAGAATTTTTCCTCGTTCATCATGCAACAGACCGAGGCGCTCTAATACCATTTTCTTGCTTTGGGGTAAGCCAGCGGGATCGACCGAAGTGGGAACAGAGTTAGACGGAGAGTTGGATGTGGTCGCCGGAGGTGGAATCAGTATTGGGCTGACCTTTCTTTGATTCAGGTTACCCTGTAGCGGCCGAGCCTTAGTCGAATCAGCCTGAGGTGGCTAATCCCTAGTTGACATTTTTGCCCTTGTCCGAATCGTCGTTCCGGATTTCTCCAAACTTGGCGCATCTTTGGTGGCTTCTTGGCCATTTCTTCTTTCTTCAATATTCGGGCCTCTTGAACTAGAGCCGTGCATCGCGGATGCCGCGCGCTTCGGATCGCTCCTCGGCGTTGAGCAGTTCGTCGGCGTGGACCCATTCACTTGTTAACATCTTGGAGGAGCTCCCAACCATCTGTTGTTGAGGCCTTTAACCTCTTCTGAACTTGAGATCCATCTCATAGCGGATCCCATCAACCGATTCTAGGGCCTTGGCGAATTGACACGCCAGGCGTTGGCGTCGCCTCTGGCGGGCTCTCTTTGAGAGAGTTGGCACGCTATCAGCGGTCATCTCCTGCACAGAGGAGTTCAGATCTGCGGATCCGGCCATCTTAGATGTCGGAAGGACGCTACTTACTGTGACTTTGGCAGCAGAGGGGTTGGGATCCTCGCCTTGAGATTCCGGATCCGAGGGCCAGCGGATCTTCCTTGCAGCGGAAATCTTCCTGGATTTGCGGGGGGAGGACGATCTGGACGAGGATGATAGATACTCCTCGAATTTTGGTTGGTCAAACTCATATTCGACCTCCTCTTCAACCGGGATCGCTATCCGTGGTTGCGACACGACGATCTCATCAGTGAGATCGTTGGCTCCCACTGTGGTTGCTAGCTTGTTCGCGAAAAAAGTCGGGTTGATCTTCATTGATGAACTCATTACAACTTTATGCGTTACAATGAATTCAAAAGTTCGTCTTTTTATAAGACTTGATTACAATGAAAATCAAAAGAAAAAATTATAACTTTTTCCTGAAACAAACACAGGACCCTGTTTATCAGACTCCTGCTTGCGTGGGATCTTTGCTCGTGCCGGGGTTTATCCGCGGACCGCCGCGTGATCTGATCCGGTGAAAGATCTACACGATCAAGGGGATTATTTCACGAGGGAAATAATTGCCAAAGTGAGTGAAATCGACCAATCGAAATCACCACTCTTCTCGGGATCAAAACGAAGTTTGATCCGGAGGGGTCACGTGTAGATCCGATCCTTAGATCTCTCGAACTTCTTCACTTTATGCTAACGGGTTCGCTGAAATCTCAGATCTCGATGTCGGATCTAAGCGTGGATCGCTGTTGAATCTGGCAGAGCCTTCCCTTCTCCTCAAAAGCCCAGATCTGAAAAATGAGAGCCCCCCTGTGTATTTATAGGCTTTAAAGCGGGTCGGGTCAAAAAATCACGCCTAGCCACCTCTTGGTGGCTCGGTTTTGGCCGAACCACCAAGAGGTGGCTCGGCCACCGAGCTGCCCAAGTGGCTTTTTTCGTCATTTCGAGTCCAATCCGGTTCAGTCTCGTCGATGTTCGTTAATCTGAAGCTTCATAGTTGGGTTTATCCCATTATTAAGTATCGGGTTCGTCGCCCGTGACTTACACCTACACTTCGCTTCATGCATTTCGTCGACTCGCTTTATGCGTTTGCGTCGCGGTCACTTGTTATTACGTCGTCAACGATTCGCCGTTACGTCGTCGGATGGCTCACCAATTGTCAACTCATTGTCACGAGTCATGTTCGGGGACTTATAGGTAATTTTCAACGCCTACAGTCGGTGGTCGTGGATTTGGAGGTCGAGGTCCTGGAGGTCGTGGTAATGGAGGTCGAGGACCTGGGGCAAAAAATTTTGGGGATTGACTTGATCAATTTCTAGGGCTGATGGGGGTTCAAGTAACCCTAATCCATGGCAATGGCATCGTGAAAGAGCAGCTCCTTCTCACTTTTCATCTTCAAGAAATCTACATGGCCCTAATCCGGTGGAGAAAGATGAACGTAAAAGATTGATGTCTACTGCAGATGAAGAAAAATTTCAAGAAACTTTACTCTGATTTCAAGATCAGGGTCCAAGGGATTTTGGATCTTTGGAGGCTGAATTGAAGGTTTCAGGTGATCGTCCTCACTTCTCATTTGCTATTCTTAATTTTGAAGGTGAAGCAAATTCTAAATTTTAAAAATTTAGAAATTTTGCTATCATAACTTTTGTTGAGGGTGGTAATATTTCTTTAGAGAGATTAGAACTAGATTTGAGGGCTTTTTTCCCCATGAATAAACATTGGGATGTTCGTTTGTTTACTGAGGGTGAAGTTCTTGTTAAGATTCAGCCTTGGAAACAAATGGAAGAACTTATTAGGATGTGGGTCATCTCTTAAGATCATGCAAGATTAAGTTCAGAAGATGTAGTTCTTGGGAGGGGAATATTGTCGAAGATAGAAATGCCTGTGTCTGGATTAAACTGAAGAAAGTCCTTCCTTTTTTGTGAAACAGAGAATCTTTTGAGCATATGGTGAAGCATTTTGTGGATCTAGTTGAACTTGATTCTTTAACAATGGCTTGTTCTGAATTTATGGATGCTGTGCTCTTGGTTAATTTTGAATATATTGATATTCCTAAGCTGCTGAAGGTTTATGTGGGTAGATATCAATATATAATATTGAGGTTTCTCTTATGTCCATTATGGGGGAGTTATCTGTTGATGAGAGGAAAAAATAAAAAAATGATCTGCATGAAGATAACAACCAAAGTTCTTATCATGATAAATGGTTTAAAGGAAGAAAGGAGAGTGTTTCTGATTCATCTTCTTTGAAAAAAATAAGCTAATAGCTCTTGGTCTGTTAGACAAGATTTGAGGAAGAATCCATGGGGATCTCCTGCTGCTAAACTGTGGACTGATGCTAAATCTTACTATCAGAAACAGGCTCTTGGATGGGGATCTTGGGGAGAGAATTCTTTGAAAGAAAAGGAGGCTATTATTAATAATGAGGAAGTTGCTTTTCAAGTAGGTGATAATGATTTTGAACAACAGAAGTGTCAAGCTTTTGCTGGAAAAGCTGAGGAAGTGGTTGTGGAAAAGAATAGCTTGGAGGATTTGGTAGATAAAGAGCAACCTGATATGCCCTTCTCTCATGTGCCTAGTGGGAAAGTGGCAGAATCACAAGTGGAGGGCAGAATCACAAGTGGAGGAACTTTGTCACAATATTGAAGTGGGGGAGAATATAGGAGAGATGGAAAGTCGGGAAGTTGAGGGAAATTCTAATGTACGTGGAGGAAAATCTTGAAGATACTAATAACTGGATGGTCTCAGTTACTGGAAACTCTGAAACTCAGGATGAAAGAGATATTCTTGTTGTCAAACCACTTAACTCATTGCCTCCTGAGAGTTTATACATTGAAGATATGATGGGGAAACACCCAAAAATGGGGTTTGTCAAAAGATGCTCTAGATTTGTGGATCTTGAACCTATTTCAACAATGGACAGAGCTTCATTGAGAGTTGCTGCTAAGAACATAATTAATACTACTGTGGCTGGAGGTGGATCTGCTTCTGGAGTACATGATGCTGTGACTGACTCAGGTGAGGCTTCTTCTTCTCTTGGGTCTAATTTCATACCTATTTTATTTAATAGTTGTACTGATAGTCAGCTGCATAAATATGCCTCTTGCTGTCATGCTTGATCCTCAAGAGGGTTTTGATCCTCTTAAAAAAGTGAGGCAAATAGATTTGGAGAGAGCTACTATGCAGTAGTCTCTTGGAGTTTGTTCTCCTGTGGAGTTGTTTTGTTCTTATGTTTGTTACTTGGAATGTTAGAGGTTTGAGATTAAGTACCAAGAGATATGGGGTCAAAGATTTTTGTCAGTTAAACAAATTTGAGGTCATATGCTTGCAAGAAACTAAGCTGAGCTCTGTTAATGAACATATTCTAAAAAGTTTAGGTGGTAACATGTTTGATTGGGTTTGTTTACCCTCTATTCGTACCGCAGGGGGAATCTTGGTTGGTTGGATGATCAATAAATGGAAGCTTATAAATGATATGTCTGGAAAGTTTGTGTTGTCTGCTATTTTACAAAACAAAAAAACTGGTTTTGTTTGGACTGTTTCTTCAGTCTATGGGCCTCATTGTAATAAAGAAAGATTGGAATTTTGGCAAGAGCTTAGAAATATTAAAAATATTGTTTCTGGTGCATGAGTTGTAGTGGGAGATTTTAATATCACCATTAGTCCTGAGGAAAGAAAGGTAAAACTAGTCATAAAAAGGATATGGAAGAATTTAATGAAGTTATCAATGATTTGGAATTGATTGACAGTCCTCTTCATGGGAGGAATTTTACCTGATCGAATAAAAGAAGATCCCATTCAATGGCTAGATTGGATAGAGTTTTTTTCAACTCTGAATGGGAGGATAAATATCCTTTTTCCAAGCAAAAACGTCTTAGCAGCCAATTATCAGATCATGCCCCTATAGGTTTTGATTGTGGAGATAATCAACAATTTTATAAAATTTTTAGATTTGAAAAAATGTGGTTGCAATCTGATGAATTCAGAAAAAGTGTGCCAGTTTAGTGGAGTCGTGCTCCTGCTAGTCCTTCTGCGGCTAAAAATATTGTGGGTAAATTGAAATTCATGAGAAAATGTATAAAACATTAGGTTCATACCAATTTTTATAGTGTCAAATAGAAAAAAAGAGAGCTTCCGGAAAATTTGTTAGAATTGGAAGTTCTAGAAGAAAATTGAGATTTGACAGATAATGAACTGATACAAAAAATGATATTACTTTACAGTTGAATGAGATCTTGTTCCAAGAAGAGCAAATGTGGAAACAAAGAGCTAAAGCTCATTGGCTTAAAGAGGGGGATAATAATACATCCTATTTTCACAAATTGGCTAATGGTAAGAAAAGAAACAATCTGATTTCATCCGTTATGGTGAATAATAAAGAGATCAATTCAGATGATGGAATTGCTCAAGTTTTTTTTTTTGACCATTACAAGCAAGTTTTTGGGCAGGCTGTTTCTCACAGATGCCAACTTAACTGGGGTAAATTATATCCTGATGTTGATTGGGGAGCCAGTGACATTGAACAACCTTTTTCTATGGAAGATGTGTATAAAGCTATTTTTGATATGAATGGAGATAAGCCCCTAGGACCTGATGGTTTTCCTGCATTATTTTTTCCAGTTTTCTGGGATGTTGTGAAAAATGATCTTATGAAGCTTTTTGATGAGTTTTATGAAGGAAAGTTAGAAATTGACAGAATCAATTATGCACACATTGTTCTTATTCCAAAAAAAATGAGTCTTTAACTGTCAATGACTACAGACCTATCAGTCTCTTGAATGTGATTTACAAAATGATTACTAAGGTCTTGACCAATAGATTGAACCTTAAGCTTAATATGCTTATTGATCCAGTTCAGTCTGGATTCATTAAAGGTAGACATCTTATTGATAGGGTGGCTGCAGCACAAGAGATAACTTCTGACTGCTTTCAAAATAAAAAAATTGGGGGGGGGGGGGGTGGATTCTTTTAAAACTAGATTTTGCAAAGGCATATGATATTCTTGATTGGAATTCATCCTGGAGGTTTTGAAAGCCAAGGGCTTTGGAGCCAAATGGATCAATTGGGTGAGTATATGTCTAAAAGGTGGTTTATCTGCCATTTCATTGAATGGTAAACCTGGGCCTTGGATCATGTCTAAAAGAGGAGTTCACCAAGGAGATCCTCTGTCACCTCTCCTGTTTGTCCTGGCAGCTGATTCATTTAATAAGATGTTACATTTGGCAGTTGAAGCTTGTAGGCAATAAAAATTACCTTAATCCCTGCACAGCAACTCGGAACAAGCAGAAGAGTTTAAGGTTCCATCTGAGTGAAGTCAGGCCCACCTGAGGAAAGTCAGGCCCGCCTAAAGGTTAAGTTCACCCGAATGCTTGACTTTACAAAATAGACAAAAGTGCTGATATCTCTCAAATCGGAAGGAATTTGGCAAAATGACCGAAGCAAACCGAACCCTTCGGGTGGGTTTGGTTGGCTCCATCTCGTCGAGATAGTCGATTTTCATATATAATTCGTCCAATTCCGACGTACGGATTGAAAGTTACGACTGTTCTTAAGTAGCATGTTGGGGCTTCG
Organism: Asparagus setaceus; assembly: GCA_012295165.1. Classification (NCBI taxonomy): domain Eukaryota; kingdom Viridiplantae; phylum Streptophyta; class Magnoliopsida; order Asparagales; family Asparagaceae; genus Asparagus; species Asparagus setaceus. Next base: position 80,849,239 of record CM022706.1, read on the forward strand.
CTTGTGAAGCTTCGCTGCAAAAGAGCTTAGCTTCGCCTCAAAGCTTCGCATGAAGACTTGAGCTCGCCGCATCCTTGAAGCTTCGATGCGCCGCGGGACAAGCTTCGCCATAAGCTTCGCTGAAGGATTGAAGCTCAAGCTCACTGAGGTGGGCTTCGCTGAAGGCATGACTCACTGAAGCCGAGCTTCGCTGAATAAGCGCCTAACAGCCCAACCTCGCTGCATGATCGGTCCTTTGAAGACCAAGAGCTCGCTTCGCCCGAACTTGTGCTTGAGCTCGCTTACATCAGAGCTCGAGCTCGCCATCCATACCTAGCTTGCTGCTTGGAAGCTTCGCTGAAGGCTGGCTTCGCTGCGGACCCTTGGTTCGCTGCATGCGAGCCGCCAAAGACCAAGCTTCGCCCTCTGGTCGCCTTCGCCCGCATGCTTGAAGCCCGCCTGCACAAGGCAAGCTCGCCTACAGACTTTTCAAGACCGCCCACTTGAAGCATGGGAGATGTCACATCCCATAGTGGTCACATCCCACAGAGAGCATGGTTCCCCTCACAGTGGTCACATCCCACAGGGGGTATGGCTCTCCTCAACTGGGCATGTGATTATCACGTTTTAATTATATTTTTATACCCTCATTACCTATGTTATATGAATAAAGATATTACTAATAATCATTTTTATCTTATTTTGCAGGCTAATAAAGAAATAATGAATAAAAGCCCAAATGACTCAAATTCTCTGAATTTCTACCAATTTTAGAAGCCCAAATCTGAAGACAAACGAAGGCCCAAGATACCAAATTGATCCAAGAGAAATTCGTGAAGAAATATCAAGAAAAGACAAAATCCGTTGGGAACCAATCGGTTGACCTACCGGTTGGCCAACCGGTTGGCTAACGGTTGGCTAACCGATCGACCAACCGATCGGTTTGCAAATGCATTCAGATTAATGGTGGATTTCTCTTCCTTTTGGCAAAGTTTGATCCAATGGTTCACATCAACTCCGTTGGGCTATAAATAGGGGTGAAGGCTGAGGGTTTTGAGTGTGAAATATTTTGTAAAAACTCCATTTGGAGAGGAGGGTTACTCTTAATTGAGAAGACCTTCCAAAATTGTAACTTTTGTTACACAATAAATGAAATTTTTCACCTTCAATTTCCTTTCTCTTCTTCTAATCCAAGGACCAAAGGAGGATTAGATTAAGATCGAGGAGTTGTTGGTTTCTACTTTATTTCTTTTGCATTTCTTTTCTTTATTTCTTGTTCATTTATATGCTTTGTAGCTTAGATTTACTTTCATGCAATTTAATTCCTTGCAATTTACTTTCATGCAATTTACTTTCATGCAATGTATTTAATTCTTGTATTTACTTTCTAGAATAGATTTTTCTTTTCTTTAATTCACCTTGAGGCTAGAACCCTCTTGGGAATTACCCTTTTCAAAGTGTGGAGCCAATATTTGTGGGATCCCTAGAGATTGTTTGAAACTAGCTAACAAATCCAACTCATTCATGTGAGATTGAGATAAGCTAAGTGGATCTACTCTAGATTCCTCATATCTTTAATTAATCCTCCATACTTTACATTCTTGATTTTGCACTTATCCTTATTTTTCATTTGTTGTTATTTTCCTTTATCTCTCTCAATCTTGCTTTCTTTTATTTTGCACTTATTTTCTCTCAATCTCATATTCCCTCCATGTGCATATAATCTCAAACCTAGTTTTGTTATTATGTGCATATAACCACAACCACATTCTCAACTTTATTTTTTTCCTCTTTTTGCACATAATCCACAATCCACTCTCTCTTATCTCTCACCACCACTTTCACCATTTTCTCACTTTCATTTTATTTGAATAAACTCCTAATTGTCACGCGCATAATTTGAGAACCAAAACTTGATCAAACTCTTCCTACTTCCCGTTCCTCGTGGGATCGATAATCTTATATACTATAACTTGATAAAGGTTGTATACTTGCAACTTAGGAGGTAATCGTTTCCCATCAAGTTTTTGGCGCCGTTGCCGGGGAACGGTGTTTATAAGTAGGATTTTTATTGACTTTGGTTCCTTATTTTGTGTGTTTTCTTTTGTGTAGGAACTTGGAGCTTGAAGATCAAGAGTTGAAGACTCAAGATTGAAGAATTGCCTCCAACGAGGCTTTGGATAGCGATTGCGTGGGTAACTCTTCTTTCTAGTATTCTCAATTCTACCCTTTAGATAGTTCATTCACATTAGAGACAATTAGGATAAAAAAAATAAAAAATAAAAATAAAAAAAAATAAAGATTTTACCTTTGTCGACCCTAATAAACTTTATTTTTTTTTAATTGTCGACCATAATAAAAAAATAAAAAGATTTTTGTGTTTGCATCCTTTTTAGTTGCTTTTAATTCTTAGGGTTGCATTTCATATAATAGTAGGAATTCACCAAGTGATTTGAGCATCTTGATTTGGCACACACTTGAAAATATCTTAAGGGCAAAACCCATTAATCAAGATAAGGTGAGGGATTTCATCACCCTTTCCTTAGCCCAAAAATCACTCATTCCTCACTACACTTACCCAAGCCTATTAAAATTTGATTAGACGTTGGCCCCTAAGGATTCGAGCTCATTAAGGAACAATAATTTCTTAAGTGAACCGGTCCAAGTTTATTTGGATTAATTGGTGTCTAAGGCAAGGTTTAGGGGTTGCGTAAGGCGCTCCGAAAGGAAAGAGGTACTTAATTGATCTTTGATCTCCCTCTAGTACTATCCTTACCTGGCTAATTACCCAAGTAAACTTTGGTCTTTTCATTAAGGAAATTTTTGGTTAGGAGCTGGTCTAAGTCAAGTTTAGGCTTAACCCTAGAGTTAGGGTGATTGAAAAGTGATTGTCTTGATTTGTTTTTAGTTAGTTTTTCCTTTTTCTTTTTCTCATCATCTTCTTAACTTTTTCTTTTATCCTTTTTCAAATACAAAAAAATAAAAAAATAAAAAAAAATTTTAATTTTGGTGTATGCAAACTTGGGTTAGGGATAATACCAATCGTTTAATTCGTTTTGATCCATCTCTTGAACCAAACGAAATGGCCAATACCAACCCACCTGTTCTTCAAGATGTTTGTTACCCACTAGAAATGCAATCCCTCTTGCATAAAACTCCCGAGGTAAATGGAACCAATTTTGAACTTCGACCGCATTTCATAAACATGCTTCCCAAATTCTTAGGAGTCGAAACCGATGACGCTTACATTTTCATCTCCGAATTTGAAGAAGTTTGCCTCATGATCAAGATGAGGGACTTAACCGAAGATGCGATCAAACTCAGATTTATTCCATTTGCCCTTAAGGACAAAGCCAAAAATGGTCGTATAGCTTGCCCACGATTCCATCTCAACTTGGGGTGAATTTGTAAAAGTTTTCTGAAAAATTCTTTCTTATCCACAAAGCGGTCAAGCTTAGAAACAGACATTCAAAATTTTAAAATTGTCCGGAGAACCTTTTGGAAGTATTTTGACAAATTCAAAGATCTTCTTATCCAATGTCCTCACCATGGTCTTGAAAAGTGGCGATTATGCCAAATCATTTATGAAGGATTGGATTATTCTTCAAAACTTCCTTAGAATCAATGTGTCAAGGGGATTTCATGAAGAAAAATGCCGATGAAGCTTGGGATTTTTAGAGAGTTTATCAGAAAACCATGCGTGGGAACATTGTGATGACCGTGTTTCATCGGTTCCCAATCCAAAACCGGTTCTGCCTTAGAAACTAACATAGCCTCAAGCAAAGATGTCTACAATTATCGTGGGTTAGAAGCTTTAGAAGTCAAAGAACGAGCTCGGCTCAAATCAACCAAGTTTACGCCTCGAGGTTGTCATAGCTGTCTCTCTCCATCTCATGTTTCGAGAAATGTCCTCTTTTAGGATCCGGTCACCACTAGGTCGATAAACGCCGTGATTTCGTCCGATGAATGATCCATTTTCTCCAACCTACAATCCGGGTTGGAGAAATCATCAAATTTTGCATGGAACCGGGGAAACTACTCAAATCAAAATTTCACTCCCTCTTCAAACCAACAATTCTCTAGGGGCAATGCAGTTCCTCTCAATTTTCAACAACCAAATCTGTCATTTCAAAATCAGTCTCCTCATCACCAATCGCAAGTCACACTCCTCAAATTGCTGATCATGATAAGCGTCTTAATGTTCGGAAAAGGGTCTAGAAACTTTGATTAAAACCTCTACACGCACTACCTAACTTGTTGACTCAAACATCAAACACGTTGAATTCCTTCATGCAATCAACCGGGCAAATCCTCACTTCCAACACTCAAGCCATAGCTAGGTTAGAAACCCAACTTGGTCAACTAGCTAATGCCATGAGTGAGAGAGAGAAAGGAACTTTTCCGAGTCAACCCGTGCCCAACCCGAAGGACACGGGATCAAGTTCAACCTACCAAGCTGAAGTGAATGCAATCGATTCACTACGGTCAGGTAGACAGGTCGATAATCAGGTTAGAATGCCTCTAAGTGAAACCCTTGAACCAGAACAAATTCCCTCTCCTTCTGATATCTCTACTCAGAAATCACACCCTTCTGATGACCCAGAACCTGAACCAGAACCAGAGTCTAATCAATTTAAACCAGTTGCTCCTTACCCGGATAGACTCAGGCCTAGGAAGCACTCCTCTCAGGAGGAGAAAATTCTAGAAACTTTCAAGCAGGTTAAGGTCAACATTCCTCTTTTAGATGTCATTGAACAAATTCCTTCTTATGCCAAATTTTTAAAGGAATTATGTACCAAAAAGAGGCAAATAAATGTTCCAAAGAAAGTCTTTCTCGCCGCCAATATCAGTGAAGTCCTCTCAAAGTCTGTACCATTGAAACATAAGGATCCAGGTTGTCCTACCATCCCATGTATCATTGGTAATACTTGTATCGATAAGGCGCTTTTAGACTTAGGGGCGGTGTCAAATTGCTTCTCAGATTCGATCTACCAACAACTTCGGTGTCGGGGAACTCAAGCCAACTAGATGCACACTTCAGTTAGCTGATAGATCTGTTAAGGTCCCTATGGGTGAAATAACAGATGTATTGATAAAGGTTGGAGACTTCATTTTTCCTGTTGATTTCGTAGTCCTGGAAACACAACCCGTTTCCAATCCCAAAGGACGATACGTGATCTTAGGAAGACCGTTCTTAGCCACTTCTAATGCTCTCATCAACTGTAGAAGCTGGTCACATGAAGTCGTCTTTTGGGAATCATTGCTGAACTTAATATTTTCAATCGAGGAAATAATATTGATAATCGACCTTCGAAATCAATTACATCCAAGAAAGTTTAACAGTAGAGAATGAATCGACATTAGTTTTGAGGAAATCTTTCATGAGGCTGGAAATTTTAAAAATTAGGGTTTTATTTTTCAAAATGAGGAAGCGTGTTGAATACATGCCTCTTGAATGCAACATTGAAGAACTCTTTTCGATGAGCTTAGATTTTTGAAAGAGCAACCAAAATGTCAAATTTTCATTAATCAAAAATCTAAGTTCAAAATGCATAACACCAATAAGACCTACCTTAATTTCTTTGCAAAACACATTGCAAACCTTGGAATTTTCAGAATTTGAGAACATCATTGATTATATCATCTTGAAATTCTTTAAAATTCGGGTAGAATTTTAGCAATAAGGTAGGATTTAATGTAGAATGTGAGCTTCTCATGTTTCATCTTTTATTCTACATTTTATTTCTTGTCTCATAATAATAAAAGAATTTATTCTTCTCTCATGTGAGAGTTTCTTATTATTCTTTATTTCAAATATATATATATATATATATATATATATATATATATATATATATATATATATATATATATATATATATATATATATATATATATATATATATATATATATATATATATATATATATATATATATATATATATATATATATATATATATATATATATATATATATATATATATATATATATATATATATATATATATATATATATATATATAAAAGAATAAATTTTGGTTTCACCCCTTATCTTGAAGGTATTTGCAGAATTTTTATCATTGTTCAAGCTAGCGAACAAATGTAAGTGCTTCAATTATTATCTGTTTTACTTTGTGCATAATAGAATTTGCATTGAGGACAATGCAAAATTTAGGTGTGGGGTGGGGATTAGTTATTTTTATCTTTATCTTAGTCATTTTTTCCTCTTTTTCTTACCATTTTTTTTCTTTTTTTTTTATTTTTTTTTTCCTCTTTTCATAAAAAAAAAAAAAAATATCACTTGCCAACTTAATAGAGTTGATTAATAATTGAACTATTTGATAGAATTTAAGTCTTCTAATCCTTAGTTAGTTCTATACTCAAGTTTACCTTTTATGATAACTCCAAATAAATTTCTTAAGAAATGATTTTCAAAGTAGTATACTTTACTTAAGTTTTAACTTAGATTTTTAATTAAAGTAATGAAATTGTTGCATGCCTAACTTAGAGTTGAAAATAATTTTTCAAGTTGTCTTGATCCAAATATTGTTCATACATATACACATATATATACTAACTTAACAAAAGAAGAAAAATTTCTCTTAAAATCATTGGTGGTTCTATTTTACCAAGCCTAAGTTGATGAGTAATTAAGCCCGAGGAGTATTTTTATGCTTAATGACCTAAGCCCAATTGGGTTGGGATTCATTGGCCCAAAACTCGCTAAATGGTCACTTAGAAAGCCGATTAAAAGGAACAAAACCACCAAGAAATAAAGAGTTCAAAATAATAATAATAATAATAATAATAATAAAATCATACTAACTATGTTTTTATATATATATATATATATATATATATATATATATATATATATACAAATTTGGACATCTTGAAGTAATGTAATTAAATAAATGACTGAGACTGTGCATATGAATTTGCATTGAGGACAATGCAAAATTTAGGTGTGGGGTGGGGATTAGTTATTTTTATCTTTATCTTAGTCATTTTTTCCTCTTTTTCTTACCATTTTTTTTCTTTTTTTTTTATTTTTTTCCTCTTTTCATAAAAAGAAAAAAAATATCACTTGCCAACTTAATAGAGTTGATTAATAATTGAACTATTTGATAGAATTTAAGTCTTCTAATCCTTAGTTAGTTCTATACTCAAGTTTACCTTTTATGATAACTCCAAATAAATTTCTTAAGAAATGATTTTCAAAGTAGTATACTTTACTTAAGTTTTAACTTAGATTTTTAATTAAAGTAATGAAATTGTTGCATGCCTAACTTAGAGTTGAAAATAATTTTTCAAGTTGTCTTGATCCAAATATTGTTCATACATATACACATATATATACTAACTTAACAAAAGAAGAAAAATTTCTCTTAAAATCATTGGTGGTTCTATTTTACCAAGCCTAAGTTGATGAGTAATTAAGCCCGAGGAGTATTTTTATGCTTAATGACCTAAGCCCAATTGGGTTGGGATTCATTGGCCCAAAACTCGCTAAATGGTCACTTAGAAAGCCGATTAAAAGGAACAAAACCACCAAGAAATAAAGAGTTCAAAATAATAATAATAATAATAATAATAATAAAATCATACTAACTATGTTTTTATATATAGTTATATTTGTATATGTTCTTGAAAAATTTAAATGGATCAAAAGACTTGAAGTTTGTTTAAAACAAAGAGTTAGCATGTTCTTTTCAAAACTTTTAAATTAAATTTTTGAGTTAAACTTGGTTTTGTATAACTATAATGGAAGGATTTTCTTAAGAAAATTATATTGGAGTTATGATAAAACGTTTTCTTGAGTATTAACCAACTTCAATTGGAATGTTTGAAGATATCAAATGAATTAATTATTTTATTAACTTCTTTAAATTGGCAAGTTGACTGAATTTTGTGGGTATATTCACTGCAAACCCTCACGAGACTACAACTCGTCCACTAGGGTAACCTAGGGGTTTAAAGGCTTGTTGTATCGCTAAATACAACCGCCATTCCCGAAAGTGAGTTAGGTTTTCTTTATTTTCTTTGCTAGAGGACTAGCAAAAGTTTAGGTGTGGGGGTATTTGATTATCATATTTTAATTACATTTTATACCCTCATTACCTATGTTATATGAATAAAGATATTACTAATAATCATTTTATCTTATTTTGCAGGCTAATAAAGAAATAATGAATAAAAGCCCAAATGACTCAAATTCTCTGAATTTCTACCAATTTTAGAAGCCCAAATCTGAAGACAAACGAAGGCCCAAGATACCAAATTGATCCAAGAGAAATTCGTGAAGAAATATCAAGAAAAGACAAAATCCGTTGGGAACCAATCGGTTGACCAACCGGTTGGCTAACCGGTTGGCTAACCGATCGGCCAACCGATCGGTTTGCAACAGATTCCAGATTAATGGTGGATTTCTCTTCCTTTTTGGCAAAGTTTGATCCAATGGTTCACATCAACTCCGTTGGGCTATAAATAGGGGTGAAGGCTGAGGGTTTTGAGTGTGAAATATTTTGTAAAAACTCCATTTGGAGAGGAGGGTTACTCTTAATTGAGAAGACCTTCCAAAATTGTAACTTTTGTTACACAATAAATGAAATTTTTCACTCCTTCAATTTCCTTTCTCTTCTTCTAATCCAAGGACCAAAAGGAGGATTAGATTAAGATCAGAGTTGTTGGTTTCTACTTTATTTTCTTTTGCATTTCTTTTCTTTATTTCTTGTTCATTTATATGCTTTGTAGCTTAGATTTACTTTCATGCAATTTAATTCCTTGCAATTTACTTTCATGCAATTTACTTTCATGCAATGTATTTAATTCTTGTATTTACTTTCTAGAATAGATTTTTCTTTTCTTTAATTCACCTTGAGGCTAGAACCCTCTTGGGAATTACCCTTTTCAAAGTGTGGAGCCAATATTTGTGGGATCCCTAGAGATTGTTTGAAACTAGCTAACAAATCCAACTCATTCATGTGAGATTGAGATAAGCTAAGTGGATCTACTCTAGATTCCTCATATCTTTAATTAATCCTCCATACTTTACATTCTTGATTTTGCACTTATCCTTATTTTTCATTTGTTGTTATTTTCCTTTATCTCTCTCAATCTTGCTTTCTTTTATTTTGCACTTATTTTCTCTCAATCTCATATTCCCTCCATGTGCATATAATCTCAAACCTAGTTTTGTTATTATGTGCATATAACCACAACCACATTCTCAACTTTATTTTTTTCCTCTTTTTGCACATAATCCACAATCCACTCTCTCTTATCTCTCACCACCACTTTCACCATTTTCTCACTTTCATTTTATTTGAATAAACTCCTAATTATCACGCGCATAATTTGAGAACCAAAACTTGATCAAACTCTTCCTACTTCCCGTTCCTCGTGGGATCGATAATCTTATATACTATAACTTGATAAAGGTTGTATACTTGCAACTTAGGAGGTAATCGTTTATTTCCCATCAGCATGGCCATATCCCACAAATCAAGGAAGTGGCCATGCCTCTCCTGGCCTATTTATAAGCCACCATCTCCACATGAGAAAGGGAGCATTTTTTGGAGAGGCTTGGCAAATTTAAAGTCTCAATCTGAATTCTCAGATCTGGAGACTCTTGGCTCTTTACAAACTCTTGCATCGCAGCCCTATCCAAGCAAGCACGGGTAGAACCAAACTCCATCAACTCCGAGCTTCTACTGCGTACTGAAGCTCGACCGCAACGTCGATCGGATCATCCAAGGGAAGCAAACTCGACTCGAGCATCGAGGGAGGCGTCCTACCGCCACCGATGAACCCACGTTAAACAAGAAGGGCCTTCCCTTCGCTTCTGTTGTAAAAAGCAATTCTTGATTTGTAATGAACAACTCGACCAATACAAATCCGAGAGGAGATTTTTTACACCAAACAAAGCTCAATTACTTGAGGGTTTGGGCCCTGAAATCATGATCCGCAAAGTTATTTGTCTACAATACGCGGATGATACACTGATATTTTGCAAGAACAAAATGGAACATTTGATAGTTTTGAAACTAATCTTATATTATTTTGAACTTGCATCTGGTTTGAAAATCTGTTTTAATAAAAGTGTACTTATTGCTTTGGAAGATGATGATCATTTTCAGCAAAATTTGGCTAATATGTTGAATTGCAAAAGTGGTAGTTTTCCTATCACTTACCTTGGGGTGCCATTAAGACCAGGGAGATTGAAAAGAGATGACTGGTTCCCCTTGCTTGATAAATTTGAAAAAAGATTAGCCCTATGGAAAGGAAGAACTTTATCAAGAGGAGGAAGACTGGTTTTAGTTAATTCAGTCCTTTCTTCAATGCCAATTTTTTGGCTATCTTTTCTCCTATTCCCTTCATGGGTTATTGATAAACTAGATAGAATGAGAAGAAGATTACTATGGATTGGATCTCTAGAATATAAAGGTCACTCAAATTTAGTAAAATGGGAGGAAGTCTGTAGACCAAAACAATGTGGAGGATTAGGGATAATAAATTTGAAAAATATGAATAGAGCACTTTTGGGAAAGTGGCTTTGGAAATGGTTTAATGAGGACTGTGTATTATGGAAACAAATCAGTTATCACAAGTTCTTTGAGAATAAACCATGGGGGGAACATCTGCATTCTGGAAGACTGAGTTTATCCCACTTTTGGAAAAGTGTCAGTGTGAATATAAACAGCTTTTTCTGTAGCACTCAGATGTGTGTTGGTAATGGATGTCACACCCTTTTCTGGCTTGATAAATGAACTGGATCATTTACTCTTGCTTCCTTTTTCCCTTCTTTGTTTGCTCTGGCTATGAATCCTTATTCTACTATTGAGAGTCTAAGGAAAAGAGAATTTAACTTGTGGGTTTGGAATATACAGTTTATGAGGCAGCTAACAGGAAGTTTGGTTTCTCAGTTCTTCAATTTGCTGACTTTTATCAGCCCAATTACGTTTGACTAACAAGCAGATAAAAGACAATGGTTGTGGGATGCTACAAAAACCTTTACAGTTAAATCTTATTATTAATTTCTTATTGATTGAGGTTTAAGATTCGACTGTGAAAATCTATGGGGACTTCCTATTCCTCTTAAAGTCAGATTTCTTTTCCGCTAGCATTAAGAAGCAGCTTTGAATACCAAAGATGTGTTGAGTAAAAAAGGAGTTCAAATAGAGAAAATATGTTGTTTATACAACAAGATGGATGAGAATCATGTTCATTTGTTCCTTAAATGTGAGTTTGTATACTCAATATGGAAATCCATTCAATTCAAACTCAATATTGGGGATGACTTCAGATTAGAGTCATTAAAAGATTTGTGGTTAACCTGGGGTTTAACCAATGATAAATGAGCAAATTTGAAACGTGATATCATTGTCAATGCTCTGATTGTTGTGTTTGGCAAGAACGCAATGACAGGCTTTTTTCTAACAAGAAGAAGAAATCTATTGAACTTCTAAACAAAATCATGACCTATTCAACCTTTTGGTTAGGTGGCCATGGAATGTTGGCCAGAGCTGCAAGACTACAAGAGAGATGTAGGAAAAAGGGAACTCAGAGGACAGCAGGAAGAGGAGTTGCTCAGTTTGGAGATAATATTGTTCATGATGAAAGAAACTTAGTGGTAAGCATACTTTAGTTTTTTGGGTTTATGTTGCAGCTATGTCTACTCTTTGATGAACTTTGTAGTCAGTTTTATGAACTGGTGTTGTCGATGTTTTGGGTGATATGTAATCTTTAAAACTATTAGTGCATACTTTTGGTTGGGAGTATGTGCTATGTTTGTAACAACCTTCTTATATGATATTTAGCTGGCTGGGGTACCTTAATGGTATTCCATCTTTTTTCTCAAACAAAAAAAAAAAAAGACACCCTCTGTAGGAGATCTTTAAGGCTAGATTCATAAAATATGTTTTACACACATATGAAGTATAAAAAGGATGACATCCTTCCTCAGAAGTTGTTGCATACCCTTTTGTCATTTGAATTTATAACACTTTACGTTCCACTGTCGAAGTCAGCAGAAAGTCCCATTGGTCGTGCAACAATGTAATACCATAACTATGTCTGAAGAAGATTAAAAAGAGGCTGATCTGTCTTATTAGCTTTTCTTGTGGTGTAAAACTCTACTCTTTAGTCATGAGGGGCCTATGCGTGACGATTTAGGATAACAAAACAAACTACCTTTGGTCTCACTAGGGCTTGGTTCTAATCAAGTTTAACTGTCATAGATAGATTCCAGTTATCAAGCATTTCCTTTATCAGCTCCATGGTAACATAATTAAAGTCATATATTTTTATTCTCAAGAATGGATGACCATGTAGCATTTTCCTAAAATATGTTGTCCTTTCTCTCCTGAAAAGCTTCGTTGAAACGTTATTTGGATAAAGCTATATGAACGGGAGAAGTCCTTTTGCAGTAAAAATTTCTTGATTGAACTAGCAAGTCAAGGAAATTAGGACATCAAATTGTTATCTTAGTAGCTTGTTGACGCATTACAGACCCTTATGCTTAAGTCAGTTGAATCATTGAGCACTTGCACTATCAGTTGATCCGATGGCCACACAAGACTGCATACAGCTCCAATAGAATGTTTATAGACCTGCAGCAAATAGAATCTTAGCAAAATTGGATATTTCTGAGAAGCTTGGTATGAAAAGTTTAGCGGAAAAATGTCATTATTCGTGGATGGTTCATATCTTTTGGGAGAAATTGAGCTTAACTTGCCTAGTAGATTACTTGTTGGATTCACTTTTGAACGGTCATCTTCTAATTTACTATGCAAACATAAAATTTTCACGAGTGGATGGTTTATACTGTCCTATGAGGAACCCTAGTGCTATTTTTACATTTATATAGTCCTACTTTTATATTTGGTCAATTTAAGACACTCATCTCTAAGCTCTAAAATTGAATCAGTTTTTGGGGTATTGAAAAATCGTTTCAAAATCCTATCTACGAAGCCACATTACCCTTTCCCAACTCAAGTTGATATAGTTATTGCATATGCTATATTTCATAACTATATCGCCATAGAAGATCCGGGAGATGAGTTATTGAATGAGGACAATTTCATTGAAGAGGATGGTGATAAAGCTACTGAGGGTGAAGAGGGTGTTGTTGACTTTACTCAAACTATGACGCAAAGAGGGAAAGAGATTCAAGAAATGAATGGAGAGCAAAGAGGGATCAAATTGCAATTGAAATGTGGGGAGATTATTGTAATAAATATCGTGGTGGAGACATAACCGAGCTTGGGATGTAATTTAAGCTATATTTTTCATGCATTATTGGACTCATTGATATATTGTCTACTATCTCTGTACTTTCGTTGATATTATTGTACTCATGGATAAATGGGTATATTATCTTTATGAATGCTATTTTTGATATTATTGTACTTGTTGATATTATTGTACTAACATGAGGTTTGAATTTTTTATTTGTATGTTTTCATTTAAGCTTAGTAGATGACTATGTATTGTGAAATTTCTTTACTAGATCACCGTGAATGTTAAATTTGTAGAGTATGTGGTGATCTTAAATGTAAAGTAGGTGAATCAGATTGCAAAGCATGTAATTAATTTCTGTTGGAGCATGTTAATGAAGTGGAAATCTAAGTTAACACTGTAAATTAGATGATTAAAATTAAGATTGTATCACCTTTATTTACTATTATGAACTTATGAGCATTGATTTTGCCTGCAAAGGTTCAACTACGAGGAGAAGAAACAATTTCACAACGTTCTTTCTTCTTTTTTGAAGTAAAACAAGGAAAACCTCCCCGTTCATTAAATAAAGATTAAAAGAGTATTTACAAGAAGATACTTAAGAAGGATACGAACTGTATCCAATCAGTTAAAAGATAGACAGTAAAGTTTATGTGATTAGAGATACATAGCCTTCTTCTTCTAAGCATCCATAAGGGTGAAGAGAGGGCCTTGCCATCATTCACCACATGCATAGATACAGAGAAGAACCAAAGCCAGCCATGCATATAATTACATAAACTATGATTTCTATGTTTTAACTTAGAACCAAAAACATACATACAAAATAGTCCAACAAACCAGTCAAGGAAACTGGTGTAAAGCCAAAAAAACTAGGAGAATGTTATCTTGCTGCAGCATAAACTGAACTTGTTTATTCCCACATCTGTACCAATAGCTTCTCCTCAGTCTCTAATATTTGGAATGGGGTTAGCCGCAAGTCCTGAAGAAACATTGTTGGCTGCAGCTCCACTTGCTAAACCTGACCATTCAGTAATAGCACGGATAGATGAATTGATGATAGATAAAATAGAAATGGGAGTTTTGTTGAAAATTCAACTATTTCTTGATTGCCAGATTGTCCAACATACAGATGAAAAAATGGTTTGCCATAAAAGAGCTTTGGATCATGGTAAATGCAGATTTTCCAGAGTTGACATAAGTTCATCAAAAGAGACCGGCCACTGGAAAGGGATGTAGTAATTGGTAAAATGCACCCAAATTTGTTGTGTCACTATGCAGGAAAAGAAGAGATGTTCTCTACTTTCAGGTTGAAGGCCACATAAAGAGCATGTATAATCTACTTCCCATCCTTTCTTCGTGAGATTGTACTTTGTGTGCAATCTATTTTTAGATAGAAGCCATGTAAATATCTTCACTTTGCTAGGGAGGATAGGATTCCACACAATTTTAAAGAGAGGAGAGGTGATCCATCTGGAATTGAGGAAAGAGAATAGTGATTTGATAGAGAAAGCTCTGTCCTCAGTGAGAATCCAAGATACTTTATCTGAGTGATTATTTATAGAAAAAGGAGCAATTAAGGCAAGTAAAGATCTCTTCTCTGATCTTATTGTAGGAGAGATACTTCTACGTAGAAGAGGATGCCAATGCCAAACATTATCCCACATATACCCTTGGCTTCTAATAGGAACATGTTTTGATAATGCAAGATCATATAATGAAGGATAAAGGCTTGCAAGGGAGGTATCACCTAGCCATTTGTCTTCCCAGAAACGAATATGATTCCCACAACCTAGCTTCCAGGATATATGATTGAAAAAAGGATCCCTGAGTTTAAGAATATCTATCCAAAAAGTGGAATTTGAGCCATATGGTTGTGTTGACTGAATATTTGTGCCTCTATTGTAGAGCTGATATAGAAGGGAACCAGCAAGAGAATCTTTATTTAAACACTTTCACAACCATTTTAAAATCAGAGATTGGTTGAAAATTTTCAAGTCCTTAACCCCTAACCCTCCTTCTTTTTTATTCAAGCATACCACCTTCCAATTAACAAGACATTTAAAAGCTCCAGTAGTTGCATGACCAGACCAGAGAAAATTCCTACGTATCTTATCAATTTCCTTAATCAACCAGTTTGGTAGTTTGTAAAAGGCCATGAAATATAAAGGTATCGATGTAAGAACAGAATTTAAGAGAGAACAAGCCGTCCTCCAAAAGATAAAGCATTTCCCTTCCAAGAAGCCAGCTTATTATGTAAATTATCCAAAATAGGTTGCCAATCTGATTTTCTAAGCTTGACATATCTGAGTGGTAAACCAAGATATTTGATAGGCAATGTCTCATACTTGCAGTTAAGCGAGCATGCAAGATTTACACCCCTATGAGCTAAGGAGCCAAAATAGATTAAAGAAGACTTGGCATAATTGATACCCAATCCCGAAATATCCTCAAAGATGTATAAAATGGCTTTCAGAATAGATATATCTTTATAGGAACTTTTAACAACAATTAAGGTGTCATCAGCAAACTGAAGACTCCTAATTTGATTAAGAGGCTCTTTGATATTAAGAGTGGATAAACAGCCTTCTTGAAGATTGTTCATAATCATCCTATTAAGTACATCCACTGCAAGATTAAAGAGCATAGGAGATAATGGGTCCCCTTGCTTAAACCCTCTCTTACATTTGAAAAACCTAGAAGGGGAACCCTTGACCAAAACAGCACATTGGGATGAAGAGATGATGTATGATATCCAGGAGCACCTTTTGTCACCAAATCCCCTAGCTTTGAGCAAATCAATCAAAAAGGTCCAATTAATAGAATCAAAGGCCTTAGCAAACTCTATTTTGAACGTAGCTACCTCCTTTCTCCTTTTGTAGCAAAAATGAATCATCTCATGAGCTATTAAAATAGAGTCAGGAGTTGATTTCTCCGGTTGGAAAGCTGACTGAGCTGGAGCTACCAAGTTAGACATGTGGGGAGAATGTCTATTAGCAAGCATCTTGGTGAAGATTTAAAGACACAGTTTATGAGACTTATTGGCCAATAATCCTTCACACCAGAAGTAGCACTAACTTTAGGGATAAGAGTGATAAAGACTTTATTGAGTCTGTGAAGTGAGGAGGCATCATCATATAAGTTGTTCATGAGAGCAAGGAGATCCATTTTGATTAAGTCCCAGAAAGATTGATAGAACAACATAGAAAAGCCATCAGGTCCTGGTGCTTTGTTTGAATTCATGCTGAAGACAGTTATTTTCAGTTCATGTTCAGAGAAAGGGGCTTCAAGAAAAGAAAGATCAAAGTCTTGTTGAGGATATAGAGAAGACCAATCGAAAATTGGATGACTCAACTTCTCTTGACAAAAGAGAGAAGAGTAATATTCATAAAAGGCATTTGATTTGTCAGATTCAGCAGATAAAATAGATCCATTGTGTTCAATGGAGACACTATAATTTTTCCTCCTACGAGATGAAGCATACTTATGGAAAAAAGAGGTATTCGCATCACCCTCCTTAAGCCATTGGACCCTAGACCTTTGATGCTAGTAAATTTCCTCCTCCTTCATGATAGAGGTATAGATAGACTTGAGAGAATTTCTCTCATTGAAATTTGTGGTAGATAGGGGTCCTTGTTCTTCAAGAGAATCAAGTCTACTGATTTGAGCTAGGATATCAACTTTCCTATTGGCTATAGAGCCATACACATTCTTTTTCCACCATTTGATCCTTCTCTTAATGAGATTGAGCTTGGAGACAAAAACATCCGCAGGAGAGCCACTACATTGGAAAGAGTTCTAGCTAGAAATAATGAAAGGAGAAAAATCCTTGTGATTAAACCAACTTCTTTCAAGTCTAAAAAGCGGTGGTGAAGGTGGAAGACCACCACTATCTAAGATCACTGGGCAATGATCTGAACAAACTGAAGGAAAAGAATATTGAAGACATAAAGGGAATTTGGCATCCCATCCTGCACAAACCAAAAATCTATCCAACCTAGCTAAGGAAGGATTCATGCGATTATTAGACCAAGTGTAAGATCGACCACCTAGGGGAAGGTCTATTAGAGACAGCATTGCAACTAGATTTCTGAAGGAATTCATGTCTCGAAGAGATCCTTCTCTACCACTACGCTCACCGATAGATAAGGTGACATTAAAATCTCCACTAATAACCTGGGAGGCAGAGAAGATAGACCTGATACATTCAAGCTCCCACCAATATACATCTCTGTCATCTCTATCGATAGGGGCATAAACTGATGTGAAAACAAAATTCTAATTGGTTGGACCATGAAGTAAGTGAACAAATACGGAGAAGATTCCCACATACGAACCAAGAAGGGAGTATGAATTAGACCATCCAACAAGGACACCTCCTCTAGAATCAGTAGAGTCAAGGTGACACCAATTTGGAATTTTAGAACCTCATATAGATTTAAACTTCCTAGAAGAGGAATTGCAGAGTATGCTTTCCTAAAGGCCAACTACATTAATACCAGAGCGGAAGATAAAGTCTCTGACCAGGTTTCTTTTAAGAGGATCATTGAGTCCTCTAACATTCCAGGATGAGAACTTCATGATGAAAAATAAATAGAAGACAACCAACTATCACCGCCAGGTCCAAGCAGATTACGATATTTGCTTGACCTTATCTGTTTCCTTAGCTTTCAATATATCAAAATTAAGGTCGGTAATGATACACCACGCTTGCATACAATTTCTTCTAGGAGATTATTGTCCAAGGAATTTAAAGGCATAGCATAAGAAGAAGAGGATGATTTTGTCGCATCTTTCTTGGAAGAACGACTCGCCTTCTTGGAAGAGGAAACAAGCTGCAGAAGCTCCGATGTTTGTGATCAAGATTGTTTTCCTTGCGATCTAGTAGAAGCCATGGAGACAGAAGGCCAAGGAAAACCAGGGGAGCCTGATAGAGAATCTTGAATTGCGGGGTAGAAGACTAAGATTTTGGCGGAAAGAAGTTGATGAAGAGTTTGAATTTGAAGGCACTAACTTCCCACCAACAAAATTCTCCCACATGCTCTTTTCAATATAAATGTTCTTCCCCTTCCAATTTTGTTTAACTACCTCAAAAGGGAAGTCTTTAAGTGTGTAGGCGTTGAAAAATACTTACAAGATCCTCGAAACCAACTCGTGACGGGGAGTCGGTGAATGACAACCCATCGAATGATACGGACGTCGAATCGTTAAGACGAACCCGACCAAGAAACTCCACGGCGTCACAAGCACGGCTTAAACCGGACTTGAATGACGATCGGATCCCGGACCGCTGAACCGAACAAACCAAGAGTTAGTCCGAACCAAATACGACGGAACCTAAGTCCCGAGAAGGCCAAGAGTCAATAGGTAGGGCCTAAACCCGAGAGACCGAGAAAACGGCGAACGGGCGAAAAAGCAATAAACGGCGCACCGCCAACTGGCCGGAGGCACTCGGCCAAGTTGCCGAGGTGGTCGCCATTGTGGCCGAAGCCACTCCCGCCAACTTGGCCGAGGTGCCTCGCCAAGTGGCCAAGGTGGTTTCTACCAAGTGGCCGAGCCGGCCGCACGCACCCCCCCTATGCTATAAATAGGGGGGTTCTCTCGAGGGGGATTCAGAGGTCGGATTTGTGGACTTTGGGGTTTTCTTTTCGACTTCAGCCCTCGCGATCCACGAGCCGCCGACGCGACAGTTCCAGCACCGACAGCACAAACCCGGCCGACGCCGATCTACAAGCCGCAAGGTAATCAATTCGTCGAACCACAGATACCCTCTAGATTAAGCTTCGCCTTAATCTCGTGGATAGCTACTGTGATTTCTCCTAGTAGATCTCACCCACTCCGCATCCTCTCCTTCGCGGAGTGGATCCCCGGCCATCCTCTCCTTCGCGGAGTGTGATCCCCTTAGCGCCGCCGCTTCCTTTCGTGAAACGAGCCCTTCACGTCAGAGTTCCGTAACCCGGTTTCCACCGGATCGAATTGCGCGGTGGTCCACGGACACAAAAGTCCCCCGCGACAGCAAAGAACCCACGCAAGCGGTGATCCCGATATACGAGATCCTCGTGTTTGTTCACTCAGAAGAAGTTGTAATTTCGCTTCATTGTATTTTAAAATAAAAGGCTTTTCTTTTGAATTTTGTTGTAGGCCAAAGAAGTCGTAAACGAATTCAAGAGCAATGAATAAAACAACTTTCCACGCCAACAAAGGCGATCACAAAGTGGGAGCCACCGCCCCGATCGGAGGTCGCCGTACGCTCGCCGATTCCTATCCCTGGAGGAAGAGGTCGAAGTTCGAAGTTCGACCAAGAGAAGTTCGAGGAGTACTTGTCCTCACCTCTTCCAAATCCAGTTCTCCGCCGCTCAAGAAGGTCTCCCGCCGGAGAACCCGATGGGCCTCCGATGTAGAGCCCCAGACGGCGAAGTCAAACCCCGCCGCAGACAAATAAAAATCCCCTTGGCGCCCGAAGTTCGACTACAACGGCGCCGAGATGAACGCCAATGACGCGCTCGCGACTCTCCAAGCGAAGCCCGCCAAAGGTAACGACAAAGCATGGCGCCGCAAACATGCCAAGGCCATGCAATCCGTGGATGGGGTCCTATGAAGCGGATCTAAGATCCAGACTTACGCAGAGGCTCCAGCCTCAAGGAATCGACGGTCCATCCAAGTCGTCAACCAACGAGTGGGTCCGTGTCAAACGGAACCACTCCACACTTCGTGAGCGCATCCGAAGCCGCCGCGACTCTTTGCGCAGCACGAAGCTTTGTGCAACAGGCTCGTGGAATTGAAGAAGGAGGTGGTAAAGAAGCCAACGCATATCACCGTGTTTGAGGCCCAAGTCTAAGGTGCCCCAACCCTGCCACACTTCGCCTCCCAAGACTTAAGCCGAGGGCCGCAGCGCTGTAAATTCGGCCAAAATCCAGGCCTAAACCGCATGGCAATTCCGCCACCACCACCAAACCAACTATCAAGGATCGCTCTAGGTCCTTTAAAGAATCACGTCACTCTCATGGTCGTGATCCGCCCAACAAGGACAAGAAGACTCGCGTTCTCCTCTATCGAATGAAAATTGAAGTCCAGAGTCCGTAAACTTTGCACTCCACATCGGCGAAGTCTAGACGAAGTCACTTTCTAAGCTTCGGATTTACCCCTCTAAGGAGACGCCATCCGACGATGAGGACGTTATACCAGAGATCGTGCCAACACACAGTTACCGCAGACTGCGGCCGACGAAGTTATACTACCTGCACGGGAGTACAAGAAGGCTCGAAGAGTTCTCCTACCGCCACAATCATGTTTGTGCTCTAAGCTCATCAAACGGTGCTCTCGGAGTGTAAGTGTAGCCGAAACCTGCAAAGGGTCTCGGTCTTCCAGACTTAGCACCAACACGCCAAGACTAGGTCAAGCGATTCGTAAGGATGACATCCCGAGAGGATGAGCGCCGAGGTCACCAATAATATGACCAAAGAAGAACCATCGCCACGGCTATTCCCAAGATCGCAACGCTAACTCGTTGCGTCCGACTATCCGACGGTCCATACGATAAACTCAAGGGGATACGCCGAGGATGATGCGCCGGATATTGGCTCCAATCGCGATCCATCATACCGATCTAGCGAAGGGAGCCCTAAGAAACGCTTATGATCGCGATGCATCAAGTGGCCAAAATGCTAGGCAAGCTGAATAAACAACCGGTTCAAGTTAGAAATTGAGTTGGCCATGCACGATGAGGGAAATGCATGATCAATAGATCCAAGCCTTGACAAAACATCAAGGTGAATCGTTTATCAACGCCGACAAGATGACAAACATTCGACCGTGAGGAAATAAGAGGATGATAACCCTCCGGAATCACGGCATAATATAGATGTCGCCGCCATGAAAGCGGAAGATCAAAGACTGAGAGCAAAATCAACTCATTGATTTCCGCCAGAAGTGAAGAAAACCGCATCCCTTGCCCATATCCTAGGGAGTGGGAATCAATCCCATACCCAAAGAAAGTTTAATTTAATAAACTTCACACCGCTTGATCGGAAGGGTTCCCGACGCTAAAGACTTGATTTATTTCAAGTCACACTGGGGTAATATCCGAAACGAGCCCCGATGGTTCGGTCATTCGTTAGTACCTTCTGCGGTCATTTCGATTGGTACCGTGGAGCATTCACCACCTACGACATGGAATCTAGTTTCCTCACCAATTTCGATGACGATACCGGCATCGATCGGAACATTGCTTGACAAAGCGTAAGGGATCGGAGAAACTGTGGATATATTTGTCAAACAATTCGAACAAGGCAATGAACCTGCCGGGATCCAATACGGAGTTCATCCTCCAAACCGCCACAACAATTTATCGATAGACGCATAGAGGCAATGGGGACGCACCGCCTATAACGCGGAAGGACTTGAAGGTTCGTGGAGAGCAAGTCAAAGGTTCCTCAAGAGGAAAAGGCAGAAGAGGCCGCCGACAATGAAGTCTGCTAACTTTGTCCCACGCTGCAAAGGGAAAGAGCAAGTTAAGCGGCGTTAGCGAACCAAACGCTCCAACTCAAGAAGAAGAAGAAGAAGAACAACCAGCCACAACAAAATAATCAACATGCCAACTCGGCCACGTAAACGGGTAAGCCAGAGTCGATTCCAAGTCCTATTCCTTTAGGGACGACGATTCTCGGTCTCTTCAAATATCTTGTCGAAAATAACAAGATCAAGCTTCCGATTCGTAATCAAGAGGAGGCAATGAGGACGAACGACCCAAAATATCACAAGGTACCATAGGGCGCTCATCACCCCACTAAATCCTTTGCCAATTTTAAGGATAAAATCCGTGCTTTAATTGACGCGGGGGTCATCACTAAGCCGCCCAAAGAAAAGAAGGTCGAGCAAATGCGGTGTCCGTAAGCTTTCGCTACATTGACATGGTTTGAACCCAAACCCAAAGTCGCGAATGAAGACGGTGAACGACGACCCACATAAGCAACGCCGAAAGGTCTTGTATCATATACACCCCAAATGGCGAAGTCCTATGGATTCACCCGGACCGCTTGAGGATGAGCAATGGGTAGCCTCTTCCTCATCAAGAAAAATCAAAACAGAGGGGAAAGGCATGCCATGCTACTCCGCAATTCGAGGGAGATGACGAACAGTGGTAACATTCCACCGTCCGGAGGGGAACTCAAGCCCACGCCACCGTGAGTGGACGCCAGTACAAGTACAAGTACCCTAAGTCCCCACCCAAATGCCAAGACGCCGCCGAGTGGGGTACCAACAACACCTCGCACGAAAAGGCTAAAAATAAACAAACCCCACGGAAGTTCAACTCCCGGGCAGCCTCGATTCGCCGGGATTGAAAAGATAAACCGGAACTTGAACTCTCCATACCGCTTTGATGTAATGGCACACCCAATATCCCGCAAGGATCACTCTGACGAAGTTGTTGCGGTTATCAAAAGAGACGAGAGAAGCTTCAAGAAGCTCCGGCCGCATTCGTAGGTCTTCCTCACCCGCATTGCCGAGTCCAAGAGTCGGCCCAACAATGCAACCTTGCGGCTAAACACTTCCGCATCACTTTTACAAAGGAGGATATGCACAGGAATTCCAAGCACGATAGGCCGCTATACTTCAACGGTATATTGGTTCTAGCGGTTAACCGGATCCAAGTCGATCCGGTTCCACTGAGCATCATGCCCCCCGCGCCATGTATCACCTTGGAATCCTCGCCAAGAAGTTAGCATCAACGGCACATGATCTACTGATTTAACACCAGTGGGTCCGCCCACTTGGTAAAATCCGGATTAAGTGCCAAATGGGGATTCTAAAGTCCCAAGTCACTTGCTATGTGATTGACGCAGACTTCCTATAACTTATTGTTGGTCGACCTTTGATCCACAATAACGTTATAGTCCCATCTACTCTTCATGCTGTCTCAAATATGTACACCGAATAATGAAGTCAAGACGGTGGTCGCGACAAGTAGCCGCTAAGGGGATGGAGAATTATTTCATCGATTCTCTCCTCTACCTGTAATGAGTCCAAATCGAATCATCGCCCAAGGCACGGACACGTGAAGAAGCCGATACCGCCCGCTTGGTTATAGTGGTGGTTTTGTTTTAAACGACATTGTACCCTTTGTAATCAATCTTGACGATGAAGAATCGCCGATGAACATTGTAATTGGCAAATTGCCGATGAATCAATAAATGACGATTTAGAGTATCCTTTGTCTTTGAATGATGTGATGATAAAGTTTATACAACGATCCGAAGTTGCACCGCCAACTCGGCCATCTTGCTTTACACAAAAGCGTTCCGAGACTCCTTTGGGACGCACTCGCCATCCCACCTAAGATCAAGTAGTGAGAAAGACTTGGTTTACTGGAAAAGGAAATGCGCCCAACGCCAATCATTTCTTTGAAGAAGATGAAGATGATAATGGGCCTATCCTCCACACATTCAGATATAGTCCAGACACCGGGTATCATGAAGAAATGGGGTACAACTTGACACAAGGGAAGGTCTATGTTTTGGGCGAGGTCCTCGAGTCCCTCCTAAAGCGGCATATGTCCCAAGAGGGAGCCGGATAATTACGCATTTAGAAGTTGGGATACGAATCCTCCTCGGAAGATGAATGCTCATGGCGATTGATAATAATCCACCCAATGAGGGAGGCGGACATTAAATGCGATTCTTCGGCTTGGGATTACGACACCGACCTGGAGAAGCTTTCAAGGCTTTGATGTCAAATATGGCTACGGTCGATCCTGCTACTATTGAGAGTGATGAAGATATGCCAACATGGGAAGACCCATGGATCCATCAACTCAGGGAACAATTTGGGGATAGATTCGAACAAAGGGAACCCCCCACTAAGGACGAGGTAGTCCAGGTTAATATGGGTGATGAAGAGCATCCTAAGCTCATAAACATCAGCGATACTCTTCCCTCAGAAGAGAAGGAGGAGTTAATTGCCTTAATCAGGGAGTATATCGATGTATTCGCCTGGAGCTACGAGGACATGTCAGGACTCGACCCTAATGTGGCGACACATCGCCTCAACATCAAGATAGATGTCAAAGCTGTCAAGCAACAGCAAAGACGGTTTCGATCCCACAAATATTGTAAGCAATGCGTTGTGAAGTGAAGAAACTCATAGTCGGGATTCATTGAGGAAATTCAACATCCGGATTGGGTGTGAATATAGTCGGTCATGAAGAAGAATGGCTCGATTAGAATGCGTATTCGACTAAGATCCGACGCTGCCCAAAAGATGACTTCCCTTCCAATCAACGATGTCATAGTCGACAATACGTGTGGATTTGAAAGAATGTCATTCATGGATGGTTTCTCGGGTTACAATCAGATCAAGATGCACCCCGAGGATGCCAAGCATACAGCATTCAGAACGCCCATCGGTATATATTGTTACACGGTCATGCCGTTCGGCCTCAAAAATGCCGGTGCCACATATCAGCGAGCCATGACGGAAATTTTCCAAGATCATCTCCGGAAAACGGTCGAATGCTACGTCGACGACTTAGTCATAAAAAGCCGTGACAGAGGAGATCACATTAAAGATCTTAGAACGGTATTCGAGCTCATGCGAACTCATCAATTAAAGATGAATCCTGCCAAATCCTTCCTTGGGATGTCCAGTGGCAAGTTTCTCGGCTTCGTCGTCACCGACAAAGGAATCCACGTCGATCCTGATAAAGTAAAGGCGATTCAAGAGTTGCAACCTCCAGAAAATGCGAGAGAACCGGGGTTACAAGGCGATTAAGCGTACATCCGAAGCAGTTCATATCGAACCTATCCGGGAAGTGCCAACCGTTCTCAAAGTTGAATAAGAAGGCGTGTCGTTTGTTTGGGACAACGCGCGAAGGCATGAAGAGATCAAATCGTATCTCGCTAAACCTCCGTTCTTGTTGCCGCGCTGTCGGAAAACCGTTTTTGATCTCACGTCAAGGCAACGGATCACTCGTTAAGTGCTTTACTCGCGAGGAAGACGGCGGCGGTCCGCGAGCGAAGGTGTATTACGGAAGAACATTAGTATTGAGTCTCGATACCCAATGGTCGAAGCGGTGCTTTACATTAGTGTTCGCGATTGAGCGACACTATTTAGTCGGACAAGCGATTTATGTTATCTCTAACGTAAATCCGGTCCGAATATTTATGACCCAACCAGCCTCATGAGTTGGCGTTTAGCGAAATGGGCTTTGCTCTTGTCCCGATATGACTTGCACTTCAAACAACGAAGTCGGTCAAAGGACAAGCGATTTGCGATCTCTTGGTGCCCGGCTGAAACAGCGGGCCGGTTGAGCTATATGATGATCTTCGGATGAAGTCCAAGAAGTTAACACTACATCGCACCAACAAATATGGTGGTACTTTGGAACTTCTCGAGCTACCAGCGTGGCAGTGCCCGGATGTTCTAAGATTTCGCGAGTCGGGGTTGTCTTAGTTTCCGGGGAATCATGTCATGCGCTTATTCACTCGAATCATGCTCCAATAACGTAGCGAATATAATGCTACTTATCGGGCTTAGTTTCGCCAAAGAGGGGTAGAATATCTCGAAGCATGCTGATTCGCAATTGATAGTTAAGCAGATCCGTGGAGACTCTGAAGTCAAATCCGATCTAATTCCTTATCATCGATAACCATCGAAATGGCGGTCTCATTTGAAGAATTCTTCATCGAATATATTCCACGCCGAACGCTTACTGGCGGATGCATTAGCGCGTGCTATTATCAGGCACAACCTTAGAGACCGAGCAATTGGTTACGGTCGGACTCATCGACTTTTGTACCGATATATGAGGAAGTACAAGAAAACGAAGGGTAGTTGCCAAAGAAGTACATACGACCCAAACTAAGTTGGAGCCCAGATTGGCGCTTTCCTATCATCGATTCGTCTTACATGGCATTCGCGGAAGATGTGAAGGAGAGAGTCAATCCGTGAAGAGCTCCAAGATTCTTCTACGATCTGAGACCCGGATGTTATATCGCCGGAATGCGATGGTCTTTACTCGATGCCTTTCAAGCGAAGAGGCGAAGAGGTTCTTCGGGGAGGCACACGAAGGTGAATGTGGTGCGCATCGACTGGTCCCAAGCTCTGATCGAATCGGAGAATGGGCTACCGTATGGCAATGATTAATGCGGTGGAAAACGCCGAAATGCCACGCGTGTCGATTCACAAATTATATGCATCGGCCTCTGACGGTTGCATCCTTCGGCCACATCACGGCCATTCGAGACATGGGGAATGGGCGTTGTAGGTCCCATTTTTCCCCGTCGATCAAAGCGATCGGTTTATTCTGCGATCACCGATTACTTCTCCAAGTGGGTGAAGCAATCCCGCTAAAAGTCAAAGGCGAAATACCGTCATCAAGTTTATCAAACACCATGTCATTTATCGACATGGTGTCGAAACGGATCGTACATGACAACGGTCCCAATTCATCGACAATTCCTTCATCGGGTTTTGCGAAAGTTCAAGATACAAGACGATCATGCGGCGATATTATAATCCGCAGACAAATGGATTAGGCGAGGTGTTCAACAAAACAATCATCAAAATTCAGCCGAGCTCGTGAAGAATAACAAGCGGAGGACGATAAACTTCGGAGAAGCACTACGGGCATATCGCTGCAGCGATACGCCGCATAACCTGGAGCGACCGTACTCCACAGTTTACGGATGTGAAGCGAGTTCTCCCGTTGAAATCGATTCCGTCATCGCGTATTTTCAGCGAGCGGCGGCCAGAAGAACAACATCAAAAGCGTCTCGAAGAGCTTGAGATGTTAGATGAAAGCGCTGGAGGCTCAACAATGCATTGAGTTCTACCAAGCTAGGATGTAGGGCTTTCAACAAGAAAGTTCGACGAGAACCTTTAGAAGGAGATTTGGTCCGGCTGCTCGACGGCCAGATAATCCTCACTTCAAAAAGAAAGGTAAATTTGAACCTAAATGGGAGGGTCCGTTTGTAATAGAAGCGGTTTACTCAATGGTGCGTATCGCCTAATTACAAAGTGGCGGACCCAGGCAATGCCTTAGATAAATGGGAAGTTCCAAGAAATACTACCCTTAGTATCTTGGGGTAACCCGTTCGACGGGAAGTTCCTGTGGGATGTTTCACCCACTTTTCTTGAGGATAACCCTAGATTTGTCCTCCATCATAATTTCCCCCCGATCAAATTCCTTGGCGGTAGGTCCACAAATACGGTACATTACCAAAACCCCTCTTGATTCCTTCTATGAACAAGAGGTCCACTCAAAATTCTTTTCACTTGGAGATAGAATTCTTCCTCTCAAGCGTAAGATCCTTTTCGCGATAAGCGGAAGGGTCCTACCCATTTCATCTTAGGTAGCCGATTGAAGGTATCTTGTAGGGATTTTCGAGACCAGGGTTGTCCGGTGAAGGTCACCACGAATCTTCGGTTCGGTGGAGATCCCACTCTTAGTTCCATCTCTCTCCTAGGTAGCCCGGTGAAGGTATCTTGTAGGGATTTTCGAACCAGGTTGTCCTTTGAAGGTCACGAGTCTCTTCGGTTCTCGAGTGGAGATCTCACTTAGTTCCACCTCTTATCTTAGGTAGCTGGTAAGTATTGGAGGATTTTGCACCAGGTTGTCCTTTGAAGGTCACGGAGTCTCTTCGGTTCGAAGTGGAGATCCCACTTTTAGTTCCATCTTTCATCCTAGGTAGCCCGAAGTAGAAGGTATCGCCGGGATTTTTAGACCAGGTTGTCGCTGAAGGTCACACGAGTCTTTTCAATTCTACTGTGAGGCCCACGCTATTGGTTTCATAGAAATAGAACATAAAGTTCCTTCCCTCTCACCAATTTAATCGGTTCAATCATTCTCGGTCAAAAGAGGACACCAAGGTTCATCTTGGGGCATTCTATCCAAGCCTAAGAAGGGATAAAGCCAACGCCTTACCGCAGCGTTGCGGTTTAGTCTTTTCAGATTGAAGAAGACACCAAGGTTCGATCTTGGGGTTTTATCCCGAAGCCTAAGAAGGGATAAAGCAAGCCTACCAGCGTTAGGTTTGAGTCTCTTTAGATTGAAGACACCAAGGTTCGATCTTGGGGTATTTTATCCCGAAACCTAAGAAGGGATAAAGCCAGCGCCTCACTGCAGCGTTGCGGGTTAGCTCATGAGAAAAGGCGAAGTCACGTATTCAACATCGTAGCATTAAGTCTAAAGAGTTTCATTCTTTTAACAGCGTCGCGTGCGAGCGGATCCGGATAATCCGCACGCTAGACTCAAGCGGTAGTTGGTAAAGGCTCATCAAACCCGTTGAGGGTTGGGGTTGGCGATAACCCTAACCGACGCCACCACACGCGTCGGCCGGTTTAGTCTTTTAGATTGAAGAAGACACGAGTTTGATTACGGGTATTTTATCCGAAGCCTAAGAAGGGATAAAGCTAGCGCCTCCTGCAGCGTTGCGGTTTAGTCTTTCTCCGATTGAAGAAGACACGAGTTCGATTCGGGGTATTTCATCCGAAGCCTAAGAAGGGATGAGTCTACAGCGTAACAGCGTTCTTAGGTGGTCTCTTGCACGTAAAGAGTATGAAGCCTCGTATTCAACATCGTAGCATTAAGTCTAAGAGAGTTTTATTCTTTTACCACAGCGTCCGCGTCGCGGAGCGGATCGAGATAATCCGCGCTAGCCAACTCAAGCGGTAGTTGGTAAGGCTAATCAAACCCGTTGATGGTGAGGTTTGCCAAAATCCGATTGAAGACACGAGTTGATTACGTGGTATTTCATCCGAAGCCTAAGAAGGGATGAGTCTAGCGTAACCGCAGCGTTGGTAAGTCTCTTGCACGTAAAGAGTATGAAGCCTACATATTCAACATCGTAGCATTAAGTCTAAAGAGTTTTATTCTTTTAGCACAACGTCGCGTCGCGAGCGGATCGAGATAATCGCGCGCTAGCCAACTCAAGCGGTAGTTGGTAAAGGCTAATCAAACCCGTTGATGGTGAGGTTTGCCAAAAATCCTATAAGTATTATGGTTAATTATTTACGGAAGTAAAAGAATCATAATAAACAATGAAATGGATCTTATTCATTTGAAGCAAATCTAGAAGGAACTACAAGCTGCTTAAACATCAAGTCTATGACAAAGTTTCTTTGTTCAAGGTGAGACCTTCACCATTGTAAGCACGGTGGAGTTCTTCACCTGCTGACCTGAAGGACTCCTCGCCGGTGTTGAGTGTTTTGTGGTTGCCTCTTCGAGCTCAACGGTTTGCCCGATAGGTCGAGTTCTTTAGGCGCGGTGAGGAGCTTCTTCCTTGTTGGCCTTGGCGACTCAAAATACTCATCTTATCTTCCTCGGCATGGAGCTCTCCACGGCGATAGTATCCTCTCGCTTTTCGCCGATGTCATGCGGATGTGGCTTAGGAAGAATATGTTTCAGCAACAACACTCAGAGCTGATGGTAGCGATCTCTCGCATCCGGACCTCGAGCCGGTAAAACACTAGCATCGGCCATGCCTCTAAATCGGCGTCGATCGGCGGCTATGTATGAGGAAGCCCGGTAGCGCGACTCTTGCGTCTGGAGCTTTCCCTCGGATGGCGAGGTCATCAACAATGGCACGAGCCGATTCGGGATAACCCATATCTGTATCAAAGCCATCGAGGGATCAGCGTGCTGGTGATGAAGAAAGCCGCCATGAAGGACCTTTTCGATCACCATGTTCACCAAAGAAAGAATGGCGTACTTCAAGCAGATAATAAGATGGGATGGATCTTCATCCGGCATCAGCAGCTCTCGCTAGGTCATGGAGTCGAGATGTAGGCTGCCTAGAGAAGAAAAGAGGTCTTTAAATTTTCAGTAAAAATGGTGAAACTATTTGGCTAAAGACCCTTACCCGTCTCCTTTGGTGTAGTTTGAGCTAGCGAGTCCACGGTATCTATCGGTGAGATCTTTGATGCTTGGCTAAGCCCTCGGTGTGCTCATCTATCTCAGCGTGTTTGTGGTAGGCGATTCAGAAGCGGTGGAAAGAGGAGTACTGCAGCTACACAAATGGAATGTCTCGGCCTCTTTTAATTATAGTGGTATTGGCCAAGCGGTAGGTCCTATAATTAATCGAAGAAAATTCATACCTTCTTGAGGACGGTAGCTTCGGGTAAATCCTCACCAGGTATCTCCATCTGTGACCAAGTAGCGGAGTCATCCATGGAAGTGTTGCCATATAAACCGGATTCCGCGAAATCTTCCATGGAGAAGTCTAAAAAGGCATTAGGAAGGAATGCAATTAAGTCAAACAATAGGTAAAGCTACTTACTTCTGATGGGGGTTAGCTTGCTTAGTCTCGGTTTGTGCATTTGTCTCCTGCAATCCCTCTAAAAGAGCAAAAGCGAAGAGGTAATTAGTGGAATCCAATTCCGAGTCGTTCAATTCTCGCATTAAGCCATCGAGAAGAGGAGTTATTGGCGTTAGATGTACAGGTTCACGAATCAGGTCGGCGGCCTCTCGCTCGCAGCTCCATGCATTTGTTGAGTAAAACTTGGCTCGGCATGGCGAGAATGGGCTGTGAGAATTGTGGTGAGGAAAATCAAAGCGAGGATCATAATCCTAAAACCCCACACATGCGAATGTCAGTCTCCAAAGTTGAAAATTTCCAGATTTCATCGGTGGTTATTACCTCCGTCCTTGGATCATTCTTGGTCAAGTCTATATCAAGGGCCAGAGGATTCCATTGATTCTTATGGGCTAACCTCTTTTCGTTTAACCCCTTGAGGAGGGTTGAAATTCTTCCTCTTCAGCAGTTTTTCACGAAAATTTAGTTGGATGAGAAATCTAATAAAGGATGAAAGCGAAAGGGAAAAGGAGAAATCTGGGTCCTTCTCATGAGGCTGCGACCTCAAGCTTGGTCCTCTCCTAAAGTAGCGTGAGGAGTTGTGGAACTCCTCCTCGGCCTCACCCGGTCGATAAGATTGGTAGCTTCCCTCAGAGCTTGGCGGCATCTGCGGGTAATGCAGTCTGCGGCTTCCTGTTGATGCTTGACTACCAGTCTGAGATGGCCCTCGAGGGTGGCTCGTTAGCTACTAATAACCAACTATGAAGGAATGTCGATTCCAGCCCGTGATGCGAGCTCGGGAGGCCCGAATCTAGCTTAGGTACATCCCATGGCGGCTCCACAACCATGCTCGAAGGCCATCCACAAGTCCTACGAATGCGGAGCCGTTGGTTCGGGTTCCCACATAAAGTTGGTTAAGTAACCGGCGAGCAAAGCGACGGGGAAAATAAGGCTCAATAAAGCATTCTTCCTTTACTTTCGGGAAAGTGAGATACCACGGCACGATGTTCACTAGCCGGTTGAAGCGACCAATGTCAAGTGAAGTCTGTGTCTTGGCACCTCCTCGTCGACCAGGACTCACCATATTGACCCGAGAGAATCGAGGAAAACATGGAGAAGATCCACCCTTTATGAATGCATCGTTTCTTGATCTGTAAACCACCGCCCTTCCATCGCAATCCTCAACCAGCGCTGAAGAAAGGGGTGGGCGAATGTGGAACCGGTGCCGACATCATGTCGGTGAAGACCAACCGGGCCATCAAATAGGTATATGGAGCTCTACTGGGATGGAAGGAATACGTGATGATGGCTCGTCTTTTCTGAGTAGCTTGGACTATATGCTTAATCCACGATGAATATTGGCCACCATTAGGAAGGAGAGTTCCTTCTTGTGGGCAAGGCTGAGCTAGGGATAAGGACCTCCAAGGTAAAGCATCATCAGATTGATATGGAGCCACACATTTCTTTAGCAGTTGAAGATAGCCAGGCTAAAAGAGTGGTCGGTGGATAGGCTTACATGCCACCGAAAGGTTGCAAACTTGGTCCACACAGGGAAAACCATCTTCAGCGTAGTGGCGTGTAGAGTTAGCCTCGGACCTCTCGATCAGTTCATTAATCTTGAGAAGAGTGGCGGTGGCAGTTCACATATTTCCTCGCCCGATTTGTCCTCGAATCTTTGGAACAAATAATTGGCAAATTGCTTGAGACTCACTTGCGATTTCCTCTTGGAGCAAGGTTGATTGGGCGAGCTATATGATAATGACAAGTGAGATCCACAAAAATCTTGTGTGACGATCGTGTGTTTCTTCAGTGGCTTCGGTTCACGGTTGGAAGGAAATACTCGATCTGACATCTTCCCCATGGGTAAATCGGAAGTGGTACATCTCGTGTAGAGCCGGCCCAACTTAGTGTTTAAGTGAAAAATGTATTTGAATACGGATTGTAGAGCTCAAATAAAGAAAAATGGTTAAGCGGTGATTGGAAGGCCATACATGGTGTACGCGAATCGTGAATCTGATCCTGGCGAAGTTCTCCATCCCATCGATTGAGGGCGTGGTCGGCGACCCACCAATGTTTACGATGAGTGAACCCAGTAAAATCTATGACTAGATGATCGCTATCGTAGCAAAGAGCGATTCTTAGTCGGCGGGAACAAAGAGCTCATCACGGGAGTGTGTCGGCCCACAACCCAGGTGAAGCCGATGGCGATTCTGTTGGAACGGTAGGCTGGCTGGGTAATAAATCCGCAATGAATATGATCCGCTCCTCGGTCGAGGCGCCATGACATACGGCGTGTACGCGGCGTGGTGCAAAATCGATCAATGAGAGGCGGCGAGGTATCAGGAATATACAAAGGACCTCCGTCGTCTTGATGCAACCAGTTCGCTTTCGACAAAGGCGAATCCGGATCATGGCGGAGTCGGTGAACGGATAATCATTTTACACCAAAGGTTCGATGGAAGTGTCTTTATGAGTGGCGCATCGTGACCAATCGTCGAGGAGAATCGAGAACTCCCCTCAACTTCTGTCTGAATCGCCTCCGTGACTTACGGGTGCAAATCGGCGAGATAAAATCAGCGGGATCATCACCGTGGAGTAATAGTCACTATAGCGTCCATCAACGGCGTAAGTCGGAGAAAAGCTCGAGAATAATCAGCGAAATCGAGAAAATATTGATTAGTAAAGGCATTGAATTCATCTTACATAGATCGAGTCCGACCTTATAGCGGATATGATGATTTCATCCATATCGAATACCGGGAGAGCGATAAATATAGTCGCATAAACCAAGCGACAATATATCCCGAGCAAAGGCAAGGTATGAAATCGCTCGTTAAAGATACGAGATGGGTGATCTTTGAAGCCTCAATCCTCCACGAAGAATTCGGCTCTTCAATCGCCTCACAAAAGAGCGGGGAATTAAATGCAGTGTACACAATCTGAGCGTCGGTCCCCACAAAGGAGGATTCGGCTCTTCGATCGCCTCACAAAGGAGAGCGGCGGGGATACGCGTATATATGCGAGAAGATGATACTTATTGCGCACCAGAAAGAAGGAGGCGTGCATTCCGCGCGGCGTGCGAGTTGATCGACTCCTCGGAACATGAGATCTTAGCGGCGACGCCAGCGCAAAGACAAATAAAGTCGGATATCACGGTTAGAAAAAATCGACAAATTACCATAAAGGACGTTGGTCAGTGGGCGTGGCTTACTAACCATGGTGAGGCAAATGGTGCCTAGCTCAACAGACGGCCTTGGCCCTTCGGGCAAAGGCAGCCCTCGGCGGATGTGGCAGCGGCCTTCGGTCGAACGCCAGCGCCCTCCCGGCCAGCTTGCGTTCCGCGTTCTCCAGCCTTAGATTACCCACGTTCATGCAGGAACAAAAAACAAAAAGAGAAAAGAAAAGAAGAAAGAAGAAAGAAAAAGCGTCGTAAAACACTCTTACATGTACCTCGTTGTTTTGGAGAGATGAGGCAGTAGAGAAAAAACAAGAAGAAAGAGCTCGAGGAGAGGGGCGGCCTGGGTTAGGAGGCAAAGGGTTAGGGGTATTTATAACAACTCTAATGGGCCCAAATCAATTCCAATTAGGACTCTAATCAGCCCTAATTAGGAGTCCTAATGGAACATATCAGGAGGTCAAAATAGTGCCAAATCAAACCGTTGATTGACCCTACTCTAAAGTCAAAATTTGGAAAGATTACGAAGATTTATTGAGGAATAACACCTCATGAGCCCCGTCGGCCAGATCAGCAGCGTAAGCCCAATGCTACTCAACTAGGATTACAGTATAAGCTGTTTCCTAATTTGTCGAGAAGTTCAGAAGAATATTTCCATAAAAATATTCTTAGGGATAGCTTCGACCGTGCGGAGTGTATCGGCCCACGATCAGCGTGTGATCCTACTCCAGCTAGGATTCACGGTATAAAGCTGTTTCCTAATTTGTCGAGAAGTTCAGGAAGAATATTTTCACAAGAAATATTCTTAGAATAACTTCGATCATGCGGATTGCATCGGCCGCCGATCAGCGAGTAGCAATCCTACTCAAGCTGGGATTACAGTATAAAGCTGTTTCCAAATTTTCAGAGGAGTTCACGGAGAATAAACCCATATTCTTAAGGATAACTTCGGTAACCCTTAATTTCCTCCCACCATAATCTCCAGAGGAATAATCGTGAAAGTCATGTTGTGGGACAATGTTTGATCCAGAAGAAACTTCTCCCACGGTGGATAATCATATCCTAACAACGGTCAAAATGTACTTTCAGCCGTGAAGACTAGGGCGATGGTTGAAAGCTAAATGGTCTCTGTTTCAACAAGGAATCCTCGGAGGATATCTCGGTAAAAAAATCGATCCTCATTGGTTAAACCAACAACACCGTTGATGATGGAAGAATTAGGCAGTGAGGGTTATGAAGTTCCATGTATTCAACACGATAGCGTGTGCGCCAACAACGAGTTCGCCGACATCACGGAGAAGTCAAAAAGTCGATGGTTAGTCAAACAACAACCAGCAGAGCCACGAGTTACAAACAAAACTCACCCCCGAATCAAGATTTTAACAGCGGTCGGGCAATAAATCTGTGCAAGTGATCTTATCGAAATCCTACAAAGAACTGAATGGTGCAGAAAGAATCGAAGACTTGAAGCTAACTTTGGGACCCTCTGCCGGTGAAGGCGAAACCATCGTATCAAAGTATTCGAGCTTCGCTTGTGGAACAGGCCGAAACACTTTGGAGGGTTATCTATGGCGTTGAAAAATACCACAAGATCCTCGAAACCAACTTCGTGTGAGAAGTCGGTGAATGACAACCATGTGAATAATCTGGACGTCGTCGAATCGTTAAAGGCAGCGAACCGGCGAGCAAACCACGGCGTCACAAGCGGTTTCGCCGGACGGAAACGAGGCAATCGAATCGAGACGTTGAGCGGAACAAACCAAAGTTAGTCGGAAAAATCTGAGCGGAACCTAAGTCCGGAGGCCAAAAGTCGAAATAAGCGGGGCCTAAGCTCCGAAACCAAAGGCGGCAAAAGCGGTGAGCAATGGCAATGCCCACCTATTAAATGGCCAAGGTGGCTCGGCCGAGTGGCGGTGACGCCTATACCCCTATGCTATAAATAGGGGGTTCTCTTCGTGAGGGGGATTGAGGAGGTGGTTTGTGGACTTTGGGATTTTCTTTGGGACTTGACCCTCGCGAGATCCCGAGCCGTCGGCCTGAGATTCAGAGCAGTGACACAAACCCGATCGGCGTCCAGTCTGGCGCAAAGATGGCGGAATTGGGTCAAACTCTGGATACCCTCTAGATTAAGCCGTCTTAATCTCGGGGATATATTTGTGATTTCTCCTAGTAGATCTCAACGCTCGTGATCCTCTCCCGTGAGTGTGATCGAAGCGATCCTCTCCTTGGGGAGTGTGATCCCTTAAGTGCGTCGTTTCCCGTGAAACCGGCCCCTTCCGTCTGTAGTTCGAACCGGGTTTCCACGGATCGGAAGTGCTTGGTGGTCCACGGACACAAAAGTCCCGACACGGGCAAAGAACCCGTGGCGATGATCGATATTGAGATCACCGTGTTTGTTCACTCGGGAAGAAGTTGTAATTTCCGTTTTCATTTATGCATGCTTAAAATAAAGGCTTTTCTTTTGAATTTTGTTGTAGGCCAAAGAAGGCATAAGCGAATTCAGAGCAATGAATAAAACAACTTTCCCGCCTTGAACAAAGTGTATCGAATTGAATCAAAGAACTATTTTCGATTCTTTTGCTACTAAAATATCCGATTGATTAGGTGGAAGCGAGATCCTCCAATTTCTCCTCCATAACTAATACTTCACGAGTTTCGCCACAATTAAATCGACCTTTGAAACCACTAAATTCAAATCCTCACGAGATTACCAATTTACCCTTGTCTTCTCAAAATGCAAATTACTTTGTGTAGGCATAAAAATTGCTTATCGATGCGAGCGAACTTCGTGGCGGTGGGTTGGCAACAACGATCCATTGACAAACCGGCGTGCATAAAGCATCAGCAGCGTGAAGCGAGTCGACGGCGCATAAAGTGAGTCGGCAAAGGCGTGACGATGAAGCGGCGTGCGAGTTGACTAAACTCAAAGCGTTGGCGAGGCGGAATCAACCGTGCCAGTCCGTCAATGCAAGCGGGCAGCTTAAGCTCGAAGTTGATGAACGCGGAGACTCAAACACAGCGGCGACATCACGAGCAAAACTAAGCGGGAAGACCAAAAGAATGGCCGAAGAATCGGCGGAAGCGGCGATGAAAGCGGGAAGCGCATAAGGCAGTAGCGCGATGAAACCGACCAAAGTGTGGGTGGCTCCGACCACTTTGGAAGCCACCTCGACGACTGGCAGGAGTGCCGACAATGGCGAGCCACCTCGGCCAACTTGGTAGGGGTGCCTCGGCAAGTGGTAGAGTGGCTCGACCTGTGGTAGGACCACCTAACAGCCGAGTGAAGCTCGTGGTCAGCGGAGGCCACCAGGTGTGAGACACCTCCATTGTATAAATGGGGGTGTCATCTTCGAGGGAACAGGGGATTAAGGGCTTGGATTTAGGGGCTTAGGAGGTTGGATTTTGAGGATTTGGAAGAGCTGGGACTTAAGAAGAATTCTTGCGAGATCTACAGTGTCGGTATACGGTCTGAGCGGCAATGATACAAGTCGCAGTCGGCCTGGATCATAAGCGAAGGTAAGGTTGAATCGAACTTCTGAGATACCCTCTAGGTTAAGCTTGTCTTAACCTCGGGGATCTTGTGATTTCTCCTTGTAGATCTCACCCCTCGTGATCCTCTCCTTC
This sequence comes from Asparagus setaceus, assembly GCA_012295165.1. NCBI lineage: Eukaryota > Viridiplantae > Streptophyta > Magnoliopsida > Asparagales > Asparagaceae > Asparagus > Asparagus setaceus. The sequence goes on from CM022706.1 coordinate 80,886,546, forward strand.
GTGAGTCTGCGATCCCATGAGGCGATCCTCTCCCGTGAGTGTGATTCCCTCGAGCCGTTTCCTTACATGGCGAGCCTATCTGTAGTTCAGCAGGGTCTCTAGGATTGGAATTGCAGCGGTGGTCCACCGGACACAAAAGTCCGACACGAGGCAAAGAACCCATGGCGAGGACCTCGATATAGAGATCCTCGTGTTTGTTCAAAAGGATAAAAGTTGTAATCTTTTTGATTTTCATTGTAAGCCTTAAAATAAAAGCGATATTTCTTTTAATTCTTTGTAGGCCAAAGAAGGCGTAAACAAATTCAAATCAATGACAATCATCGGACTTTACGCTTGAACAAGGCGACCCGATGGGAACCCGGACCTCGAATCGGAGGTCGTGATCATGACCATGATTCCTATCCGGTGGAAGAAGAGGTCGAGTTGAGTTCGAGAGGAGATTCGAGTACCTATCCTCACCCTCCTCGAGATCAGTTCCCCGCCGCTCCAAGAAGGTCTCCAGCGCAGAGAACCCGATGGGCCTCCGATGTAGAGACCCGGGGTGGCGAGTCCAGCCCGTACCCGTGCAGCGAAATCCGCCGGCGCTGAAGTCGGATGGTGCGAGATGAGCGCCCGACGATCGCCGGCTCTCAGCGAGCTGCCAAAGCGGCGACAAAGCATGGCGCAAAGCTTGCCAGCCATGCAATCCATGGATGGGGTCCTTCTGGCGGATCTAAGATCAAACTCACGCGAAGCTTGACCTCAAGTGATCGGCGGTTTACCAAGCCGTCAACCGCGAGTGGGTCCGTGTCCAGCGAACGCTCCACCTCAGGGCGCATCCGAGCGCCCAGCACTCCTTGCGCAAGCGAGCTTTGGTGCAAGCGGGCCGTGAGTTAAAGGAAAGTGGCAAAGCCACCAGCGTAACACCAGGTTTGGACCCAAGTCTAATGGTGCCCCAACTCTCGGTTACCCACTCCCGTCTCGGCTTAAGCGAAGGATCTGGCGTTGCAGCTCCACGCCAAAGCCCAAGCCGACAACGCCTCAAAGACAAAGGTGCATACGAATCGATGGTGGAAGCAACTCCGTCACCACTACCAAGCCGACTATCAAGGATGCGTCTTGGTCCTCGGAGAGAATCGGGTCACTCCTCATGCGAGTCGCACCCGTTCCAACAAGACAAGAAGATTCCTATAGCCTCCCTATCGGTTGTCGAAGTCAGAGAGTCTGCCGAACCGCTCACATCGAGAGTCTGGGCGAGTCACTTCGGAAGTTTTGATGGGATCCTACGTCCTCGGAGGTTTTCATGATCGGGATGTTATATGCCGAAGATCAAGCCGACATCGGCCGAGTTGCTCCGTTACCTGCGCCCGATGGTACTACCAGTGCAAGAGTGCGAGAAAATCTCGAAGGGATTCCCCAAATTGGCGGATCATGCTTGTGCTCCAAGCTCATTAAGGCGATGCTCGGAGTGCAATTGCCATCAAAGCTCGAAGGGTGTCGGTCTTCGAGACTCACCACGGAATCGAGACCTAGGACAAAGGCGATTCCGTAAAAGGATGATCTCAGAGAGGGTGAGTTGCCGAGGTCACTAATAATATGACCCGACAAAGAATCATCGTCACGGGCTATTCCCGCGCATGCATAGCGACTAACTTCGTTTAGGTCGGGACTATCGAAGCGGTCGAGATGATAAGCGAAAGGGTTACCCGAGGAGGATGATCGTCGGATATTGGCTCCTGTCGCGTCGATCATCTTGTATCTAGCGAAGGAGCCGAAAGCGCTTATGATGATGCGGATCAAGTGGCCAAAATGCTAGGAAAGGCGTTGAATAAACAACGGAAAACTTCAAATTAGAGATGGAGTTGGCCATGCAGGGCGATGAGAGAAATGCGACCAGCAGTCAAGCCACGACAAAACATCAAGGTGAATCGAGTCGGTAGCGTCAGCGTCGATGAAGATGATAGCGATTGGATCGAGGAGAAGCACGAAGATGATAACCCGAACCCGCGGCGGCTATTTGTTTCGGAGGCGAAAGATCAAAGACTTGGAGAGCAAAATCAACTCATTGATTTCCGCTCAAGAAGTAAAGAAAGCGGGTATTCCTTGCCCATACCGAGTGGGAATCAATCCGTGCCGTCAAAGTTTAACTTAATAAACTTCACACCATTTGGCGGGAAGGGTTCCCGGCCGACACTTGATTTATTTCAAGTCACACCTCGAGTTATTTACGACAGCGAACCCGATGGTTGGTCATTCGTCGGCACCGCCGTGGAACGCCGAATACCCGCCGTCTCAAGCGGGGAGCATTCCACGGTTGGGGCGACATGGAGTCTAGCTTCCTTACCAATTTCTTTGATGGCGATACCGAGGTATCGTCGGGCGTTGCTCGGCGAGAAGCGAAGAGCCGGCGAGTGGACATCTTTGTTAAGCGATTAGGAACAAGGCAATGAGCTGGGGATCAATAACGAGAGGAGTTCATCCTCCAAACACCGCCCGACAACTTATCAATAGATGTGCTTGAAGCAATGGGTACAGCACCATCGATAGCGATGGAAGGACTTGAAGGTTCGTGGAGAACAAGCGAGAGATCCCTCAAAAGCGAAGGTCGGCCAAACGGAGCTCCAGAAGCGTAACTTTGTCCCATGGCAAAGGAAAGAAACAAGCCAAGGCGGCGGTTCGCGAACAAGCGTTCAACTCAACCCAATGGCGGCAGCGGCAGCGGCTTGCGCGGCATAGCGAGCCACGATCAGCGTGGCAACACTGGCCACAAAGCGAAGGTCTTAGAGCGAGATTCCAGAAGTCCTATTCCTTTAGGGCGGCGAGATTCCCGGTCTCTTCAAATATCTTGTGGAAAATAACAAGATCAAGCTCCCTCCGATTGAAATCAAGAGGAAGATGAACCGAATGACCCAAGATGCATGCGTACCATAGGGCAGTTCATCACCCACTAAATCTGTTTCAGCTTAAGGACAAAATCCGGGCTTTAATTGATGTAGGGGTCATTACTATGGCCGTCCAAAGAAAGAAGGTCGGAGGCGAATCACGGTATCCATAAGTTTGGTCGGTGCGTTGACATGGTTTGAACTGAACCGGTGGTCAAAGTTGCGGTGAAGGCGGTGAATGGCGACCCGCACAAACAGCGAGAAAGGACTTGTATCATATCTGACCGAATGGCGAAGTCTTGTGGGTCCACCAGAACTTTGGGAAGGCGAGCAATGGGTAGCCTCTTCTTGAAGAAAAGCGGCGCGAAGGGAAAGGCATGTCATGCTACTTCCGCAATTCGGAGGAGGCGATGAGCAGTGGTAACATTCGGTTGTCAGAAGGGAACGAAGCCGCGCCACCGAGTGGACAGTACAAATACAAGTATCCAGGAAGTCCCGACCCTAATGCCAAGGCGGCTCTCGGGGGTACCAACAAATCCCCTCACTCGCCTGAGAAAGCGCCAGCGGCGGTAGGCGCCAAAGAAGCTACGACAAAGCGGCCGCATGAGTTCAACTCGGCGATCTCGATTCGGTCGCCCGTTGGAAGAGATAAGCCGGAACCGAACTCTGCAGCTTTGATGTAATGGCACAATTGGATATCCCGCAAGGATCACTCTCTATGAGCTGCTGCGCTTATCAAAAGGCGAAGAAGCTCTTCGAAGCCCTCCGATTGAAGTCTTCCTCACCCAGTTAGGCGAGTCGGAAAAGTCACCCCAATCAACCTTGACTAAGCACTTCCCACGCATCACCTTTACAAAGGAGATATGCGGGCGAGGAATTCAAACACGATAGGCGCTATACTTCACGGGGTATGGCTCTAGTGAGGATGCTTAGGATCCAAGTCGTCAGGGTTCATTATTGAGCATCATGCCCTGCGCCTCATGTATCACCTTGGAATCCACTGCGATGAAAGGCGTCAGCGAGCCGATAATCACGGGTTTAACACCAGCGGGTCACCGCCACTTGGTAAAATCCGGATAAAGTGCCAAATGGGAGACTTAAGTCGAAGTCACACGCTATGTGATTGATGCGAGAGCTTCCTATAACTCTTGTTGGGTTGGACCTTGGATCCCGGTAATGTTATAGTCCATCTACTCTTCATCGGTGTCTCAAATATGAACCACGAATAATGAGTCAAGGCGGTGGTGCGGACAAACAACCGTTTAAGGGGATGGAGAATTATTTCAGCGATTCTCTCCTCTGGTAATGAGTCGGCGAATCATCGGCCCAAAGTGCGGACGGCGGTGAAAGGCGTCTACGAAGCGGGCTTGGTTATAGTGGAGGTTTTGTTTTAAATGACATTGTACCTTGTAATCAATCTTGGCGATGAAGAATCGTCGGATGAACATTAATTGGCAAATTGCCGATGAATCAATAAATGGCGATTTAGAGTATCCTTTATCTTTGAATGATGTGATAGCGAGTTATACAATGATCGAGTTGCACCCTGACTTCGATCATCTTACTTCACACAAAAGCGATTCGGGATTCCTTTGGGACAACACTTGTCATCCCGAAGATCAAGTAGTGAAAGAGACTTGGTTTCACGGAAAAGGAGATGCGGTTCCAGCGCCGAATCATTTCTTTGAAGAAGGTGAAGATGACAATGGGCCTATCCTCCACACATTGAGATATAGTCGAAACTGGGGTATCATGAAAGATGGGGGTATGACTTGACACGAGGGAAGGTCTATGTTTTGGGCGGTCCTCGAGTCCCTCCTAAGCGGCATATGTCCCAAGAGGAAAGCGGATAATTACTATGCATTTAGAAGGGATTGGGATCGAATCCTCCTCGAGAAGATGAATGCTGCGTGGGCGATTGATAATAATCCACCGGTGAGGCGGACATCGTCGACTCTTGACGGGATTACGACACCCGACCTGGGAGAAGCTTTCAAGGCTTTGATGTCGAATATGGCCCGATCGATCCACGCTACTATTGAGGTGATGAAGATATGCCAACATGGGAAGACCCATGGATCCATCAACTTCGAGCGGTTTGGGGATAGGTTGAACAAAGAGAACCCCCACTAAGGATGAGGTAGTCGAGGTTAATATGGGTGATGAAGAGCATCCCAAACTCATAAACATCAGCAATACTCTCCCTTGGAAGAAAGGAAGAGTTGATTGCCCTAATCGGGGAGTATATCGATGTATTAGCACGGAGTTACGAGGACATGCGGACTTCGACCCTAATGTGGCAACACATCGCCTCAACATCAAAGGATGTCAAACTGTCAAGCAACGGCAAAGCGGTTTAGATCCACAAATATTGGAGGCAATTGTTGTGAAGTGAAGAAACTCATAGAATCGGGATTAGTCGAGGAAATTCAACATCCGGATTGGGTGGCGAATATAGTCGGTCATGAAGAAGAATGGTTCGATTAGGATGCAGTAATGCTCTGAGAGACCTAAGCAGCTGCTTGCCCAAAGGATGATTTCCCTCTTCCAATCACGATGTCATAGTTGACAATACGTGTGGATTGAAAGAATGTCCTTTATGGATGGCTTTTGAGGTATAATCAAATCAAGATGTACCCGATGGCGTAAACCACAGTTGAGCAGCCATCGGCATATATTGCTACGGTCATGCCGTTCGGCCTCAAAATGCGGCGCAACATACGAGAGAGCAATGGCGGAATTTTCGGGATCATCTTGGACGGTCGAATGCTACGTCGGCGATTTGGTGCGTGAAAAGCGTGACAAAGGAGATCACATCAAAGATCTTAGAGCGGTATTGAACTCATGCGAACTCTCGGACTAAAGATGAATCTGCCAGTCCTTCCTTGGGATGTCGTGGCAAGTTCCTTGGCCGTCGTCACCAACAAAGGAATCCGTCGATCGACAAAGTGAAGGCGATTCAATTGCAACCTCAGAAATGAGAGAACTTCGGGGGTTACAAGGCGATTGGCGTACATCCGGCGGTTCATATCGAACCTATCAGGAAGTGCCGCCGTTCTCCAAGTTGAACAAGAAGGCGTGTCATATATTTGGGGCGGCCTTTGCCGAAGGCATTGAAGAGATCAAGTGGTATCTCGCTAAACCTCTGTTCTTGTTGCACGCGTCGGAAAACCATTTTTGATCTACGTCAAAGCAGCGGATCACTTTCGTTAAAGCACTCGCGCAAAGGCGGCGGCCGGTCCGCGAGCGGCGGTGTATTACGGCAGAACATTAGTGGCGAGTCTCGATATCCAATGGTGAAGCGGTGCCTTGCATTAGTGTTCGCGATTGGAAAATCTCGGCACTATTTAGTCGGACGGGCGATTTATGTTATCTCGCGTAAATCCGGTCCGGATATTTATGACCAGTAGGCCTCGATGAGTTGGCGTTTGGCGAAATGGGCCTTGCTCTTGTCCCGATATGACTTGTATTTCAAACAGTCGGTCAAAGGACAAGCGATTTGTGATCTCTTGGTACCCGGCCCGGAGCGGATCGGTTGAGCTATATGATGATCTTCAGGATGAAGTTGAAGTCAACACTACATCGCACCAACAAATATGGCGATTGTATTTTGATGGAGCTTCTCGGGCCACCAATGTGGCGAGTACCCGGATGTTCTAAAATCTCGGAGTCAGTTGTCTTGATTTCCCAGGAAATCATGTCATGCCCGTGCTTATTCACTCACGAACCTGTTCCAATAGCGTAGCGAGATACAACGCTACTTATCGGACTTAACCCAAGGTGGGGGTCGAATATCTCGAAGCGTCTGGCGATTAATTGATAGTTAAGCGGGTTGTGGTGACTCTGAAGTCGGGAATCGGATCTAATCCCTATCATCGGATAGGCTGTTGAAATAGCGACTCATTGAAGAGTTTTCATCGAATATATCCAGCGCTCCAAAGCGCTTACGGATCGCTGGCGGCATTAGGCGTGTCGTTAGCACAACCTTAGAGACCGAGCAACTAGTCACGGTCGGGACTCACCAACTCTTATGTACCATTATACGATGAGGCACAAGAAGATAAGGGGTAGTTACCAAAGTGTATACAACCCAAACCAAGTTGGAGCCCAGTTGGCTTTCCTATCATCGATTCGTCTTACATGGTATTCTACGGAAGGCGTAAGGGAGAGAGAGAGTCAATCCGGCGAAGAGCTCAAGATTCTTTTACGACGAGACCCGGGCGTTATATGGCGAAAGTGCGATGGTCTTTACTCCGATGCCTTTCAAACAAAGAGGAGAAGAGGTCCTTCGGAAGCACGAGGGTGAATGTGGTGCACACCACGGTCCCAAACTCTACGATCGAATGGAGAATGGGCTACACGGCCAACAATGGTTAATGGCGGTCGATGCATTTCGGAAATGCAGCGTGTCAAATTCCGCGCGAATTATATGCATCGGCCCTTGAACAGTTGCATCGCCGGCCACATCACGGCCATTGAGACATGGGGAATGGACATTGTAGGTCCCTTTTTCCTCCGTCGGTCAAAGGCGTCGGTTTATTCTAGCGATCACCGACTACTTCTCCAAGTGAAATGAAGCAATCGCTAAAAGAAGTAAAGGCGATGCACCGTCATCAAGTTTATCAAACACCATGTCATCTATCGACATGGTGTCCCAAACGGATCGTGCATGACAGCGGTCCCGGTTCATCGGCAATTCCTTCATCGGGTTTTGCGAGAAATTCAAGATACAAGGCGTCTGCGTCGGCTGACCTATAATCCGGTGCAAATGGATTAGCGAGGCATTCAACAAGGCGATTATCAAAATTACGTCAAAGCTTGTGAAAGTAACAAGCGAGGCGGGATGATAAACTTCGGAGAAGCACTCTGGGCATATCGCTGTGATACGCCGCGCATGGCTAGGCGACCCGTACTCTACGGTCTACGGTGTGAAGCGTTCTCCCATTGGAAATTCAGATCCGTCGCTTCGCATCGCCCTTTCAGCGAGATGGCGGCAGAAGAACAACATCAGCGTCTCGAAGAGCTTGAGATGTTAGATGAGCGCTGGAGGCTCAACAATGCATTGAGTTCTACCAAGCTAGGATGTGAGAGCTTTCAACAAGAAAGTTCACGAGAGAACCTTTAGAGAAGATTTGGTCCTGCTGCTCGCGGCCGATAATCCTCACTTCCAAAAGAAAGGTAAATTGAACCTAAATGGGAGGCCGTTTGTAATAGAAGCGGTTTACTCAATGGTGCATATCGCCTAATTACCCAAAATGGCGAGGCAATTAATCTTAGATAAATGGGAAGTTCTGAAGAAATACTACCCATAGTATCTTGGGATAACCCGTTCGACGGGAAGTTCCTCGTGGGATGTCTCACCCACTTTCGAGGATAACCCTAGATTTATCCTCCATCACAATTTCCCCACCGATCAAATTCCTTGGTGGGTCTACAAACTACGGTACATTACCAAAATCCCCTCTTGATTCCTTCTATGAACAAGAGGCCCACTCAAAATTCCTTTCAGCTGGAGAATATAAAATCCTTCCTCTCCAAGTAAAATCCTTCGTGTCAAGCGGAAGGGTTCCATCTTCATCTTAGGTAGATTGAAGGTATCTTGTAGGGATTTTGAGACCGGTTGTCCGTGAAGGTGCTGAGAGTCTCTTCGGTTCTCGGTGGAGATCCCACTCTTAGTTCCATCTTCATCTTAGGTAGCCCGGGAAGGTATCTTGTAGGGATTTTCGAGACCAGGTTGTCCGTGAAGGTGCTTTGAGTCTCTTCGGTTCTCGGTGGAGATCCCACTCTTAGTTCCATCTTCATCTTAGGTAGCGCCGGCGAGAAGGTATCTTGTAGGGATTTTCGGACAGGTTGTCCGTGAAGGTCGCTGAGTCTCTTCGGTTCGGAGTGGAGATCCCACTCTTAGTTCCATCTTCATCTTAGGTAGCGCCGGTGAAGGTATCTTGGGATTTTCGGACCGGGTAGTCCGGTGAAGGTCACACGAGTCTTTTCGATTCAATGACAGGAATCTGGCATTAGCCTCACCAGGAAATAGAACACATTCTTCCTTTCCCACCTCAATCAATCTTCCTCGGTTCGGTCATTCTCGGTCAAAAGAAGGCACAAAGATTCATCTTGGGGCATTTTATCGAGAAGCCTAAGAAGGGATAAAGCCAGCATACTCCTGCAGCGTTCTTGGTTTAGTCTTTCTCCGATTGAAGGACACCCGAGTTTGATTAGGGGCATTTTATCCGAAGCCTAAAGGAGGGATGAAGTCAGCGCTCCTGCAGCGTTCTTAGGTTTAGTCTTTCTCCGTTGAAGAAGACACGAGTTCATTAGGGGTTTTATCCGAAGCCTAAGAAGGGATAAAGTCAGCGCCTCACGCGTTGCGGTTTGATCTTTCTCGGTCAAAAGACACCGAGTTCATCTTGGGGCATTTTATCGAAGCCTAAGAAGGGATAAAGTCAGCCCTCTCAGCGCGTTGCGGTTGATCTTTCGGTCAAAGAAGACGAGGTTCATCTTGGGGCATTTTATCGAAGCCTAAGAAGGGATAAAGCCAGCGCCTCACCCAGCGTTGTTGCGGTTTAGTCTTTCTCGATTGAAGAAGACACGAGTTGATTAAGGGCATTTTATCCACGAAGCCTAAGAAGGGATAAAGCCAACGCTATGCAGCGTTAGGGTTAGTCTTCGATGAAAAAGAGCGAAGCCTACGTTATTCAACATCGTAGCATTAAGTCTAAGAGAGTCTCATTCTTTTAGCACAAGCGTCATGTGGAGCGGATCGGATAATCCAGCGCTAGCCCAACTCAAGCGGTAGTTGGTAAAGGCTCATCAAACGTTGAGTGGGGGTTGGCCAATAACCCTAAAGCCAACGCCTCACACGCGTTGCGGTTTAGTCTTTTTCGATTGAAGAAGACACGAGTTGGATTAAGGGTATTTAAGTCCGAAGCCTAAGAAGGGGCGAGTCACGTTCTGGCTGCAGCGTTCTTAGGGTGGTCTCTTGCGGTAAAAGAGTCACGAAGCCTATGTATTCAATATCATAGCAACAAGTCTAGAAGAGTTTCATTCTTTTAGCACAACGTCCGCGTGCGGAGCGGATCACGATAATCCATACGCTAGCCAACTCAAGCGGTGGTTGGTAAAGGCTAATCAAACCCGTTGATGGTGAGGGTTTGCCAAAAATCCTATAAGTATTATGGTTAATTATTTACGTGAAGTAAAAGAATCATAATAAATAGTGAGGGATGGATCTTATTCATTTGAAGCAAATATAGAAGGAGCTACAATTATCGAGACAATTGATTCAAGCAAAGTTATGATAATACATCTAAATAAAAATCGTATCGACACGGTGAACAAAGAAACGAGAAAAGTCTCATGACATATCGGAGACTTCATTGGCGCAATCCGGTAATGTGAAGGAAGCAAGGTCGACCTTGGCGGTGGCTAATTTTCCTCTGGATGGCTCGAACCGAGCCTTGGCTTCCTTCTCAAGTTCCTCTTGAGTTAGCGGCAATAGCGGCCGCATGTTCCGACGCATGTCGCCTCGAGGACTTGCTTCTCCGCGTTGATGACATCACGGACTCACGGTGCACTCCGCAGCGTGAAATTCTTCAGCGTCTTCTCCCCTTGAGCAGTCGATTCACATGCGTTCGACATGGGTGTGGTACAAGTTTATCTTCTGGCGCAAGCGGCAGTATCGCTCATATGAGTTGAAAAAATGATCTCTTGCTCGATATTTTCCTCGCTTGGCGTTCCGAAGCCTTGATCAGAGCCGTCGATGAGTCGTATCACCTCATCGCATGATTCAAAAAGGCTAAATCCTCCACCGCAGTGCAAGAGTTAGCCCGACTAGTGAGCTTTGCTCTAGCGATTAACTAGTGAGGGCCACCACCTGAATTTCCTCCAAGATACTCAATATGAATGGAAGACCATAAAATTAAGCCCATCTAACCTCGATAATAGAGATCGCTATTTCAAACCATTCTCCAACGGTGAAGGAGACCCATCCGACGTGAGGCAGGGATTTTTGGCGGGGCAATCTCGTGATAGGTTGAATCCGTGGAAGTGGTCGTCAAGATTAACACAGGGCCTCCACCCACGCCCTATACTCGAAGGGTGGAAATCTGGTTTCGGCCAAGGTGCAAGGAGGCGGTGGAAGGCGGATGATAGGCGATCCCTCAAACTTCGTCATCGAAATTATGATGGTAGGCTCGAGCTTAGCGGGTTCTTCACTTGGTGTTAGCCTCATTGCGGTTAGCTTCCTCGGTGGAAAGAGGTGTTCTCGGATGACCTTAAGAATCGAGACTTGACATTGGGAGCCTTGAAATAGGCGAATAATCATGAGACATCCGCCTACCAAAGAACAAAGGGTTAAGAGATCATTTAGAAGGAATATCTTGAAAAAGGAAGCGGTATAAGGCATGGAACTCTTCGAGAAACCCATGAGATTGAGTCCGCGACCTTATAGATGCAACGATTTCATCATTATCAAATACGGGAGAGCGATAAATATAATCAGCGTAAACCAGCGGCAATATATTCCGTTCTGAGCAAGGTACGGTATGAAATAAACTCCGGTCGACATCGAGGCGGGTGATGACCAAGCAAAACCAATCAGTAACTTCATCCCACAAAGGAGAATTTCGCTCTTCCCAATCGCCTCACAAAGGAGAGAGAAGCGGGGTCATAGCGAGGTACAATCAGGCGTCGGTCCCCACAAAGGAGGATTTCGGCTCTTCAATCGCCTCACAAAAAGGCAAGCGGGGATATAGCATATATACACGAGAGATGGCGCTGGCGCACCAGAAAAGAAGGAGGCGTGCATTCCGCAGCGCCGTGCGAGTTGATCGACTCCTCGAAGCAGCGTGATCTTCCCGGCGACATCGAGCGCAAAGAACAAATAAAAGTCGAAATCGGTTGATTCAAGCAAAGTTATGATAATACATCTAAATAAAAATGTCGTAGCGACACGAACAAAGAGAAACGAGAAAAGTCTCGCGGCATATCAGACTCCATTGGCGCAATCCGGTAATGTGAAGGAAGCAAGGTCAGCCTTGGCCGGCTAATTTTCCTCTGGATAAACTCGAACCCGGCCTTGGCTTCCTTCTCAAGTTCCTCTTGAGTTGGCGGCAATAGCGGTTGCATGTTCCCGGCCTTGTCGCCTCGAGGACTTCTTCGTTCGGTGACATCACGGACTCGGTGCACTCCGCGTGAAATTCTTCAGCGTCTTCTCCCTTGAGCGATCCCGATTCACATGCGTTCGACAAGGGTGTGGTACAAGTTTATCTTCTGGCGCATGCGGCAACCGCTCATATGAGTTCGAAAAAATGATCTCTTACGATATTTTCCTCTCGCGAGCGTTCCGCGAAGCCTTGATCCAGGCCGTCGATAGTCGTATCACCTCATCGCATGATTCAAAAAGGCTAAATCCTCCACCACGATGCATAGAGTTAGCCCGACTAGTGAGCTTTGCTCTAGCGATTAACTAGTGAGGGCCACCAACCTGAATTTCCTCCAAGATACTCAATATGAATGGCGAAGACCATAAAATTAAGCCCATCTAGCCTCGATAATAGAGATCGCCTATTTCAAACCATTCTCCAACGGTGAAGGAGACCCATCAAGGCTGGAGTCGAGGCGGCGGATTTTGGCGGGGCAATCTCGGCGATGGGTTGAATTCGTGGAAGTGGTCCGTCAAGATTAACACAGGGCCTCCACCCACGCCCTATACTCGAGGAAGGGAGGAAATCCACGGTTTCGGCCAAGGCTGCAAGGTGGAAGCCGGATGATGGGCGATCCCTCAAACTTCGTCATCGAAATTATGATGGTAGGCTCGAGCTTTGGGTTCTTCTACTTGGTGTTAAGCCTGTGCGGTTCGCTTCCTCGGTGGAAAGAGTGTTCTCGGATGACCTTAGAATCGAGACTTGACATTGGGAGCCTTGAAATAGGCGAATAATCATCGGAGCATCCGCCTACCACAAAAGAACAAAGGGTTAGCAGATCATTTAGAAGGAATATCTTGAAAAAGATATAAGGCATGGAACTCTTCTCGAGAAACCCATGAGATTGAGTCCGACCTTATAGCGATGCTGACGATTTTATCAAGTATCAAATACGGGAGAGCGATAAATATAGTCAGCGTAAACCAAGCGGCAATATATTCCGTTCTCTGAGCAAAGTGCGGTATAAATCGCTCGATTATTTCAGAGGCGGGTGATGACCAAGCAAAACCAATCTGTGTAGCTTCCATCCCAAAAGGAGAATTTGACTCTTCGATAAGCCTCACAAAGGGAGAGCGAAGCGGGGTCATAGCGAGTACACAATCGGCGTCGGTCCCCACAAAGGAGGATTTGGCTCTTCCCAATCGCCTCACAAAAGGAGAGCAGGCGGGGATATAGCGATATATACGAGAAGATGTATGGCGCACCAAGAAAGAAGGGCGTGCATTCCGCGCCCGTCGCGAGGATGATCGACTCCTCCGAAGCGTGATCTTCGAGCGACATCCCGGGCGCAAAAGAAGACAAATAAAGTCAAAATGCGGTTGAAAGTCAACAAAAGGCATCAAGAAAGACCGAAGCGGCCGGTTACGATGAGCAATGGCGATAAACGGCGGGCACGGCCAGATGCGCCAGTGCCAGCGCGAGGGCCTTTCGCCATGAGCAGCGCCAGTATTTGCACAGCACGCCAGACGCCGCGGTGCGCCAGGCCGCCAGTATTTACTGGTCGCGAGCAGCGCCAGTACCTTCGTCGATGATAGCGCCGCCCTTCCGTATCGCCGCCGCCATGCGTAAGCCGCCTTCGCCGCTCCGCGGCCCGTCCTTCTCCTTGTGGTTTTCATCACCTACATACACAAGAAAAAGAGAAGAAGAAAGAAAAAATTTACAAAACCCTCGTGCACATACCTCGTTGATCGGAGGAAGGAGGCGGCGAGACGAGAAGAAAACAAGGCAACCACGATAAAGGGGGGGCCTAGGGCAAGAAAAAGAGGGTTTGTGGGTATTTATAACAATCCCATAGACCCAATCCTCTTTGAATAAGGAGTCCTATTTGGCAGAAGTAGGAATTCTAGTGGAGCCCAAATCAATTCTAATTAGGACTCTAATCAGCCCCTAATTAGGAGTCTAATTGGAACCTTATGGGATATCAAAACAATGCCAAATCGATCCGTTAATGGCTCCTACTCCCTCCTTTATATTTGGAAAGATTAGAAGAGATTTATTAGGATAACACCCTTGGCGGATTGCATCGGCCTTGATCAGCGCGTCGCTAATCCTACTCAACTAGGATTACAGTATAAGCTGTTTCCTAATTTGTGAAGTTCGGAAGAATATTCTCACAAATATTCTTAGGGATAACTTCGATCGTCTTGATTACATGCGCCAAATCAGCAGCGTCGCTAATCCTACTCAACTAGGATTCGGTATAAGCTGTTTCCTAAATTGTGAAGTTCGGAAGAATATTCTCACGAAATATTCTTAGGGATAACTTCGATCGTCGCGGATTACTGCAAATATGAAATCAAGTCGCTAATCCTACAACTAGGATTACAGTATAAGCTGTTTCAATTTGTAGAAGTTCAGGAAGAATATTCTCACAGAAATATTCTTAGGGATAACTTCGATCGTCGCATTACCGGCGCAAATCAGCAGCGTCGCTAATCCTACTCAACTAGGATTACAGTATAAACTGTTTCCTAATTTGTAGAAGTTCTGGAAGAATATTCTCACAAGAAATATTCTTAGGATAACTTCGATCGTCTTGGATGCACCGGCCTTAAATCAGCAGCGTCGCCTAATCCTACTCAACTAGGATTCAGGTATAAAGCTGTTTCCTAATTTGTCGAGAAGTTCCGGAAGAATATTCTTAGGGATAACTTCGATCGTGCGGATTGCAATGGCGCAAATCAGCAGCGTCGCCTAATCCTACTCCAACTAGGATTACGGTATAAACTGTTTCCTAATTTGTGAGTTCGGAAAATATTCTCACAGAAATATTCTTGGGATAACTTCGATCGTCTTGGATGCATCGGCCCGATCAGATCGCTAATCCTACTCGACTAGGATTCAGTATAAGCTGTTTCCTAATTTGTAGAAGTTCAGGAAAAATATTCTCACAAGAAATATTCTTAGGGATAACTTCGATCGTCTTGGATGCATCGGCCGATCAGGCGTCGCCTAATCCTACTCGACTAGGATTACAGTATAAGCTGTTTCCAAATTTTCAGCGAGGAGTTCACGGAGAATAAATCCATATTCTTAAGGATAACTTCGATAACCCTTAATTCCTCCACCATGATATCGAGAGGAATAATCGGCGGTGAAAGTCATGGCGACAGGACAACGTGTCGATCGAAGAAACTTCTCCCACCGTGGATAATCATATCGACAACGGTCAAGGGTGCTTTTCATGGATTGAAGGCTAGGGCGATGGTTGAAAGCCAAATGGTCTCTTGTTTGGACAAAGGAATCCTTGGAGGATATCTCCATGAAAAGATTAGTCCTCGGCGTGGTTAAACTAACAACCCGTGATGATGGAAGAAATAGCCGGCCGAGGGTTATGAAATTCCATGTACTCGACACAACCAACATGTAAGCCAACAAGGAGTTAGCCGACATACGGATAAGTCAAAAGTCAGATGGTTAGTCAAACAACAACCAGCGAGTTACAAGCAAAACTCACCCACTAGCCGAATCAAGATTTCAACAAGCGGTCGGACAATAAATGCGCACCGTGATCTTATCGAGGAATCCTACAAAGAGCTGGATGATGCGAAGAATGCGAAGACTTTATCTTTTAAGGACCCTCAGCCGTGAAGGCGGGGACCATCATGTCAAAAGCATCCCGGACTCATCAAGAATCGGGCGAGGCGGCTTTGGAGGAATATCTGTAGGCATAAAAATTGCTTATCGGTGCGAGAGCGAAACTTCGTGGCGGTGGGTTGGCAATAACGATCCATTCGACAAGCAGAAGCGTGCATAAAAGCGCATCAGCGTGAAGCGAGTCGGCGGCGCATAAAGTGAGTCGGCAAAGCACGAGCCAATGAAGCGGCGTCGCGGAGTTGACTAAACTCAAGCGTTGGCGAGCCGAATCAACCGTACCAGTCCGTCAATGCAAGCGGGCGCAAGCTCTGAAAGTTGATCGGGCCTGAGACTCAAACAGCTTGGCGACATCACGAGCAAAACTAAGCGGGAAGACCAAAAGAATCGTGAAGAATCGGCGAAGACGTGGCTGTGAGGCAGCCGCTTAAGGCGGTGGCCGTAAACCTCGGCCAAAGTGGCCAGGTGGCTCGGCCACTTGGTAGAGCCACCTCGGCTGGTAGAGGTCCTCGACCAAGTGGTAGGAGGCTCGAACCACTTTGGGCGAGCCACCTCGACCACAGGCAGAGGTGCCGACCAAGTGTGCGCCGCCTCGACCCAGCAGGCAGAGTGCCCGCCGACAGAGTGGTAGGGTGTGGCTCCCACCGTGGTAGAGAGCACCCTCGGCCAACTTGGTAGAGTGGCTCGACCAAGTGGTAGAGCCACCAGAGGTGGGCACCCTCCATTGTATAAATGGGGGTGTCATCTTCGAGGGGCACCGGGATTAAGGGCTTGGATTTTCGTGAGGCTTCCTGAGGTTGGATTTTGAGGATTTGGAAGAGCTCGACTTCAAGAATTCTTGCGAGATCTCACAGTAATGGTATGCGGTCACGAGCAGCAGTACAAGTGCGATCGGCCTTGATCTGGCGAAAGGTAACCGAATCGGTTGAACTCTGAGATACCCTCTAGGTTAAGCTTCGCCTTAACCTCGTGGATAGCGCCAGATTTCTCCTTGTAGATCTCACCGCTCGGCGATCCTCTCCTTCGTGAGTCGCGATCCTTGACGATCCTCTCCTTCGTGAGTGTGATTCCCTCGGTAACCGTTTCCTTAGTGAAATGAGCCCTTTACATCTGTAGTTCGAAGCGGGTCTCTACTTGGATTGGAATTGCGCGGTGGTCCACGGACACAAAAGTCCCGGCAGACAAAGAACCGCATAGCGAGGACCTCGATATAACAGAGATCCTCGTGTTTGTTCAAAAGGATAAAAGTTGTAATCTTTTTTGATTTTCATTGTAAGCCTTAAAATAAAAGGCGATATTTCTTTTGAATTTTGCTGTAGGCCAAAGAAGCTGTAAACAAATTCAAATCAATGACAATCATCCCGACTTTTACCGCGAACACTTTGTCCAGCTTGAACTCCATGATGAGTTTGGTTGCTTGTCTGAGCCTTGTTTTTTGAGTTTGAGCTTGTTTTTTATGCCTTGATTATTCAGCTTGCTGGTTGCCTACTTTGAGCAGCCTTGGTTATTTGAGCTGCTTGCTTGTCTGAGCCTTGGTTATTTGAGTTTTAGCTTGTTTTTTATGGCTTTGTGGGTTTGTGGAAGGTTTGAGCTTGTGGGTTTGTGAGTTTGAGCTTGGTTGCTTGTTTGAGCCTTGCTTATTTGAGGTTGAGCTAGTTTTTATGCTTTGGTTATTCAGCTTGCTGGTTGCCTACTTTGAGTAGCCTTAGTTATTTGAGCTGCTTGCTTGTGGGTTTGTTGCTGGTCTGAGCTGCTTGCGGGTTTGTTACAAGCTATTAAAATGTTGCAAAATTCATTTAGGGGTGTTTGTTCAAGTTTTTTTTGAGCTAATGATCTTGGATTTGAAATTCTAGGATGAAAAAGTGGGTTTTTTGAGTTTTTCAGATTTAGCTATGATGATTGATCACATATTGATAATGGCACCTACAATGGGATTTCATTGTTTACAGGAGGTGTTCATTAATGAACATGCAGTCTAGATTGCTTTTGCAATTTTTAGATGAGGCAATCCATTATTTGAATGCAATCTATAATGCAATTTCATTATATAGGTATTGAAGAAAATGACCATTTTCTGAGCCTCTATATTATAATTTATTTTTACACTTTTTATTTACATTGTCTCGGGTTAGTTTTGAGATTTAAATTTGGGAGAAAGTTTTTTTATTTCATCTTCAATACATTTTGCAAGAGCAAGGCATAAAATATTTAAATACAGAAAAAAAATTAAAAAGAGTACACATATTTTCCAAATTAGAATTTGACGTTCTGCAACTTTTAATTCTGACTTCAATTTCCTGATTTTGAGATTTTTCCTATCTTCAATCAATACTTCCTTGTTGTCGATACTCTTCATGTAATTACCACCATCATCAGCCCATTGAAAGAAATTGAATTCTTTCTTTGGATACTTAGCGCAACCCCAATAGTAAAGGCCAATATTTTTGCCATTTTTGCATTGCTTCAAGGGTGTCGGGATTCTACAGTTGAATCTTTTTTGCATCCCCATCCTAGTTGTTGAAAATTGATGTCTGGAGGCTTCTTGCCTTAAAAAAAATACTCATGAAGTTAGTGAAATTGAGCTATTTTTATAGCTATTGGCAAAATGTGACCGTTTATAGCTGTTGGGGTTTAAATTTGAATGAGTATGATTACCCCAATTCAATACTATTGTGTTTGTTCTTTTGTGGGAGGTAAGCTCACCAATGGGTATGGTCATTCTTTTGTAATCCTAAACTTTGTTTGCTACAACTATAGATTTCAAATTCTAAAATTTGTAATGCTACAATTTGAGTTTAAACCAAACAAAATATTACAAATTATAGTATTTGTAATCGCAAAATATTGATGAAACAAACAAGATTTTAGAAATCCCAATCCATGTTAAAAACCTATGGATTTCAAATCCCATATGGAAATCCATATCCTATAATTTTAGGATATGAAATCCCATATGGAAATCCATATCCCATATGAAAAAATAGTATTAGAGGCTTTCATAATAGACTATTAAATTTGAAGAGAGTTTCATAATAAATACCGAATTAAAACTATCCTTTAAGTTTGGCCTATTTTTAAATAACCCCATAAACTTTCAAAATATTACTTAATCCCCTTAGGTTAGCAGTGTTTCAAAAGACCCCTAAATGTTTCCAATTTTCCCAACTAAACCACCCTAAGGGATTAATGAACTTGAAAAAAAAAAGATCAGGTACCCTTTTTAAATTAATGCTCTAGTTAATTTAAAAAGTATCAGTAAGATTGCAAGTGCCATTGGTCATCCTATAGCTATGGATAAACTAACAGCAAGCAGACAAAGGTTAGCTTATGCAAGAGTGCTAGTTGAAGTTAAATTGCCTTCGTCGCTACCTGACAAATTACCATACAAAGCCCAACAGGAACCTATTATCAGAGAGTGGTATGTGAATTCAAACCAAGGTGGTGTGACAAATGTAAGCAAGTGGGACATGAAACAAATTACTGCAAGAAATTCCCTAGAGTTCAAAGATGGGTGCCTAAACAAAATGCTTTTACAAAGTCACCAAATGAAAAAGCACCTGAAGAACAAAAACAAGGAGATACTAACAATGCAGGAAGTTCACCAGCAGAAAATGCAAAAGAACAGGCCGTGCACGTTGTCCACGTTTTCTAGCATAACAAGCAGCCAGAAATCCTGACCAGAAATAAAGAACAGAGAACAGGGCAAATTGATAAGATTCACACAGGTTTTCAAGGGATTCTTAGAGATAGTCAGCAGGATGGGAATGATTGGAATCAAGTCAGCAGATGCAAACCAAAGTTATCTCTTCCATCAGGAGGCTTAACTAGACCCTCAACTCTGGATAACATGTTTTGTGAACTGGATCCCTCTACACTAGATAGAGGGGGCTCTCAATAACATGAAAATATCTCTATGGAATGTTAGGGGACTCAACAAATCCCCTAAGCATCATCTAGTAAAGCAGCACATTACTCAATATCATATATCCTTTATAGTCCTGCTTGAGACAAAAATTAAAGAATCAAATCTGCCAGTCATCACAAATAAAATTGCTAGGGGATGGAAGTGGTATTCAAATGCAAACATTTCTGGTAAGGCTAGAATTTTGATTCTATGGGATTCAAGTGCTTTAGAGGTGCAAATCCTGGCTTCTTCAACCCAGCACATAACCTCCTCAATAAAATCAATTGATGGAAGAGTATCTTGCATCATATCATCAGTTTATGGATTCAATAATATGATTGCCAGGAAAGACTTATGGACAGGACTAAATCAAATTTATCAATCAATTGGAGGAGCTCCCTGGCTTATTTGTGGTGATTTCAATGCCATGATTAATAGTGAAGAAAAACTTGGAGGAATTCAACTCACTGATGCTGATACTGAGGATTTTCAAGAATTTATTGAAACTTGTCATCTATCTCACCTAAAGACGGATGGTTGTTTCTATACTTGGAACAACAAACAAGACTTGATAGGTGTCTGATAAATGATAATTGGCATCATATGTTCACTACTGGCCATGTAGAATATCTCCCCCCAAATTTTTCATATCATTCCCCAGTTTTGGTGTCACTCTATGAGGATTGTATCTAAGGGAAAAAGCCATTCAAGTTGTTTAAAATGTGGACAAAACATGAAAATTACATCCCTATTGTGACTTCTATATGGCAGAGCTCAGTTATAGGCTTCACCATGTACAAGATTTGTGCTAAACTCAAACTGCTAAAAGAGTCATTTAAAGAACTTAACAAAAGACACTTTGGCAACATCAGTGAGCAGGTTCTTAGAGCAAAAAGAGATTAGAGGAGACTCAGTGTAAACTTCAAGCAGAACCCTTCAGCACTATGTTAATTGAGAAGGAAAAAAAGTGTGTTGCAAACTACAATAAGCTTCTGGAATGTGAGCTATCTTTTTATCAACAAAAAGCTAGAATAGCATGGAGTCTAAAAGGCGATAGATGCACAAGCTTCTTTCACTCGGCTATTAAACAAAACAGACATCATAGCAGAGTGACGATACTATATAATAACAAAGGGAAAAGCTTACTGAGGGGGAAGATATTATTCAAGAACTCTTATCTTTCTATAAAAATATGCTGGGCACTGCCAAGGTTACTAATCCTCCAGATATCAATATCATCCAAAATGGACCCTGTCTAACTGAAAATCAAGCTAAGAACCTTACTGCATCTGTCACAAAAGAGGAGATTAAAGCTGATGTGTTTGAATTATCAGATGAGAAGGCTCCTGGACCTGATGGCTATAGTTCTTCTTTCTTCAAAGCAGCATGGAATATCATCAGAGAGGACATTATTTCAGCAATTCAAGAATTTTTCGAAACTGGAATGCTATTAGGTATGATAAGTACTACCTCTCTTACACTCATTCCTAAGATCCAATATCCAAAAACCCCTTCTGATTTCAGACCAATCGCTTGCTGTAATTATCTATACAAATTCATCTCTAAAATCCTTGCTACTAGAGTGCAAGCAGTCATGGGGCTCCTAGTAAACGAGGCTCACAGTGCCTTTGTGAAGGGGAGACAAATATCCAACAACATCTTACTAGCTCATGAACTAGTAAAGAATTATGGCAGGAAATACTTATCCCCTAGAATCATGTTAAATATTGATATTAGAAAGGCATTTAACACAATTAGCTGGCAATTCCTGGACAAAATGTTAAGAGGGCTGGGTTTTCCTAAAAAGATGGTTGAATGGGTCATGGCTTGTATAACTACACCAAAATTCTCCATCTCCTTGAATGGATCCCTACATGGCTACTTTAAGGGTGAAAGAGGATTAAGGCAAGGAGATCCCCTCTCCCCTTATCTGTTTATTCTGGAGATGGAATACCTCTCAAGAAGTTTGGATATGCTGAAATATGACAGAGATTTCAAATACCATCCTAAGTGCAGCAAACTCAAGATAAATCATCTCATATTTGCTGATGATTTATTGCTATTTGGGAGGGGTGATTTAAACACAGTGAAAAAGCTATACAAATGTGTCCAAGACTTCAGTTCTGCACTGGGTTAGAAGCTAATCACAACAAGTGCTCGGTTTTCTATGGAGGGATGGATGAAGCAGCTAAAGCATCGATAAATGAATATCTGAAAATCCCTGAGGGTGCCCTGCCAATAATATATCTGGGAGTCCCCCTAATTAGCAAAAGATTATCCTACATGGATTGTAGTCCCCTCGTAAACAAAATTGCAGCCAATTTTTAAAACTGGAACAAATACAGGAGCTGGTCCTATGCTGGAAGACTTCAACTAATTAAAAGTGTTATCTTGGGGATCCAAATCTATTAGACTTCTAGTTACATACTGCCCATAAAAGTATTACAGAAAATTGATTCTCTATCTAGATGCTTCTTGTGGGGGAAGTCTGAAAATGCCAACAAGATCCCTCTTGTTTCATGGGAGAAGGTATGCATGAGGAAAACACAAGGAGGTCTTGGTATCTTTTCAGCTGCAATATGGAACACAGTTGCAGGTCTCAGATTGCTCTGGCATATACACACTAACAGAGAGCAATTGTGGATAAAATGGGTTCATGGTACCTATTTAAAAACTAGAGACATTTGGCTAATAAAAGCAAAAGCAGGGGACTCGTGGATGTGGAGACAGCTTATTAAGCTCAGGGACAAAGCTATAGCACACTGTGATGGAGTTGAAAACCTGAAACTCACCATTTCTGAATGCTGCAAAGACTCAAAGGTCAGATTATCTGAACTATACTTCAAATTCATCCCAGCCTCACAGAATGTAACATGGCATGACACAGTTTGGGAGGGGGCTAACTACCCAAAACACACTTTCATCCTATGGCTTGCTATCCTAGACCGGTTACTCACCCAGGATAAACTACTGAGGAGAGGTATAATTCAAAACAACTGCTGTGTTCTATGCTCAGATCAAAGACTGGAAAGCAGGGATCACCTATTTTTCGAAAGCTCATTCTCTATGAAAATATGGAACACCATCATGGATTGGCTCAGATTTAAGAGGAGGGCTTGCGAATGGAATTATATCCTGAATTGGTACAGCAATAACCTGAAGGGGAAAGGTTTTAAACAGAAAACAAAGAGAATGGCCTTGTCTGCTACTGTGTATGAAATATGGAGGGAAAGGAATGCCAGGATTTTCAAGCAGAATACTCACAGTCCAGAGCAGATTGTTAAAATCGTTATGGTCAACATCATGACTATAATGATAAACAGCTCCTCCTCTTCGGCTGAATGCAAAGAATGGCTAGCTACTCTCTAATCTTTTGCTCTATATTGGCATTATCTCGTTATAGTTTTGTTATTTTTTCTTCAGTTTCTCAGTTTCTTGGCTGGGCAATTCGATGTACAGTAACTGTTTGATATTGGTAAATGATAAAAAAATTTCATTGACCCAAAAAAAAAATTAATGCTCTAGTTATTTAATTGAAATTAATTTATTAATCAATAACTAAATTAATTAAATGACTAATCCTAACTTAAGGGCTACTATGAAAACTACTTTTAAAATTATTAATGAGGACATGAAGAAAGAGTTTTTCTATTAGGGCCAGGGCTTCTTAGTCATTTAGACAAACATGATTTTCATATGCACAGTTAGATCTAGTAGAATTAGTTGGTGAGTTATCTGAAAACTTAAAGAGGGTTTATCCAACAAACACAAGGGGTTTAAGTGACATTTTAAAAGTTTATATGGGTTATTTCAAAATCATCTAAAATTAAGGGGATTTTGTGAAAATTTGAAGTTAAAGGCATTATCTCCAAAAAGCCCAAACTTAAGGGGGTCTAATGAAATTTACCCACATTTATTATCAGTGTTGACATTTGTCTTTGTTCTACCATGTGAATAATTAAGACAGAGGCTTTCTCTTTCTCGGATTAAAGAGGATGCATAAGCACATGCGCAGGGACTCGTCCCTCTCTCGCCTCCATCAATGTGGAACAAAGGCCAATTGAGTTCAACATACAATATCGAGTTTTAACAGTTACAATCCGGTTAAAAGTTTAGCATACTAGATATGTGCATGTGCCTAACTGTTAGGCAGGTGCCTTCCTCTCTTTTAGTAAGTTCAGGGGACAAGCCAGAAAAGCCACAAGTACCTGTTTGGCATGTGTAAGCCTAATTGTTGTCTACATATCATGCGTGTTCTAAAAACACATTATTTAATAGGGGTTTTTGTTTCTAGGCCCAATTGTTTACCCTCATTTGTCTATAAACTCAATAATTTTTTTTTATAATTGAACCCAAATAACTTTATGTATTTATCTCTAAACCCAAATAGTATAATTTAGAGATATGGTATCTTGTATTTATACATTTTTAGGGTAAAAATCCCAAAATACCCCGCCTTCAATCTCCATAAAGTCCTCTGTGTTCTCATCTCCTCTGCGTTCTCTCTCCTATTTTAATTTCTCTCTACCCAAAATCAAATTCTCTCTCCACAAAAACCCCGAAGAAAACCCCTTCTTCCTTCGTTCGCTCTCGTCGGTCGGATCGTTGTTGATGCTTTGATTTGTCCCCGAAGAAAACCCCTTCTCCCCTCTTTCAATTTCTCTCCAACTATCCCAATTTGGGTGTAAATCTGAGCCCTAATTTTTGCAATGACGTCCTGCACTCGACTGCTGCCGTGGAAGACCTTCGCTCGACTCCAGCTGCGATGCCAACAGTTGCTCGACCGCCGCCGTTGCATGATCGTCGCTCAGCACCAGGTGCAATGCCAACAGGCGCTCGACCGCGTCTCTCTATCTCTGGCGATCTCCTCATGGATTGCCATGGCGATCCTGCTCTCCATCGTGCCGGCTAGCTGCTTCTATCTCCCCGGCGTAGCTCCGGCGGACTTCCAGGAGGTCAACCTCTCATTCCCTCCCATTGTTGATCTCGAGCTATTAGTTCTGCATCATTGCAACATTGCAGTTTTTATTTATTTATTCGAATTTGTGTTTTTTTTAAATTGAAAATTTGATGATAGATGAGAAATGATGGCTTCTTTTTTTAGCTGACTGAGTTATTTTAGATAGATTATACTTTGCTATTGCATGCATTTTAGAGTTTGCATTATTATTTTAAAATTTGAAATTTGATTCTTCAGGTGTAGAGCATGTATATGTGTGGGATGATAAGGAAACAAAATATGTACATGATTTAAACTACTGGTTAAGCACTAAAAGAGTAGCTATTGAGCTTAAACTGTTATGTAGTATGTGCTTGTAAATTATAGTTTGTATGAAAATGGTTTAGTGAAATTTCAAATGATATCTTCAGGGGATTTATGGAGGAAAGGGTAATAATAAGAAGAAGAAGTACATTGGAACATTAATAGAGGGTTAGGGAGATATTAAAATGCTGGTTATCTAAGATATGGTTTTATTGAAAAAGTGTGATGGAAATTGTATTCCAACACTAAGTGAAGGATCCTATGAATCTTATGCTAAGAAGTTGCATGTCGAAGAGAAATTAAAGTGGGAAGAGGGTGATGTTGTTCATCAGGTGTCAGATGGCATTGCTGATAGATTAAAGCTCTTTTTTCCTTTTTAGAGTTCACATGTAAGAAATGGCCTACGACCATCTCTCCGTACATGTGTATGAAACAAATTATGTATAATGCCAAGTGATATTTGGGAGAGTGGAGACATATTAGTAGTTTCATGTCCTTGGATTGATTTTGAGAACTTCAGTACATTGTTGAATTAATAGATTTTTTGCCCACTGTATAACTTGATAGTTAGATCTCCATATTTCCAAATTTAAGAATCTTTGTATTAAATCATAGACGCACCAAACCCTTATCATGCACCCATATAAGACAAATCCTTTGCAGACTATGCATCCTTACTAATAGACATATATGACTCAAAGAAAAGTGGGAATTAGTGCTTCTAATTATTAGATGATTACTTTTAATTTACATTTTACTCATTTTAATTCAAACATTATGCGAAATTCAGAGCTTCACGGAGGCTTTTGTAATTATAGCACTAGGGAATAAGAGAAACAGAGGATTGGAGGAATATGTTCAAGGATCCTATCATGATAAATGACAAAACATATTAAAAATTTAAACTACAAAAATAGTCGTAATATATGTAACTGTATTAATTTATGTGGATTTGGACACAATTAGTTATACATTATATGGTATTTTTAAAAATAAGGTTTATTTGGTGTATTTAAAAAGTAAAGAGGTAGGTCACATGCCCAACCTTGAATGAATGTGGCTCTGCCCCAGAATATGACACCTTTAACCATTGGATAATTACTCTAGTTTATTTTTCTTTCAATTTTAGTTCCTACGTTATATAAAGTTCAGACCTTTAAGAACATGTTTGACCATGTCACCGGGGGTTTCCTTGTAACTGATAAGTAACACAAGATTTTCGACTCTAATGCACTCTTGATGCTCCGGTGTTAATGTGTTTCCCTGCTAAAGGGGAACTACTCTTTTGTGTTGGCTGGACTTTTCTATTTTATCGGTTAAGGGGTTCAATGTTGTTTGGCAAAAAATCGCTTTTGGTTACTCGGCTTATGGTGAGGAGACTGAAGAAATAATTACTCTGGATCTTCCTAATAGTTGGTCTGCAGTTTGTGGTAAGGTAACTAGAATTTGTGTACACTTGCCACTATTTGAATCCGATTTTTATTGACCAATCTGGATAGGGTTAATCTGGGTACACTTTCCTACAATCTGAATTTGATTTTTTATTGTCAGATGGATTGGGTAAATCATGTACCATTTAAACCCTCATTTTAGTTGTACAAATGATATTATTTTGGTTCTCTTTGGTATTGTCTGCTGCCACTTTCATATGAGGAAGCACAATTGATTTTTTGCATTATAATACTTAAAATATCATCACGTTATATTCAAATGTTTCCTCGCTATAATATTTTGATGATAACTCTATTCATCTATAGAATACTCAGATTTGGACTGCAAAGAGAGAATGGACCACATTGGTATTCTTATCGACCAGTCAGGGTGGATCAATTGAGCCGAGTTTTTGCTTATCAAAGATCCAAAAAGAAGGGAATACAGTTATGATATTATCATTTGTACATGCTCAGTTTTATGTATGACCTTTTAATGTTGATTTATTGAGTCCTAAATTGTACTTGATGTATGATGGTTCACCTCAAATTGATGCTTTTGTAAGAAGTGGAACTATGCTTTTGTGTTCTTTTATCATGAGCAGAGCTATGCTTCTATGCATATTGTTCATGTATGGTTAATGGTTATTGGATGAATGTATATACTAAAAGTTATGTTGTATCTGTGCATATTGTTCATGTATGGTTAATGGTTATTTGATGTATCTACGTAATTTTATGTTTTAATTTTGGTTTCCTTTGTGCGATCCGGTTGAATTTATGGAAATTGACTTGAGACTCTTTTAATTCTCTCATAATTAGTATAGAAACCAAGTGAAAATAATATGAAGAAAGTATAGCGTGATAATCTGAAAGTATAGCGTGATAATCTGAAAGTATAAGCGTGATATATGAAAGTATAGTGTGATATTATGAAAAATATAACGTGTTAATAGGAAAGCATAGCGGATATATGAAAAATATAACATGTTAATAGGAAAGCATAGCGGATATATGAAAGTATAGTGTGATATTATGAAAGTATAGCGTGCTAATATAAAAGTATAGCAAGATAATATAAAAGTATAGTGGGATATTCGAAGTATAGCGAGATAAAATGAAAGTATAGCGTGTTAATATGAAAGTATAGTGGGATAATCTGAAAGTATAGCGGGATAATCGAAAGTATAGCGAGATGATCCGAAAGTATAGAGTGATTTTATGAAAGTATAGCGTGTTAATGTGAAAGTATAGGGGATAATATGAAAGTATAAGCAGGATATTATGAAAGTATAGCGAGATAATATGAAAGTATAAAGGGATAAAATAAAAGTATAGCATGATAATCTGAAAGTATAGCGTGTTAATATGAAAGTATAGCGATAATATGAATGTATAGCGAATAATCTAAAAGTATAGCGTGATAT
Source organism: Asparagus setaceus (assembly GCA_012295165.1). Taxonomy (NCBI): domain Eukaryota; kingdom Viridiplantae; phylum Streptophyta; class Magnoliopsida; order Asparagales; family Asparagaceae; genus Asparagus; species Asparagus setaceus. The sequence goes on from CM022706.1 coordinate 80,914,228, forward strand.
TCGAAAGTATAGCATGTTAATATGAAAGTATAGCGTGATAATATGAAAGTATAGCGGGATATTCTGAAATTATCGCGAGATAATGTGAAAGTATAGCGGGATAACATGAAAGTATAGCGAGATATTCTGAAAGTATAACGGGATAACATGAAAGTATAGCGGGATATTCTGAAAGTATATCGTGATAATATGAAAGTATAGCATGATAATCTGAAAGTATAGCAGATAATATGAAAGCATAGTGTGATGTAGCGTGATAATATGAAAGTATAAGCGTGATAATATGAAACTATAGCGAGATAATATGAAAGTATAGCGTGATAATCTAAAAGTAACATGACAGTATAGCATGGTAATATGCAAGTGCATAGTCATACCAAACACATAAGTATAGGGGGATAATCTAAAATTTGAGAATTAATCGATAGATTCATAAGAGTGGTTAAGAATTAATTGATGGGTTTATAAGAGTGGAAGAAAGAAATAAATAGAATAATGGATGAGAGAGGGGAATTAATTGAGAATGTTGAGAGAGAGAGAGGGAGGGAGGGAGAGAGAGGGAGGAATTAATTGAGAAATGAAGAGAGAGAGGGAGAAGAACGCAGGAACAACACCCCCCGTTTCTCTCTCTCTCTCCTCATTTCACATTTAATTTAGTTTTTTTAAAATTAAATAAGGGGCCCATATATGATACAACACAGGAATAGAGGGAAGGAAGTTAGGAAAGGGTAGAATTGGATTTTTAAAAAAAATTTAAGGTGGTCCACATATGTATGTATTATTTTTTGGAAGTTGGGTCTAGAAATAAATACAAAAGGTTAATTGGGTTTAAAGATACAAGCAAAAGATGTTGGGTTTAAAGATAAATCAGGATAAAAGATGTTAGTTTAAAGATAAATCAGGATAAACTTTTAGAGCACCAAACAAAAACTCGTATTTAATAATGGACGTCCATGCCACGCGTTTGACTTTTGAATCAGTTTGATACGGAATTTTGTTTGTAAATCCCCTCGGACTCCTAAACTCTTCCACATTCTGAAAAACCCAGTTTCCATGCTTGTATTATTGCCTGAGATCAAACATTATATGCAAAGAAATATGCGTGGAATAATGGTTAGTGAATGTCACCTGAATTTTATCCTGTTTTCTCGATATTTACCCTCCAAATTATATCAAATTTTAAATTTGCTGTCCAAATCTGAGTAGATTCTTGATTTGCCTATCAAAATGGGATTCTTTCCCCCAACTTTAGACTCATCAACCTTTAACGGTCAAGCAATCGAATTGGAATATTCTGCTATTTAACTAATATACCTTTTTAAATGCCCAAGCTATTCCTTCCTTAAAGCAATCAAAATTAAAATAGATAAGCATAGACAGGGATTACACACTGCAATTAATGCCATATTCAACTAGTTGACGAATCTCGCCTTTGATCAACCACCTGTCTCTAGATCATCTACACAAAAAAAATGCTATAAATCATCAGGGAAAGAGAATTGATGGTGAAACATTGATTTTACCAGTCTTTTTCTTTTTGGGTTATAATGGGTTATTTTTTCTTGTTCTAATCATCTAAATAGGGATACAAAAATAGTTTTACGGTCAGTTTGGCAAATTGCACAAAACTGGACCAGGACCAGTCTTGACCCAGTTTAGTGTCACTATTTGGGCTTAAAATGTAATCGAGGTTTGCAAAAATTTAACAAACAAACAATAACAATTAGACGATTAGGTCGACAATTTTACAAAATAGCCGAACACACCCTTAGGGTAAAACTGTTAAAACTTTTAACGACATTTAAGATGGAGGGTTAAATGTGGGGGGAAAAACAATTTGAGAGGTAAATTTCAAATTATTATAGTTTGGGGTTAATTTAAAAATAGTTACAATGTGGATGGTATATATCGAGAAAAATGTCATTATTTTTGCACAAAACGAACAATCATTTCCAATATGATCCATGATTCACCAACCTAAATGAATAAGATACACAATTGATACTCGATAGCTGGGTTAAATTGAAAATACTTACTGCAATGCCATTTAGGTTGATAATAGTGTTGGTTGTGGTTTTGTTATTTGTAAGGACGGACTAGCTAACTCTGGCATATAGTGCCCATGCACCGTAGCTCGCTCTAGTGATGTAGAAATCAGGAGTCATCGACCAAAGCTGTTGATTCCTAATTTTTACATCACTGGAGAGAGTTACGGTGGCACTATGAGCTAGAGTTAGTCAGTACTATCATAACAAATAACAATAACATAGACAGTATTGTTATCAACCTAAAAGGCGTAGTGGTAAATATCTTTAATTTTAACTCAGTTTTCAAATTTCGTATGAGTTTCTAATTTATTTGAGTTTGTGAATGTTTGAACAAAGAAGACCTCCCCCGGATACTTTTTAGTTAACACTAAACCCCTCTTGGCATGTTTTCAGAAACTAGTATAGTGCACGTGCGTTGCACGTGGTCTTACTGAATTTTTGTTTTAAATTATTTTTTAGGAATAATAAAATGAGCAAGTGACTCGATGGAGAAGAAATAAAGATTTAGAGTAAATTATTTCAAAGAAGTTTTGAGTATGTACGCATAATAGTGCATAAATTCAAAAGTAAAATGAATAGAAAAGAGATACCACATAAGCTACTCTTTCATAGAAAGAAGATAATTAGATGTTGCAAGAAAACTTCTTTTAATATATTGTAAAGCACATTTAGACTCGGTTTGCTCTTAGACTTCCCGATCCACCTGAGTCCTATTTTTCACCAATTAATTGGATAATGATGAATAATATTATTTGAGCTGGCTGGGGTACCTTTGTGGTGCTCCATCCTTTTTCTCAAAAAAAAAATTGTTATTTGAGGAGTTGGTCTCTGTCATCAAAATTGAAAAAAAGGATACTGATAACAATCCTAGTTCCCAGTTCAATCACCAAAATAATAATAATAATAAATAAATAAATAAACAATACTGGCTCCAAGCAGATAAGACCATGAGTTACATAAAAGAGGAAAAACAAAGACAACAACATCCAGTAAGACAAACCTAAATATATTCTACAGGAACACCACACTTCAATCTCCATAATAATATGCCCTCTCTAAAACAAAACCCGAAAACTTCAACAAAAAGCATCTTCTCTTTCACTTGCAGCGCTCTCACTCTAACCACCATGGCCTCGTCTGTTTGCTGGAATTCAAGCATGGTGACTCTTTACGAACTCTCCATCTATGCTCGCAAGCCTTCCACGTTTACTGCATTGCCGTGTGGTTCCGATCACACGCACTCGTCCTCTCTTCAGTGCCGGCGTTTTTCGATTGGATCCTCTCTTTATCCCAACGAAAGCCGCTCAGATCACGCCGAGCCATATAAGAAGCATTAAATCGAGTTAAAATTTCAAACAACGTGTTTAACAAATAAACAAACTAAAATTGATGAACTTGAAAATCCAATACAGGGACTAAAATAATCCACACTCTTGACTATCATAACTAATATATAACATGAACCTTCATTCTAAACCATAAGTTCATAAAAATAATAGTTGGAAAAAAATGAAATAACTAATATTACTACCATCATCATTTTCGGAACTATTTTTCGCACATCATTAGTACTTGGGACAAAATTGGTAATAGCTTACCTCCCATTACTTATGATAGCTACCTTGTCGCTGAGACTACTAATAGAAGCAGGTTTATGACAGAAGGAGAATTTTATCATGCTAGGGATGCGCTGCGGGTATTTAGAGGTATTGCAATTTGGGTTTGGAGCAAATGGTCTAGATAATATGTTAGTGAGGTAGTTTTTTCTTTTCGGTTGTGTCAATGTTGTCGATGAATACATTGTCTAGATAATACGCTTAGAAGGAGAAAGGTTATGTTAATTAGGATTAAAGGATTAGTAAATAGTTTTAGTGGCCATCTTCATGGTGGTCGTTAGGAAAGGAAATTAAATGGGTAAATAAATGGTATTATCTTATTAAACATTTGTATGTATGTTTATGAATGTATGTATGTGTTTTAGCATGAAGAGAAGTAAAATGACATTGATATAACAATATAAAGGAGACTTTTACAGGTATACTTACAAATTAGAGGGCCTTTTATAGAGAAGTGTTTATTTTAGTCTCTCCTTGTTCTTGTATTTAAACACTTCAATGCAATGAATAAGAAGTCTTTTTCTCTAAAAGCTTTATTCTTAACATTTCATAAGATCAGTTCAACTTTTATAAGCATCCGGAGATGAAAAGATTAGTTTTTTTAAATCAAGTTTTTTGGCAATAATTAAAAGAACAATCAAGAAACTTCAACTTGCTACAAAATAAATAAAACATACCAATTAGAAGCTTTGACTTCTTTCACAAACTTTTGCATTGCAAGACCATGAGGATTTAAGTCCAATGTTTGAAAAATTATTGATTAGGAAAAGAATATTGGGTTCAAATCTTTATCAATCTCTTTGGTGATTTGAATTTATTAGACATTAGAAGAGAAAATGAGCGATAACAATACAAAGAAATAAAAATTATAGTATAGTTAATCGGTCAACTTATGAAGGACAACAAAGTCATTAAGATATTTTGATTCACAAATAATTATCTATTGAATTAATGTATGCACGATGTAGTACAAATCCACAAGTACACACGTATAAATCCAAGAATCTTCCACTTAATATTCGACCTTCATCAGATTAATCACACATGAAAAAATGGAAGAAATCAAAGTAATCACAATATTTCTCTGCTTGGTAACAATTAAGCAAGCATCTCTTATTACAACAACAAACATACACACGTAATTAAAACCTTCAATTGCATAATACTCATCCATTCTTGCATGCATATTGCACGAATGAATGTATGAGAAGAACCAAGGTAATCAAGGGAACTCCCCTAATTTTTCCTGTTCCTCCGTGAAACGCTATACCAGCACCGTTGCCGGCCCCTCCCCAACCTCTAAATCCACCTCTACCGCCCAACCTAGCCTCGCAGTTGGTCTTGACTCTACCGCCTCTACCGAACCGGCCATCATTGCCTAAAGCGCCATTAAAGCCCACCTCCTCCATCTCCTTTGAGACTGCCTATTGTCCCACAATTGAATTTGGACCCATCTCCTACTCTTCCACTGGCACCACAACCACGTCCACCATCACAATCTCTAATAAATATGCCCTCGCAGCCGCTGTCAAGTTCGTCTCCGTAGTGGAACCGGGTCTTTTGATCTTCAAACCCCCATTTCTCACTAATTTTCTTGCATTGGCAGAACAAATAATTGTAGCAAGAGGAAAGAAAAGGGGAGTAATACGTGGTCATTTGATTGGTAGTAATGATTTGGCTATGAGAAGTCGGAGGGAGGAAGGGGATTATATATATAGGTTTCAGAATGAAATGGAGGGGAGTTGGGTGGTTGCATTAATTGAATAAAATAAGTATGAAATTTTAAGAGTCTAAAACTCTAGAATACATTTATTATTATGATGGTCCGATCATTATTAAAAGGTCCAATGAGTTGGCTATGTTTTGATAACTGCTCATCATTAATAGGTATAAATTTCTTATTTTTCTTCCTAAAACATTTACCATTTGAGGTCTAAATGAAATTTTCATTAATAAGCATTTATCATTGATAAATGGAATTTTAATAAAATCTTGTTTTCATGTGTAAAGACTTGGAATAGCCGTTACTTTACCATGAGGCTGACTTTTGATTTTTCATGGCACCATTTTGCATGAAATATTTACTTTATGGGACACACTAAATAACCACTCATGTAATTACTTCTTCATATTATTATTGTCAATTGATATGATTGTTGAGGGTATTTTTGGGAAAAAAGTTAATGGGAATATAAACAACTTAGTCATGGTGAAATTATTGTCATGATATTATTGTCTGTGAAATTATTGGGGTGGGTTATGTATGTATGGGGTATGGTTTATGTATGGATGCATGTGTTTTATGTATGCATGTATGTGTTTTAAAGGGCATTTTCGGAAGAAATATTTTAACATAGCAACACACTTTTATAATAGTATTAGATATTAGATATAAGAGAAATGTTGAGAAAATTCAGAGGCAAGAATCTAAACTTGGAAATTTTGCATCCAAAGCTTAATTCGGAACTATGCCAAGTACTTTCTTTTTAGGTTCACTATTTTATTCTATACGATACAATTATTGAAAATGAAATGTTGCTAAACACTGTAGGCTGTAAAAAAATTACTGAAGACAGCCAATATCCGCGAAATACTATCAATGAAGGTTACAAGTCGACGACTTTCACGACAACAAAGGAGAATCGGCTAATGTTCCAGAGTACAAGGATTACAAGTTGACAATCCTTGTGAAAAGAGATCACAAGTATTGATCTCTTCAAAGCAAAACGCCGCTCACCTCCCGCTTCAATTCAAAATGCGGGACTCATCTCCGCGTTTCAATTCAAAATGCGGGACTCATCTCCGTTTCAATTCAAAATGCGGGACTCATCTCCGCGTTTCAATTCAAAATGCGAGCACGTGGCCCGCTGCTCGAAGCCCAAAACGCGGAGCACATGGCCCGCGCTCAAAGCCCAAAACGCGGAGCACATGGCCCGCGCTCAAAGCCCAAAACGCGGAGCACATGGCCCGCGCTCGAAGCCCAAAACGCGGAGCACATAGCCCGCGTCAAGCCTAAACGCTGAAGCACATGGCCCGCTCGGCTCAAACGCGGCCGCCACTCTACGCCCTAGTTAAAATGTAGGCGGGGTCCATCCCCGCATTCCTGCACTAAAATGTAGGCGAGGCTTGCTCGAAACGACTTCGGCGTTTTGACTCATTCAAACATGAGTTGAGCGGTTCCTAAACCGTTTGAGAGATTTAAGGGGCGGTTACACTCACTAAACCCCCATTATGGAGCAATTTAAGGGGGCGGTTACACCCCTTTAATCCCTATAAATGGGGGGTTTTCACAACCAAATGGAGGCGGGTTGGAAAGAGTTTGGCTGGAGAACTAAAAAGGAGAGAAGGAGGGAGAAAAGAAAAGCCACTTCTGCGCAGCTGTGATCGGCATGACGATCGGACCTTCATCCGTGGTCTGATCGGCGTGAAACTTGGAGGGAAGCCTCACCACTCGTCTTTTCTAATTCTGAACGGTGGAGATTGATTTCTACCGGTTGGATCTGGAGATATTGAGGTTTTACCGAAGCCAATTATGCAGAGAACGGTTTCTTCTGCGCAGCTGTGATCGGCGTGATGATCGGACCTTCATCCGTGGTCTGATCGGAGTGAAACTTGGAGGGTAGCCTCAATACTCATTGTTCCTAATTATGAATGGTGGAGATTGATTTCTACCGGTTAGATTTAGAGATATTAAGGTTTTACCGAAGATCTGCGTCTCTTTTTTTTAAGGAAAGGATCAAACCTCCTTTTGCTGGCATCAACTCTCCTAGAGAGTTCAACTCGATTACAGTTTTCAAACTTGCACGGCAAGTTCTTCTCCACCATTCTTGGCTAAAAGGATTACTAATCCTTTTCTAAAATCAACTCTATCAAAGAGTTCTTAACTCGGCCAGAGTTCAAAACTTGCTCCTGCGAGTTATTTTTCAACCTCGTCCCACGAGTCAAGACGGTCGGATCGCCAACGGGATACAAGATTCAAGCTCCCACCGCTACCGTGAAGAACCCAGATTAAATAAAGGAAGGGTCTCCGTTGATCTTTCTCTCTTTGTAAATCGTGCAACCGATCGAGGAATTTGTAATTTCTTTTATCTAAGTCGCTTAGAGAGAGAGATTGCGCTCGAGAGATTGTATTCATTATTCTTTAAATAGAATAGACCAATTTTACATTTTCTCAATTTTTCCTCGCGAACAAAGATGGCGACTACCGGGGACGATCTCTTTCACCGATGAAGAGGTGGTGGCTAATCCGACGCCAAGCTCATTGGGACGATCGTTGAAACTCGACCGTAGAGTTCGATCAAGCCAAGTTCGAGGAGGCACTCTCCTCCGGATCCCTTAGCCCCAAGGCTATGCTAAGATCCACAAAGCCTCTAAGGAGACCAAAGTCTCTTCGATTGCCGTGGCTAACCCGACAAGAAGATAGTGGTGTTGCCGCAAAAGCCTCGAATCAGCGAAAAGAGTGCCGCCGAAGAACACGACCGAGATGGCCAATCGACCAACCAACGCGAATTTCGCGTTTGTGAGCCAAAACGCGATCTTGAGCTTCGCGTTTCTTTTACAGAACGCAAGCCTCGCGTTTATGTGCCCGAACACGAACCTCGCGTCCCCATTATAAAACGCGTGTCTCAACCCCGCGTTCAAATGTTCAAACACGGACCTCGCGTTCAGCAGGGGGTTGCACGCGATCCTCGCGTCCCCAATCTAAAACGCGGGTTTCAACCCCGCGTTCAAGCATTCAAACTTGGACCTCGCGTCCCCAATCCAAAACGCGGGTCTGAACCTCGCGTTCAAGTGGTCAAACGCGATCTTCGCGTTCCAAGTGCCAAATCATCGGCATATCAACGCTGCTCACATGCGGCCAAGCCGTCGGTGTTTGACCGATTGACAAATATCATTTGGTCCACCAAACGACGACATTCTCACAAGAAGGAGACTTCAGAGGTCGAATACCTTGGAGTCACTTCTAACATGATCAGAGTAGGCAGATCGTCAATCTCTAGCTCCAATGAGCCAGAGGCAAATCGGTCCCCCGGCTTGAAAGAGGCTTTGAATGACTCCGACGGAGTTTACCGACATACTCGGACTCGAACAGGGGTCATATCCCCCGTCAACTATCAAAAGTTGGCTAAAGGAATTGAGTCTGATGATGAGCATTCAGCCATCGCAGAATCTCAATCCTCTAGTTCTTTCGTGGAGCATGTGAGCACTGTCTACACGACGGAGAATGCTGAAGATTTCAAGAAGAGGCTCGAAGAGCATCAGGCTATGATGCAAGAAGCCCTGCGATCACAACAAGAGTCCATCGATCAACTCCGAGAAATGGTAGCCCAACTTATCGCGGATAGAGCTCAACTTCAGATAGCCGACTCAACACCTCAGCCGAAATCATCACGGAGGAGGGGTCAATCCTCAAAACGAAAAGAAAAAGTGAATGAAGCTTCTGATCAAGAAGCTCATCACGCAGAATCTTCATTTGAAGAAGAGAAGAAGACCGAAAACGAGCAAAGTCCTCAATCGGCAAAAATGCGAGAACTGGAAGCCCGCCTCAATGCCATGGCTAATAGATGCGAGTTCCAAGATCAGGGGGTTGTCAGACCGTATCCTGCAGAATGGGATACGGTTCCTTATCCTCCAAAATTCAAAATCTCGACGCTACAAGCTTTCGACGGCACGGGATCACCGAACCAACACATCTACCATTTTAGATCACAGACTGGGAATGTGATGGCAAACGATGCTATAGCTGCTCGTTTGTTCATTGGCACCCTCAAGGGAGTTGCCTTTGAATGGTTCATGAAACGCACAGGATGTATCTAGAAATGGGCGATTTAGAGACTCTTCTGTCCACGATTCTTTGAAGATGATACGGAAATCATCGTCACTTCTCTCCTTGCCATTAAGCAAAAGAGAGAGCCTATCAAAGTCTTCGTCGAGCGGTTCGAAGCATGGCTCTTCGATGCTCGGCGGTATGACCGCGATGCTTTCGATTGACACTGTCCGCACAATTTACAAACCAATCTCCTAGCTCGAATGGGGTTGCAAAATATCGTTCACGAAACAACTAGTCTCCTGTATAACAGTCAAGCAATTATTGCTAGGATTGAAGTCAAGAAGAGGAGACCGACCAAGACTGGCTATTGATGACCCGGCTCTAAATCGCGAGGTCAAGACTCGGTTAGTTTCAACCTAGAATAATTATAGACTGGGGTTGATTATTTGTTATTTTCCGAGTAGAATAATAAATTTCAAATATTGTCAAGTTAACAAAACACTTTTGACAATGTAAGCACTTCAACGTCAGTGACACACCAAAATCAACTTATCAATCCTCTCCATAGGATGATAAGTCTACAAAGTTGCTCAAATCGTAACACAATCTCGTCGGGTTAACAATGCACCTCGACAACCAACTTATCAATCCTCCAATAGGATGATAAGTCCACAAAGTTGCTCTAATCGCAACGTATCCTTGTCATGTTAACCTCACACCTCTGACAATCAACTTATCAATCCTCTCCAATAGGATGATAAGTCTACAAAGTTGCTCAAATCGTAACACAATCTCGTCAGGTTAACAATGCACCTCTGACAACCAACTTATCAATCCTCTCCAATAGGATGATAAGCCCACAAAGTTGCTCACATCGCAACGTAATCCCCACAAAGTTAAGATTAGCTCGTCTCGTTATTAGCAAGGCGACCTCTTCTGACAATTAACTTATCGACTCTCTTCAATAGAGCGATAAGTCCTCAAAGTTGCTCCGATCGCAATGTATCCTTGTCATGTTAACCTAACACCTCTGACAATCACCTTATCGACTCTCTTCAATAGAGCGATAAGTCCTCAAGGTTGTTATTAATAACACCACAATTCACGCCACACGTGGGGAATTTTATCGAATCCTAAGTAGGGGTAAATCAACGCCTAACACGTTGCGGTTTAGTCTTCTACCGATCGAAGAAGACACCGAATTCAAATCGGGAATTTTATCTCGAAACCTAGCGAGATAAGCCCGCATCTAATACATGCACGGATAGTCTATTCCCGTGAGAAAGACGAAGCCTCGTATTCAACATCGTAGCATTAAGCCTAAGAGAGTTTTATTCTTTTAGCATAACGTCACATGCGAGCGGTTTAGATAATGCATGCTAGCCCGATTCAAACGGTGTCGGTAAAGGCTCATCAAGTCCGTTGATGGTGGGGTTGGCCAATAACCCTAAAATCAACGCCTAACACGCTTTGCCGCTAGTCTCTTGCCCGTAAAAGACGACAAAGTCTACGTATTCAACATCGTAGCACAACGTCACATGCGAGGCGAACTCCTCTAACATCAACTTATCGACACTCTTCAATAAGAGCGATAAGTCCTCAAAGTTGTTCAAATCACATCTAAATCACGACAAACAACTTATCAATCCTCATCAATAGGATGATAAGTCCTCAAATTTGCTTAAATCGCAATCAACTTATCAATCCTCCTCAACAGGATGATAGGTCCTCAAAGTTGTTCGACGCAACGTATCTTCATCAAGTCAACACTATACCTCTGATGATATAATCAACTTATCAATCCTCCCCAGCAGATAAGTTCCTCAAAATTGTTCAAATCACAACTAAACCCCGTCAATCAACTCATCATTCCTTTCCAATAGAATGATAGATCCACAAAGTTGTTCAAATTACAACACAATCCTATCAAAATCTGTACACATCCTCAGCAGAGTTTGATAACCAACTTATCAATCCTCCTCAATAGGATGATAAGTCCATAAAGTTGCTCACATTGCAACACAATCTTGTCATGTTAACCTCACACCTCTGACAGTCAATTTATCAATCCTCCTCAATAGAATGATAAGCCCCAAGCCTTGTTCACAACACAAACCTAAAGCCTTGTTCACACCGCAAGCCCCAAGCCTTGTTCACATTACAAGCCTAAAGCCTTGTTCAAACCACAAGCCCAAAACCTTGTTCACATCACAAGCCCAAAGCCTTGTTCAAACCACAAGCCCAAAGCCTTATTCACACCACAAGCCATGTAAGTCTTGTTCACATCACATGCCTTAAACCTTGTTCAAATCACATGTTCCATATTTTGTCCCCCGACAAAATCAACTTATCGACTCTCTTCAATAGAGCGATAGGTCCTCAAAATCTTGTTCAAACTACAAGTACCCAATTTTATCAAGTTAACTTCACACCTCCGATAAAATCAACTTATCGACTCTCTTCAATATAGCGATAGGTTCTCAAAATCTTGTCCAAACCACAAGTACCCAATTTTATCAAGTTAACTCCACACCTCTCGATAAAATCGACTTATCGACTCTCTTCAATAGGCGATAAGTCCTCAAGGTTGTTATTAATAACACCACAATTCACGCCACACGTGGGGAATTTTATCCCGAATCCTAAGTAGGGGTAAATCAACGCCTAACACGTTGCGGTTTAGTCTTCTACCGATCGAAGAAGACACCGAATTCAAATCGGGAATTTTATCTCGAAACCTAGCGAGATAAGCCCGCATCTAATACATGCGGTAGGATAGTCTATTCCCGTGAGAAAGACGAAGCCTCGTATTCAACATCGTAGCATTAAGCCTAAGAGAGTTTTATTCTTTTAGCATAACGTCACATGCGAGCGGTTTAGATAATGCATGCTAGCCCGATTCAAACGGTGTCGGTAAAGGCTCATCAAGTCCGTTGATGGTGGGGTTGGCCAATAACCCTAAAATCAACGCCTAACACGCTTTGCCAGTTAGTCTCTTGCCCGTAAAAGACGACAAAGTCTACGTATTCAACATCGTAGCACAACGTCACATGCGAGGCGAACTCCTCTAACATCAACTTATCGACACTCTTCAATAAGAGCGATAAGTCCTCAAAGTTGTTCAAATCACATCTAAATCACGACAAACAACTTATCAATCCTCATCAATAGGATGATAAGTCCTCAAATTTGCTTAAATGCAATCAACTTATCAATCCTCCTCAACAGATGATAGGTCCTCAAAGTTGCTCGATGTAGCGTATCTTCATCAAGTCAACACTATACCTCGATGATATAATCAACTTATCAATCCTCCCGGCAGATAAGTTCCTCAAAATTGTTCAAATCACAACTAAACCCGTCAATCAACTCATCATTCCTTTCCAATAGAATGATAGATCCACAAAGTTGTTCAAATTACAACACAATCCTATCAAAATCTGTACACATCCTCAGCAGAGTTTGATAACCAACTTATCAATCCTCCTCAATAGGATGATAAGTCCATAAAGTTGCTCACATTGCAACACAATCTTGTCATGTTAACCTCACACCTCTGACAGTCAATTTATCAATCCTCCTCAATAGAATGATAAGCCCCAAGCCTTGTTCACAACACAAACCTAAAGCCTTGTTCACACCGCAAGCCCCAAGCCTTGTTCACATTACAAGCCTAAAGCCTTGTTCAAACCACAAGCCCAAAACCTTGTTCACATCACAAGCCCAAAGCCTTGTTCAAACCACAAGCCCAAAGCCTTATTCACACCACAAGCCATGTAAGTCTTGTTCACATCACATGCCTTAAACCTTGTTCAAATCACATGTTCCATATTTTGTCCCCCGACAAAATCAACTTATCGACTCTCTTCAATAGAGCGATAGGTCCTCAAAATCTTGTTCAAACTACAAGTACCCAATTTTATCAAGTTAACTTCACACCTCTGATAAAATCAACTTATCGACTCTCTTCAATATAGCGATAGGTTCTCAAAATCTTGTCCAAACCACAAGTACCCAATTTTATCAAGTTAACTCCACACCTCTGATAAAATCAGCTTATCGACTCTTTTCAATAGAGCGATAAGTCCTCAAAAATCATCATCAAGTTAAAAATTTCACCTCTGATGATAAAACCAATTTATCAACTCTTTACAATAGAGTGATAAGTCCCCAAAAGCTTGTTCAAACAACAAGTATGAAAGGCATGCCAAGTTAACACTATACTTTTGGCACCTTAAAGAAAAGTCTAAAAGACTTAGTTGGAAATGTGGGGTTCATCTCCGCGTTTTACTCATAAAACGCGAAGGACCACCCCCGCGTTTCAACACAAAATGCGATGGTCGCGCCCGCGTTTTAAACACAGAACGCGATGGCTAGCTCCATGTTTCAACCTCAAAACGCGAGGATCAGTCCCGTGTAGCAAAGTTCAAGACGCTACGGTCACTCCTGCATTTCAAAAAAGTAAAAAATGCCGGAGTTCACCCATGCGAGACGAATGATTAGCGTGGATAAAAGCAGAACACAACTTCTTTAAAGACAGAATGAGGAGCAATATCTTCTCAGGATCAAACAAAAGAAGATATCCAAAGTATTCCGAAAGCTCGTCCCAGTCAACCGCGAACTTTCGAAAACTTTGGAGGGTTCTGTAGGCGTAAAATTCGAAGACAGCCAATATCCGCGAAATACTATCAATGAAGGTTACAAGCTGACGACTTTCACGACAACAAAGGAGAATCAGAAGCTAATGTCTCCAGAGTACAAGGATTACAAGTTGACAATCCTTGTGAAAAGAGATCACAAGTATTGATCTCTTCAAAGCAAAACGCGGGCTCACCTCCCGCGTTTCAATTCAAAATGCGGGACTCATCTCCGCGTTTCAATTCAAAATGCGAACGCGGGCTCACCTCCCGCGTTTCAATTCAAAACGCGGGACTCATCTCCGCGTTTCAATTCAAAATGCGAGCACGTGGCCCGCTCGAAGCCCAAAACGCGGAGCACATGGCCCGCTGCTCAAGTCCAAAACGCGAGCACATGGCCCGCTCGAAGCCCAAAACGCGGAGCACATGGCCCGCTGCTCGGCCCAAAACGCGGAGCACATGGCCCGCTGCTCGTTCAAAACGCTGGCCGACCACTGCGTCCTAGTTAAAATGTAGACGCTGAGGTCCATCCCCGCTCCGCACTAAAATGCAGGCGAGGCTTGCTCGAGCGAACCCGCGTTTGACTCATTCAAACATGAGTTGAGCGGTTCCTAAACCGTTTGAGAGATTTAAGGGGCGGTTACACCCACTAAACCCCCATTATGGAGAAATTTAAGGGGGCGGTTACACCCCTTTAATCCCTATAAATGGGGGGTTTTCACAACCAAATGGAGGCGGGTTGGAAAGAGTTTGGCTGGAGAACTAAAAAGGAGAGAAAGAGGGAGAAAAGAAAAGCCACTTCTGCGCAGCTGTGATCGGTATGACGATCGGACCTTCATCCGTGGTCTGATCAGTGTGAAACTTGGAGGGAAGCCTCACCACTCGTCGTTCCTAATTCTGAACGGTGGAGATTGATTTCTACCGGTTGGATCTGGAGATATTAAGGTTTTACCGAAGCCAATTGTGCAGAGAACGGTTTCTTCTGCGCAGCTGTGATCGGCGTGACGATCGGACCTTCATCCGTGGTCTGATCGGAGTGAAACTTGGAGGTCAGCCTCAACACTCATTGTTCCTAATTCTTAACGGTGAAGATTGATTTCTACCGGTTAGATTTAGAGATATTAAGGTTTTACCGAAGATCTGCGTCTCTTTTTTTTAAGGAAAGGATCAAACCTCCTTTTGCTGGCATCAACTCTCCTAGAGAGTTCAACTCGATTACAGTTTTCAAACTTGCACGGCAAGTTCTTCTCCACCATTCTTGGCTAAAAGGATTACTAATCCTTTTCTAAAATCAACTCTATCAAAGAGTTCTTAACTCGGCCAGAGTTCAAAACTTGCTCCTGCGAGTTATTTTTCAACCTCGTCCCACGAGTCAAGACGGTCGGATCGTCAACGGGATACAAGATTCAAGCTCCCACCACTACCGTGAAGAACCCAGATTAAATAAAGGGAAGGGTCTCCGTTGATCTTTCTCTCTTTTGTAAATCGGGCAACCGATCGAGGAATTTGTAATTTCTTTTTATCTAAGTCAGTTAGAGAGAGAGATTGCGTTCGAGAGATTGTCTTCATTATTCTTTAAATAGAATAGACCAATTTTACATTTTCTCAATTTTTCCTCGCGAACAAACACTATTTATCTCCAATAATTTTAGCGTATAATAGTCCCTGGAAATTATCAAATGATTTCATTAGGACCACTAAATTTGAACTGTAAAGTAGAGTGAAAGTTCATCCTTCTCTTTCATTTACCGACTTATTCACACATTCAAATAAAGGTCCCAGAAAGAAAAAGAAAAAGAAAAACGAAAATAAATCTTGTTACAATGTTTGCGAAAGAGTTATTATTACTACCACATAATGAGTCTATAGGGACGGTTCGTGGGATGCGGTTTAAAACCGTTCCCTTTGCTACTGCCTAAGAGAACGGTTCTGTGACGGTTCCAACCATCACAAAGAGAGGCGTTGGACTTAGATTAGGCTTGCAATAAAATTTTGTAATGAGCTAAAGGGACGGTTTTATTATGGGCTTTATGCACAGCCCAAAATTTGACCAACAAGCAATTATATTTTTCTTTCATGTTAACCACTCTCCCCCAATCAAAACAAATCTGAAATCCCCGACTTCGCCTCGTTGAGCTCTAGGGTTTTTCTCGTGATTGTCGATCTCCTCTTTTGTCCACCACCTCTCCTCGACGGAGCAAACCCGCCGCCTCTCCTTCACTACCGCTCGTCCGCCGCCCGCTGTTGTGGTCCTGCCGCTGCCATCGACCTGCCTCCGCCCGCTGCTATCACCTCGCCGCCGCAGACCCGTCGACCAAACCCACGTCGCCCACTGCTATCACCTCCACGCCGCCCACTGCTATCACCTCTGCCGGCCGCAGACCCTTCGACCAAACCCACGCCGCCCGCTTGTTGGCCTCCTCGCGTCGTGCCCACGCCGTCGCCGCCGCCGCCCCACGCCAAAATCTCTGGTTGAAGCAAGGTATTTGTTTTTCCCTATGTAACAGGCTAGCCTAAGGGGAAGGGGGAGGAGGAGGAGGAGCCATCACTGGATCTTAGTATGTGAAGATAAATTCAAAGAGAGGACGAAAGGTTTTTATAATTTTTTTTAATGCCATTTTTGTTTCTAATTTAGGGCATTAGGACTGGTTAAATATTTTTTTAAAAAATCATTGGCTATGCACTTGCATCTCATCCTTAATAAGCTTTTAGTTGGAATTAAGGTTTTGTTCTCCTTTTAAAATGAAATATGTTTTCTTTTCAATGACCATATTTTATGATCTGGGAAAAGCTTTACTGTATTCTAACCAAACGATGACATTGTAGGTTTGTGCTATTAGAGCACCTGGATTCTGGAAAAAATAGGAAAACCGGTCTGCAAGATCTTACTGTTGTGACCACGGAAGAAGTGAGTTCAATTTCATTCAGTCGAGTTTTTTTTATTTTTTAGATTATTGGCACAATATAAGTTTTTTTTTATATCCTGATTAGATTATTGTATATGATGATTACCTATCTCATGTGCATTGTAGCTCATTAATCAGAGCTTGAATAGAGCTTGAAACGAATATGGGGAAGGTTGAGTTTGACATACCTGGTAAGAAGGTGAGTTATTCTTGTGTGGTGTTATAAAGTTCTTTTTTTCCATCTCAGGATTGCCGTGCAAATCTTTAATGTAAATATATATTCTATAAACTATTCTAACTTTTATGTGTGTCTACGTGCAACAAGTTCCTATTACTGAGTTTAAGGACTTAACAGACTTTTCTGCTATTTCTAATCATGAAGTTAACTTTCATTTGTTTGGTGATAATGCACAGTTTTTGTTCCATGTTAGAGCTGGATTTTGAAAGCTACCACTAATTTAAGTATATGACATCCACATTTTCATACTTTGCTATAGTTTTTACATAGCCAATCATTTGCTGCTACAATAACCATTCCAAAGTTTTAGTTTCTTTAGTAAGCAAGGGTTTTTATCCTTTGCTCGAGTATTTCTTAGGTAAAGCATTATTGGTGTTCTTGGTAAGAGAAAAAACAAGTAGTATTGGTTTTTTTCTATCCCTTTGTTCAGGTTTGAGGTAGCCACAACAATGTGATCTTTTGAGATGGTCTGACATCTGAATAGTGGTTAACTGTCCAATGCTGTCATTATGTTTTTGGGAAATCGTTAGCTTGGCTACATCTGAAAACTTTTGAGCAGGGTTAGAATGTCCTTTTTGTTTGTTTAGTGGGTTGGCGAATTTGTCTTGAACCTGTGACTATAGAATCAGATGACATAAAGGGAGTTGATCTGTGATCTTCGTGGTGTAATGAATAAGTTAATTCTTTGTGAGAAAGGATTAGCTTGATTCTGTAAGAACTATTTAATTATAGAGAAACCACAAAAAAAACTCTTAAATCACATCAAAGTCACCTTAGACACCCATCAGCTATTGCAAGATTTAAAGTTAATCCTGGAGTTTCCAATGTTAGGCAAGCCATACCTTATGTAGTAAACTAGTATTATGTCACTTTCCTGGTCCCTCGGTTTTTAAATAACTTGCATTTAATAATTCAGTTTCTAAACCATGATTGGTGTAATAGTTTGAAAGATTAGATACAAAGACTCAACTCATTAGGTGATAAGAAAACATGGGGACAGTTTATCTATACATTTGTAATTAAGTACTAAGTAGGCAGCTTACCTGCCCATTTTGTTTTCTAATGGATGTACAACCCTTGGCAGTATGCACAGTGGAAGAGTCTAATAAATCACATAGAAGAGAAGTGAGATACGTGGTGTGCATCGCTGAGCTAGTTCTACTGTTTTTTTGTTTTTTTTGTTTTTGTTTTAACATTCCCTTTCATTCGGCTGCTTCTATAGGCCCAAGAGCATGAAGAAAGTTTAAATTAGGCTGACACCTTATGTTATCAGAGAGATACCTGGTGGTCTATTGAGTTGTTAAGAAGTTTATGCAGGCATTCTATTTAGTTTTCTTGGTATCTGAAGTGCTTCTCAGCAATTTCCAGTGGCAAGGAAAGCAGTTGCTGGCACATTGTTGGGTTTCGTAATAATTGCAATTGGTAGAATTAAGAATAAACAGCTCATACAGAATGATCAAGCCTGCTGTTATGTTGTAGCTAAAAATAATGCCCGACTTTGATTGATCAACAAGGTTGATAATCTAATCCAACTGTAGGTTTTGTGCTTAGATTCTCTTGTGACCTACTATTAGTATAATTTCAGGAGTTGTTTTAAGTCTAGACCGAACGATTCTTTCAGTATCCATGTCTGCGATCAATCTGTGCTCGTTACAGCTGATAGTCTTATTAGATGAGATGAGGTAGGGAATAGGGATTTTTAGGCAGTGACCTAATTGCCATACTCAAGATAATGCTACTAGTACTTATGTATGTCAATAGGAAAAAAACTAGGAGAAGGAAGAATCAATCTCAAACCGTGTATGTTCCAAAGTCCACATAATTCGTAGAACTTTTTCACTGTTTATGAATTTATGAGATGAGTGACTGGCTACCTGCTGTTGATAAGAATTTACTTTAGTGATCGATGATGTGAATTCCTAAATACAACTATGTACAACTGTGTTGGATTCAAAATTTCTACTACTAACAACCAACCAGATAGACTACACTCTATGTATGAACAATTATTTGTGTTTTGCTCGTTTGACTTGGATTATTATTTAGAGCTTATTTTCTTAGCACTAAGTTACGTTCTTTCAATTCTTGTGCAATATACTTATCTTTTTTATCTCAGTGTATGCAGGAAAACAGATGAAGATCCATGCTTATCGCTCACTGTGGGATTTGATTGTGGTGAAGATTTAGAACTTAATCGTCGCAATAGAGACCTTTTGACCTTTTGATTAAGTAGTAGACTCTTTGTTTTAATCATGGAGAAATTGTGATATGTACTTTGCACAAAAGCAATGATGAATCTCAATCCTATTGCTATAATGTTGTTCTTTGTTGTAATGAATTGTTCATTATGTTAAGACTAAAGTTTGGTTAGTTTTTGTGTAAAACTTGGACTATTGTTTCTTTGTTTGTGATATTACAAAGCAGGTAAAAATTGCTGCCATGAAGGGGGTGGCATTTGAAATTTTTTTTTTTAAATTGCATGCCTAAACCGTTACCATTGCTCTATCAACTGTTACCCTTGCTATATGTAAAATTAGGAAAACAACTGTTCCCCTTGCCATCAAACCGTTCCCACACATTCAATTTGAAAACTGATACCCTTGCAATGAAACCGTCACAAAAGCTTCAAAGAAAACCCATTCCCATTGTCATAAAATCGTTCCCGTAGCTTCAAAATACACCGTCCTCATTGCCAACAAACCGTTCCCATAGCTTGAAATCAAACTGTTCCAATATCTCTATAACCGTCACCATAGCTTAAACGTAGAACCGTCCCCATAGTGCAACCGTCCCCTATGACAACAACGAGAACAGTTTATGAACCGCTCTAATAGGATTACCAACCGTCGCCTTAGACCAAAGAGAACGCCGGTATTAGAGTCGGATGTAGAACCGTTCCCATAGATGTTACGCGATGGTTCTTGTATCTAGCGGGACGGTTTGCAACCGTTCCCATAGACCTGAAATGTGGTAGTTACTTAGGAGCACTTTTAGATATAATCATAACACTGAACAAACTCATGAGATCTAGATTTTTAAGCTAAGCTAAGGACTTCGATCTCAAAGACTAGCGGCGAGTTTGGCAATATTCCCCAAGATGGAAATTCACTAGGTCCATAAGCATAATCTGGAGAACACTGCAGTTTTATTTGAACAGGTTAATGCATGAATAAAAATAACGGAATCTGTAATTTTTACATCAACCGAAGAAAGGGAAAAGGAATCTTTAGGAAAGTGCAGAGAACTAAATAAAGGAATATTGCATTAATTTGAATGATCAAGGGGACTGATAATATTGTTCACCAAATGAGCTTTAGCTGGGCATTTCTTCAGAAACAAAAAATATTGTTTAATGCTAGAGGAGAAAATTCGAAGAGAGAAGCTAGTTGTCTCGGGCGTTGGAATCAACAGGAGTTATAAGATGAGAAAAGTTGTCAGATATGAGAAATAAAAATTAGCAAAAAACTGCAATACCTGATGAATTCAACAGGAGTTATAAGATGAGAAAAGTTGTCGGATATAAGAAATAAAAATTAGCAAAAAACTGCAATAGCTGAAGACGCGCAATTTCACCCACTTGCATGCCCATTACGCCTTCATCCCATCCTAAGAAGGAAGAGTACAAACTCAATAAAATAGATCCTATTGAGAGTGCAAGGTCCAAAAGCAAGAAAATAAATTTCGTATATCCAAAGCATGTGAATGAAATATTATTTGTTGGCAATATTACAAAAAATGTTATGAAGAATAAGTGATGAAGAAAAACTAGGGGGTATGAAGCTTTCAGTCACAGATACAAGAGACTTCTGCCAATTCATTGAAGACTGCAATCTCCACCACCTGAAAACTTTGGGTAGCTTTTATACCTGGAATAACAAACAGGATGCAGATACTAGAGTTTGGAGTCGCTTAGACAGAGGCTTGATTAATGACTGCTGGATTCAAACATATAATTCTAGCCATGTGGAATATCTCCTACCAAGCTTTTCTGATCACTCTCAGGTCTGGTTTCCATATATGAAGATGGTGCTCAAGGCAAAAAGCCATTTAAATTCTTCAAAATGTGGACCAATCATGCTAACTATCTCACCACTATATCTACATTCTGGAAAACTCCTATTATGGGATACACTATGTTCTCAGTTAATTCCAAGCTAAAGTTGCTGAGAGATGCTCTGAAGAATCTGAATAAGAAACACTACTACAACATTAGTGAGCAAGTCCACAGAGCCAAACTAGCACTTGAGGAAAGTCAAATCAACTTACAGAAAGATCCCCTAAATGCAAGTCTTATCATCACAGAAAGGGAATGTTTCACTACCTATAACAAGCTGTTAGACTGTGAACTCTCTCACCTCAAACAGATGCAAGAATAGCTTGGAGTATGAAAGGGGATAGGTGTACCACCTTATTTCATTCAATCATTAAAGCCAACAGACACCATAACAGAATGATAGTGCTGTATAATAGCATGGGGCAAAGGTTATCAGAAGGTGATGAGATTGTTAAGGAACTAATCTCCTTTTATAAAAGTCTAATGGGTACTGCTATACCCACGCAACCACCTAATGAGCATATCATCAAAAATGGACCCTGTCTCACTGAAGCTCAAGCCAGAAATCTTTTAGCTCCAGTCTCAAAAGTAGAAATCAGAGCTGTGGTGTTCTCCATGCCTAATGACAAAGCTCCAGGACCTGACGGATTCAGTGCATCCTTCTACAAATCAGCTTGGGACATTGTTGGAGAAGAAATCTCTCTAGCTATCATGGAGTTCTTCAAAACAGGAAAACTGTTAGGTACAATCAACTCCACTTCTTTAACCTTAATCCCCAAAGTGCAATGCCCTAATAGCCCCTCTGATTTTAGACCTATTACATGCTGCAATTGTCTATATAAATTCATAATGAAAATCCATGCGAATAGGATTCAACCTGTCATGGGTTTTCTAGTTAATGAAGCACAGAATGCTTTTGTGAAGGGCAGACTCATCATCAATAACACTTTATTTGCCCACGAATTGGTCAAAAGCTATGGTAGGAAACATCTCTCTCCCAGGATTATGATTAACATAGACATCAGGAAGGCCTTCGACACTATTAGCTGGGATTTTCTTAATGAAATGCTTCAAGGCTTAGGTTTCCCCAACAAGATGACTAACTGGATAATGTCTTGTATCTCCTCCCCTAAGTACTCAATTTCTTTCAATGGCTCCTTACATGGTTACTTTAAGGGTGAGAGGGGACTTCGGCAGGGAGATCCCCTCTCCCCTTACTTGTTTATATTGGGAATGGAATACCTGTCAAGAAGTCATCATCTGCTGAGAGATGACAAACAATTCAAATTTCATTCTAAATGTGGTAAACTGAAAATCAACCACCTCATCTTTGCGGATGATCTCCTATTGTTTGGTAGAGGAGATCTATACACTATTCAGAAGCTCCATCAGTGCCTCAAAGACTTCAGCTCTGTAACTGGTCTAGAAGCCAATCCTAGCAAATGCTCTATATAATATGGTGGAGTTGAGCAATCGGTTAAGAATTCCATCCAGAACCTCCTAGGTTTCTCTGAAGGATCCCTTCCTATCAAATATCTAGGCCTCCCTCTCACTAATAAGAGGTTATCTTTCGATGATTGTAGCCCCTCTTCAACAAAATAAATTCTCAATTTGAGTGGCGGCCGCAATCTATCCTATCTTTGGAAGATTACAGTTATCAAAAGTGTCATCCTAGGCGTGCAAATTTACTGGACTTCCACTTACATCCTTCCTACCAAAGTTCTTCAGAGAATTGATCAACTATGCAGAAAATTTCTATGGGGTTCAACTGATCAGGTGCGCAAAGCTTCATTGGTATCATGGGACAATGTCTGCTTGGGGAAAAAACAAGGAGGACTGGGGATCTATAGTGCAGTTACCTGGAACATTGCGTTTGCCTTGAGACTCCTCTAGTATATTAGCATCAATAAGGAACTATTATGGATAAAATGGATCCATGGTAATTACTTAAAGAACAGAGATATCTGGCATGTCAATGCAAGATCAGGTGACTCGTGGTTATGGAAACAATTGATCAAAATCAGAGACAAAGCAATTGTAAGCAGCGGTGGAATTGGCAATCTGAAGCAACTACTTCACTCATGCTGCAAAAATTCCAAGCCAAAACTCTCAGAATTGTACACTTCTATCTCTCCTGCAGTTATTAAAGTACCATGGCATGACACAGTTTGGGAGAATATGAACTACCCAAAGCATTCCTTCATTTTATGGCTGATGGTCCAAGACCGACTCCTAACACAAGATACACTTTTAAGGAGAGGAGTAATCCAAAATAACAACTGTTGCCTATGCTCTACCCTATCTCTGGAAAACAGAAATCACCTGTTCTTTGAATGTTTCTTTTCAATGAAGGTCTGGAATGAAATTATGGATTGGCTTCGGATGAAATGGAGAACTTGTAACTGGAACTTGCTGCTCAATTGGTACACTACCAGGCAAAGAGGGAAGGGATTAAAGACTAAAGTCATGAGATTGGCTTTATCATCTACGGTGTATAATATATGGTGTGAGCGCAATTTTAGAATCTTTCAGAAGAAAGCTAAGAGCTCAGACCAGATTGTCAAAAACATCAAAACTGATGTCTTAACAATTTTGCTCAACAGTCCCCTTTCAACAGAGAACAAAGAATGGGTTAATTCTTTGTAAGAGCTTGTGACTGTACGTAGAGCAAATTTTTCTTGAGAGCTCTTTTTCTTAGTTATCTCAGTTAACTGGGATCTTTGATGTACATTTAACTTTACATATTGGTAAATGAATAAAATTTTTCATTGACCAAAAAAAGTTCATATAATACTATGCCTTTAAGTTATGAATGCGATTTCATAATTAAGAGATTTTGACACTATATGCAAATTGTAATTTGAAAAATGAATGTGCTGCTTGAGTTAGGCAATTAGTGGTTCTTGTTGCTTGTACGAATTTTGAAATTCAGGAGCTTAAGAACAAGGGAAAGGCAAATATTGAACGACTTAACGTTAAATGCAATGTCTAAAACGCCTAGTGATACCAAGGTCATCTTTAGTCATGCAAACAGGAGAACTTGTGGTACAAGACAAAGTAGACCAATAAAAGCAAGAAAGGAGAATAAAATGGTTTGTGATTTCTGTAATGTTCTTCAACTTAAAAGGATTAGCAAGCATTTTGTATCTCTTTACAGCTGCTCTTTGACCATCCTTATCATAGATCTAAGGACCCTTAAGATGCACATTATCCTAGAACTCTTATGAAGGTAATGGAGAGTCAGCTTCTTAATCAGAAGAATACATCGTATGCAAACATCTGCTGTTCACTCTTGAATTAGTACAATAAAACAAAAGATCTAATCTTGCGTGTGAACATCAGCATGTGTGCGTGAGCGTGCGTGTAAAATACCGACACTTCTTAGATACTCCCTGGACATATATTAGACACTTCAAATGTGGCCTCAATCTTAAAATGTTTTAGATTTCTGATGACACTTTTTGGACACTTCTCAGGCACATGTAAAGCATGTTATATTGATAAAAAAAACCTTTTTCATATTAATTTCACTTCATCTATGTATTACCGTTCTTTTGGAAACCACATTTTCTAGGAAGCAAATCAACAAAGTGACTGGAATGAAATAATGATAAATTTCGAATATGTTTCAAGATAAGAGGTGAAACACATTAAGTTATTCAATATAAAGATGATAAGTTGTAGCCTACTCCCAATTCAAACTCACTATAATATATATAAATTCAGTACCGTTTACTATTGCTAGCTGGAGAAGTATGTGTACATTGCATTTTCATGAGCAAGCACACACACCTACACATAGGTGCGCGCACGCATACACAAACACACAAAAATGCAAATATGTATGTGCATGCTTGGGCGCGCGCACGCGTACACACACACAAAAATGCAAATATGTATGTGCATGCTTGGGTGTGCGAATATTTTTACACACACACATACATACAAATGCAGATATGTGTGTGGATGCTTGGGTGCGCGTATATTTTTCAAAGGAATTTGCATTGATATACTTTATAATGAAAACACATGTTCATGTAAACAATAATGTAGTGTTGTTGTGACCCACGGTCCTATACTCCCTACTCTTTATGGAATAGTCACGTACCTAGATAACTGTAGTGTCAGTATCACTAGTACAAAACTGCTTTGCCCAAATGGTTGAAATTGTTTGGGCAAGCAATGTTCCAAAAGGTCAAAACCATTTGGGCTAAAAAAAAGACGTTTGGCAAAACGCCGTTGGGGCTGCATTTGTCCAAACGGTGGCCCAAACGGTTCCAACCGTTTGGGACTCTGCCCCAACAAGTCCAACCGTTTGGGCAAACAAATTTAATTTTTTATTTTTAAAAACTAACGTTAGATGGTCAAATTAGCTAGGGGTTAGGGTTATGAGGAGAGAGAGGAGAGTACTTACATGTCAAATTAGGTGGTCGATGGCGGTTGTCAGAGCTACGGTGGCGTAAGAAGACATGGCGTAAGAGGCTGCAGTGGTGGCCACAAAGTTCGATGATGACAAAGAGGAGGAGGAGGTCTAGAGTTTCATGGCCGCTATGTTCGACGATGAGCTATCAAGGGTTTGCTGGTCATGATGTTTGATGACGAGGAGGACGAGGACAAGGAGGTGTTTGTCAGCGTCGGCCTTGGTGCTCGACTAGGATTGCTGGTCGCGATGTTCGACGACGAGGAGGACGAGAACGAGGAGGCG
Source organism: Asparagus setaceus (assembly GCA_012295165.1). Classification (NCBI taxonomy): domain Eukaryota; kingdom Viridiplantae; phylum Streptophyta; class Magnoliopsida; order Asparagales; family Asparagaceae; genus Asparagus; species Asparagus setaceus. The sequence continues at coordinate 80,940,202 of CM022706.1, forward strand.
TTTGTCAGCGTCGGCCTCGGTGCTCGACGAGGTTTGTTGTTCGCGATGTTTGACGACGAGGAGGACGACAACAAGGAGAGTTCGGAAGAGTTCTAAGATTTGAAGGCAGCGAGGATCAATTTGGGGTTAATGATGTTTGAGGATTTTTGGTGTTTAGCGATTTTATTAAACAAAACATTGTTAATAAATTTGCCTAAACGGTTATACCCGTTTGGGCTTAACCGTTTAGGCAATTTATTTTTATTTTTTATTTTTGGAACCAAACAGTTTAAGCTGTTTGGATTGATCATATCCCAAACAGTTTAAACCGTTTTGGCTTTTCGCGATTGCCCAAATAGTTACCGGAACCGTTTGGACAAACCTATTTCGTACTAGTGTATATCTCATGTTCAACTCCCTTCTTTAGCTAATTATCAGTGTTTTAAGTGTTGGATAAATAACTACCAAACCAAATATAAAGATATAACTAAATTAATTAATTAATTAATAATATTTAAAAGTTAGTTAGATTTCTCACATTCTCAGGAACGTGGGAAATTCTTAAGGCTAAAAGATCTCTCTTTCTATTTCTTCATGGCGGGTCCTTTTTCCTTATAAAAAGAGACCCTGTGAGGAGATAAAATACACACAGAAATAAGAAACTCCTCTTTCTCTTCTTCTTCTTCCTCCCTCAATATTTGCTGCTGTTTTTCGGGTTGCTTACTCAAGGGTCTTCATCCCCAATGTGGTCGTGCACGCTAGGGTTCCGGTAGAGAAGGGATTGTACCGTTAAGGAGTATTTCGCCTTGGCTGATTGCACGAGATTGGCAAATATCTCTTTAAGGCAGTGGTTTGCCACGCTTTCCCTGAGGCCGGTAAAACCGTTCCTTTAATCTTACTCAATAAATAAATATAATGATGAATTCGAGTCAACAATCTCAAGAGATGTCTTATTCATTTTGAAATTACTGTTCATATTACTTTTATTGGAATTCAATGTTGATTCGAAAATTAAAATTACTATCCATTCGAATTACTGTTCATCCTAATACGTTTTGCTTTAGGTCAAATGTTACTGTTCATTCAAATATTACTGTTAATTCATGTAATTTATTATTTATTCAAAATTACTGCTTATTATCAAAATTACTGTTAATCAGCATAAATTACCTCTGTTCGAATTTACTGTTCATCGAATTACTGTTCATCTGAAGAAGTGTTATTTTCATTCGAAATTGCTGTTTATTCATTAAAAATATTCTGTATCCGAATTTACCATTGCAGAAAGCACTGTTCATCCATATAATTACTGTTCATTTGAGTTTATTGTTCAGTCGCATAAATTACTGTTCATTTGTGAGAGTTACTTTTACTGCTTTACAGTTCATTAATATCCTTTAGATTCATAATACTTGCTTATGGCTTTCATTAATGTTTTAAATAAAATAGCAAAGGTTGTTAAGATTATTAGAAACATTAGAATTAACATTAATATTACTATCATTCTCTATAGATTATTTATCTTCCAATTGACCTTAGTTTTTGATCTTATAAAATGTCGCTAAGGATGACATCTTAAGTGCTAAACATGAAAAATTTAAAGGGTTAAATTTTAAAAGATGGCAAAACCAAATGAGATTCTCGCTAACTACACTAGGTCTATACTCAGCAATAGAAGGATCTACATCTGAAGGTACAACTACATCTAGTTCCCTTGTTACACCTTCACCTGAGACTCCTGCATCACAACTTGCAACTTCTGTATCAAAACCTGCAACCCCTGCATCTAAATCAGCAACTCCTAGTTCTAAACTGGTAACACCTGAAGATATTGACTATCATTGCTATCATAGAATCTTGAGTGCTCTTGATGATAAACTTTATGATATATATTGTGAAATAAAGGGCGCCAAGGCACTATGAGATGCCCTAGAATCAGAATATGTTCTTGATGATGCAGGAATTGAAAGGTTTAGCTCCTCAAATTTTAATAGATTTGTAATGGTAGATAATAAACCTATAAATGAACAACTTCATGAGTTTTAGGATTTCATTAGATATATTCAAGCTAAAGGTACAATATTCTCTGAAGATCATAAAGTGGCTTGCCTTATTGATAAACTCCATCCTAGTTGGTCTGATTTTGGTAGAGAGCTTAGACACAAACAATGAGACCTTACCTTAATCCAGTCTATTCATTCAATAAGAATTGAGGATGAACATAGTAACAGAAATAAACCAAAAATTGAGAATAAAGCCAAAGTAAATCTAACTGAAAATAAGCCTAAGAAATACCAATATAACTTCAAGCCAAATCATAATGAAAATTTCAAGAGGCATAACAAGAATAATTATAGGAACCAAAATAATAATAATAATAGAGATCTAAACCAGCAAGGTCAAAATCCTTTGGTTTTCAATGGAAAGAATTTCTGCCTCATCTATGGTCGAGAGAACCACCAAACTGAATCATGCTTGTACCGCAAGACTGGACCCAAAAGGCCATATAAAAAGAATGGTGGACCAAAGCCACAAGCCAATATGATTGAGGCTGAAACATCTAATCCCTCCTTTAAGTCTGTTTCTACACCTCCCATATGCAATTTTACCTTGTATTCTGATTGCTGGTTCGACTTTGGAGCTAATGTGCATGTGTGTTTTGATCGCTCCTGGTTTACTAACTTTCAGGAATCAAGTGGAGGAGGTGTGACTTTAGGAGATGATAGATCAACACAAATAAAAGGGAAAGGACAAGTTGACCTTAAGATGACATCTGGAAAGGTCCTTACCCTTAATGATGTTCTGTTCGTGCCAACCATTAGGAGAAATCTTGTTAGTGAACCTTTGCTGGTTAGATTAGGTTTTAAAATTTCCTTAGAATAAAATAAAGTTGTAATCACCAAAAATAATGTTTTCATATGAAAATGTTTTGTAAAAGGTGGTTTGTTTAAGTTGAAGGTTATTCCTCAATTATCTTTTGGTGATGTTTCTTCATCTTCTTCTATTATCTTGAACACTGAATCTTGTGATACTTGGCATAATAGACTAGGTCATATAAACCAAGGTACTATTAAGAAAATGAGTAACATGGGTTTAATTTTTAAATCTAACATAAACACTAACAATAAGTGTGAAATATGTGTACAAGCTAAAAACTAGAAAACCTTTTAAATCAGAGAACACAGAGACGCTGATCTTTTAGAACTAATTTACGTTGATGTATATGATTCTAATAGGACTCCAACTAGAGGTGGCAGAAAATATTTTGTGACCTTCATTGATGATCACTCTAGATATTGTTATATTTATTTCCTTAAGACTAAAGATGAGGTCCTAAATAGATTTAAAGTCTATAAAGCTAAAGTTAAAACCAACTAGATAGACATATTAAGATAATAAGATCCGATCGAGGAGGAGAGTACACTTCAAATGAAATGACTTATTTTTATGAAGAACATGTTATAATACACGAAGTGACTGCTCCTTATTCACCTCAATCTAATGGTGTTGCTGAAAGAAAAAATAGAACCCTAATGGACATGGTTAATGCTTTACTAATTAATTCAAGAGCACCTAAAAATCTTTGGGGTGAACTTTGCCAACTGCATGTTATATACTTAATCATCTTAAAGTATGGGGTACCTCATACCTAAATTTGATAAAACTCCTGTGAATTATGGAAAAGAGAACTCCTAGACTTAATATTCTTAAAGTATGAGGATGTTTAGCCAAAGTTAGTATACCTAAAATTAAAAGAAAGAAAATTGGACCCAAGACTGTAGATGCTATCTTTATTGGATATGCTCTAGATAGTAATGCAAATAGATTCTTAGTAATTAATTCAGAAATTAATGAAATATCTAATAATACAATAATTGAAGCTAGAGATGCTACATATTTTGAACCAAGAAAAAATTTTGAACCAAGAAGAAGTAAAAGAATTAGAACTGAAAAGAACCTTGGAGAAGAATTCTTTATGTATTCAAGAAAGCGATTCTACCTCTTATAAGGAGGCTATGACTTCTACCGATGCACCTTTTGGAAGGAGGTTATAGATAGTGAAATGAAATCAATTATTGAAAATCAAACTTGATATTAACTAGCTTACCTCCTAGGAACAAACCTATAGGATGCAAATGGTTATTTAAAAGGAAACTCAGATCCGATGGTAATGTAGAAAAATACAAAGCTAGATTAGTGGTAAAGGGATATTCTCAAAGGAAAGGATTAGATTTCTTTGACACATATGCCCCTGTAAGTAGGATAAATACCATAAGAACCTTACTAGCAATAGCTTCTATTCATAATTAAATAATTCACCAAATGGATGTAAAACCGCCTTTTAAATGGTGAATTAGAAGAAGAAATTTATATGGATCAACCTGATGGTTTTGTAATTAAAGGACAAGAAAATAAAGTGTGCAAATTAACTAAATCATTATATGGTCTTAAACAAGCCCCTAAACAATGGCATGAGAAAATTGATAGAGTAATTTTAGACTTTGGTTTCTCTATTAATGAATCGATAAGTGTGTTTATTGTAAGACTCTAGATCATGATCATGTGATTTTATGTCTATATGTTGATTATATATTGATCTTTGGAACTTCTCTAGAAGTAATAAATGATGTTAAAATTACCTATCAAATAAATTTGATATGAAAGATTTAGGAGCGTGAGACATGATATTAGGAATGAAAATTTCTAGAAGTAACAAAGACATATCTTTATCTTTACAACACTCAATTGAGAAAATGATTAAAAAATTTAACTATTATGATTACAAACCTGTAGCTACTCCTTATGACTCTAGCATTTCTTTACATAAAAATTTAGGAGATCCAATCTCACAACATAAATATGCTCAACAAATAGGATCACTAATGTAAATAACAAATAGAAGTAGACCTGACATTGCATATGCAGTAGATAGACTGAGTAGATATACTAGCAATCCTAGAATTGAACATTGGCATGCTCTAGAAAGAGCAGTAGGGATCTTATTAGAACCACCCCCATAGGATTGAGGTGATCTACACCATTAATAGCAGTGTTATAATTACCAAACAAACCCTCTAATCACGCGTGAATGGTATAGATCACCCCTTTCTATGGGGTGTTCTGATAGAATTCTTACTCCTAGAAAGAGTATTTAAATATCTTAGGGGAAACTTAGACTCATGTTTATTATACACTGGTTTTTCCAATGAAGTAGAAGGTTATAATGATGCAAATTGGATAACTGACTCTCAAGATGTTAAATCAACATCAGGCTATGTATTCATGCTAGGAGGAGCTGCCATTGCATGGGGCTCTAATAAACAAACTGTAATTGCTAGAAGTACAATGGAATCTGAATTGATAGCTCTTGACACTGCATGTTCTGAAGCTGAATGGCTTAGATATTTACTTTCTGATATTTCTATTGTACACAAACCTACTCCTGCATTTTTTGTACATTGTGACTGTAAGGCTATAATTGAATTGCTCAAACAGAAAACTACAAATTCAAAACTAAGTAGACATCTGCAACTAAGATATAAATCAATAAAGAGACTCTTAAATTAATATGTCACTTTGGACTTTGTTCTATTAGAACATAATTTAGCAGATCATTTGACAAAATGTCTAGCTAGGACTTTGGTCCAATATTCAGCCAAAGGGATGGGGTAAGCCCAAATATATAGGAACATTTACGGTGGGAACCCTACTTCTGTTATAGGCGATCCCTTGAAGGAAGTTTAAAGGGTAGAAACAAGTCAGACAAATATATCCATTAGAGAGCACTCTTATTATACATGTGAAACATAATTTCACATCGGAGCTAGGCACTCCAAACCTCATCCTAAGGCAGAGTTCTGCCATAGAGAGATCGGTCTAGGGTGGGTCATAGAACTGTTAATGGATCCAAGACCTAGAGTGGCATTCTTCCGGTTTCTTACATCCCTAGAGGATCCACCTACGTGAGAATCACCGTGCAGCCGCGGTTATGGAAGTCAGAGCTATTCCTATGTATTCTCATGAGTCGGTATTGAGCGCATGGCCAAATTAACGTGCCAACCCGTGACCCAATAGAGTAAGCATTTGATGTGTATTTTTGTTAAATTCTGATAAAGGAGCCTAGTTCAAGGCCTCAAGTTCACTATGGTTTCCTCAGAATGCAACAAATGTTACTAACACTTAGTTTGGATAGAGTTTTTTAGGAGGGAGGGGGAGGGAAGGGGGGTTTACAATGCTAACCCTTCTAATATTGTGTTTGTTTACACTTTTTAGTTAGTAAGGGGATGGGAGGGGAGGGATGAAAATTAGAAATTTCAGCCACTTTCTCAACCCTCCAAAAGTGGATAGATTAGGAGGGGAGGGGAAGGGTTTCAAGTAGAATTTTCTTGAAATTCCAATATTGCCCTATATGAGAAGATTAAAAGGCATTCTTTCTTATCGGCTTCCCTAATAAAAACCCTACGCAGTTAAAAAAAAAAAGAAGAAGAGAAGAACCATTGCCGATTCTCTCCTAGATCATCCGCTGATCCAATCATGTAAGCCTTTCTATTCTTTGTTTTCTCCATGCATCTAGTTTTGCAGATCACAATCATGAAAGTGACTTTTGTTTGCTGCTTTGACTTTTTTTATGTTTCGTTGATTAATTATGCATCTAGATATGTTATTTGAACTATTTGTGTATGTATAGAATACTTTGCTGTTCAAATCATGTGACTTTTATGTGCTTCTTTGACTTCAACGTAGCATCAAGAATTTATTAAATTTGTTTACACTAGTTACCTTCAAATTCCTGATAACTGCATGTAGAGAATGTTTGGTGTAAAAATCTCCTCTCGGATTTGTATTGTTTGAATTGCTTGTTTACAAATCAAGAATCTCTTTTTACAATAGAAGCGAAGGGAAGGCCCTTCTTGTTTAACGTGGGTTCGTCGGTGGTGATAGGATGCCTCCCTCGATGCTCGAGCCGAGTTTGCTTCCCTTGGACGATTCGATCGACGTTGCGAACGAGCTTCAGTACGCAGTAGAAGCTCCGACGTGGTTGAGTTCGGTTCTACCCGAGCTTGCTTGGACGGGCTGTGATGCAAGAGTTTGCAAAGAGCTCGAAAGCCTCCAAATCTGAGGGTTCAGATGGAGTCTACTTTAACAATCCAAGATTTTGCTCAGAACTGAGCTAATGGAGCAAGAGAGCAACCCTTTGGCTTGCTTTTCTTCTTCTCAGCGGTAGTTTTACAACCTTGTTGCCAGCCTCAGATCTTCAGCCTTCAACCTTCCAGCTCCCAGCGGCCTTTTCTTGTTGCCAAGGAGGCTTATAAATAGGCCAAGGGTGGGATAGGCACCTTTGACTTGTGGGATGTGATCATCGATAGGTAAGGGCACCATGCCCTCTTTTAGCTGTGGGATATGACCACTGATGAGGTAATGAGAACCATGCCTTATCACAACGCAGAATGTGCAAAGTGGGTGGGCAGGCGAGCCTTTTGAATGCTCAGCGAAGCTTGCAGCGAAGCTTGCCGAACGAGGTCAGCTGGCGGGCCTCTTCTTGGCGGGTGTGCTTGCTTGTGCGGGTGGTGGCGGGCCTTGCGGGCGTCTTGATTCGGTGAGCCAATGAAGCATGCGGCAGTTGAACTTGTATAGGCGAGTTCTCCTAACAGAGAAACTTCGTAGAGCAAGCCACCCCTTGACTTGTGGGATGTGACCACTAATAGGTGAGGCGCCATGCCCTCTAGCTACGGATGTGACCGCTATAGGGTAATGAGAGCCATGTCTCATCGTTACCCAAGACGTGAAAAGTGGGTGGGCCCACTTTCCCAAGTAAGCAGCCGCCGGCACTGTTCAGACAGGCGAGCGGGCGAGCTTGAGAGTTGTTTTAGATGCTCAGACAAGCTTGTCGAACGGGCGGGGTCAACTGGCGGGTCCCCTCATCGTGCGAGCTGGTGTCCGTTGTGCAGGCGAGCCCCTTGCAGGCGTGCTTGGTGCACCGGCGAGGTTGCCTGGTGAACGATGTTGGACTCATGTGGGTGAGCTCATCGCACGGGACGACCTCGTGCGGGCGAGCTCATTAAACAGGCGGCACTTGAACTCTTGCAGGCGAGCTCAACGAGTGGGACGACCCGGTGCGGGTGAGTTCGTTAGACAGGCGGCTCTTGAGCTCTTGCAGACGAGCTCAACGAGTGGGACGACCTCGTGCGGGCGAGTTCGTTAGACAGGCGGTAGGAGTTTTGGGCGAGCTCGCCCAATAAGTTGTGTTGAGCTCGTGCAGGCGAGTTCATCCCTTTGACTGGCGGGGTTGGCAATTTTTCCCACCTACAAGACCCCCTTCAAAGTTTTCGGACCTAAATCAAGTTGGATATGGTCTGAAACACTTTGAATGAGGAGAATTACTGGCCTGGGTGCATTTAACCCTTTTCGTATGGTTTGAGCTTTTCAGGCGGTCCTGGCGAGGTTTGGGCGAACTCGTGCTTCGGGCGAGCTCTAACGATCGACAGGCGAGATAAGCCATGTGTCTATTCGCTAGCTAAAGGCGGTGTACGCGTGTCAGATTGCATTGAATATGATCTGACGAGCGATGCTTCATCTTCATGCACTCGATCTGAGCCGTTGATTTAGCGGCGCTCTGATCTCGCCCGTTGTTTGGGCGAGAGATCGTGCTTTGAACCGCCGAATCTTGGCCATTCGTGCGGAATGCTAACCGTCCCGCCTCATTCATGGCCGTTCGATTTGAACTGTCGAATCGGATCGTTGTGAACGATCTGGTCGAGTGAGCTGTCAAATCTCAGCCGTTGAGATCGCTCTATAAAAGTTGATCTCCTCCCTCGTCGAGAGGCCACTGCACTCGAGATTCTCTTCGCTCCAGCTTTCACAAAGAGAACCAGAACTCCCGCCATGGCCTTCAAGAAGACTGTGTCAAAAGGAAGGAGGACCGCTCCCTCTTCCTCGCGTGATCGCGAGCGTCGTTCACGCCATTGCTGATTCGAACTCCCTCTGGTAAGTTCCGATGAGAAGAATATTCTTCGTTCATCTGGGGCGGGCTTGGTCTACTCAGGCAAAGTCTTGATACTCAGGCGGGTTTCGCCTACCCAGGTGAGGTCTTGATACTCAGGCGGGTTTCGCCTACCCAGGCGAGGCCACTCTCTTCAGGCGAGCTGGCTTGTCAGGCGAGTTCTGCCTTGCCTGGTGAACTTTGCCAGATTAGGCGAGCTTTGTCGGCTCGCCTATGTGGTAGGGCTCGCTTGGAGCCGATGGCCACGCCTGTCCCCTTTTCTGGGTCGACGTTTCTAACACCTTTTTCTCGCACTTGCGCAGCTCGAGAGGAGGTTCCTCTTGGTAGGACTCGCAATCTGAGATCTTCCGGGAAGAGGCCTCTAACTACGGAGGAGGCGAATCATTATGAGGCGTTGGCGCGCAAGAGGGGCTCTTTCCGGGCTAGGCCTTCAGACTCCGAGTCTATCATGATCTCTGACGATGAGGAGGAGGAGCGAGCTAAACCTACACCTGCCTGGTCGTATACCCCTCAACCTCAGTGTAGGCCCGGCTTCCCTGATCCAGCTAGCATTGGAGGTCACAGATGGAAGCCACCCGTTGACGACGATGGGCCCCTCCCTTGGATCCGACCTCTGCGCGCAATTGTTCGGTCGGGTGCTGATCACGACTCGATCGTGGGGGTGTCCTCCGGTTGGAGAACCCTTTAAAATAGGTAGCCTCCATCATCGGTGTCGGGTGAGGAACCCTTTCTGCATTTCACCTTCCCTTGGTAAGCTGCTTAGGGGAGGTTCAACGTGTTGGTGGTGACTTGCTGGACATACGCTGTGACCGAAAGCTTGCCCAGTGGGAGGGGCTCGCGCATTGTTTGGAGAGGCTGGTCTTCGATGATCCGCGTAATGATATGTGGCGCTTCATAGGGGAAACTCGAGTCAGAATAATGCAGAAACGTGAAGCTCGAGCGAAACGCATAGCGGAGCAAGAGACGATTGTCGCAGACGCTCAGCGGCGGCAGCGCAATTTGCGGCGGAGCGGGCTTACCCTCGATGACCTTCAACGTGAGAGTGTCAGCGTCCATCGCGCTTTTACAATGGCGTTACAAGTCCTCCATGCATTGCATCGCGAAGAGGAGGCTTCCGTTGCTGCACTCTCTGAGGAGAAGCTTGAGAAGGACAGTGGTCCGACCGTCGGGTGGAGGAGTTAGCTGATCTCAAGGCTAAACTGGCCTCATTCACGGTGTTAGACTGCGCCGACTAGGCCTGGAGCTCTTCTTTGATTTTGGGACATTTTTGCTTCTTTGAACATGTTGTCATAACTTTGTTCGAATGTATTGTCTCAAAATTACTTGATGAATGCGGTTTTGTGTTTGTTTGTCTCTTTATTGTCTCGAGCGCCTTTGATTGCAGTGATTGGGCTGAGTTTTATGAGAGGGTTTGATGAAGTTCGAGCTAACTTCATTATTAGGCTTCGATCTTTAGAGCTTTCAGAGCCAGCTGTGAGGAGCTCATGTCTCGAGCATAATCACTTGGGTGAGCTCAAGCCTTAGGCGAGCTCAAGCCGTTGGGAGGCGAGTCCAACCTTAGGCGCGCTCAAGCCATGGGCAGGCGAGCTTGTATTTCGAGGAGGTTTGATTTTGCCTCTTGATTCGTGCCTTCTGTTGAGGCTTTGACCGGGTTTGAGGCTAGGATGTAGCCTCTTTGTTAGGTCCCATCACCAACTTGGAAGGGGCTATAAATGGTGGATTATCTTACCCACATTTTTACCACCTCTTCATCTCCTTCTTCCTCCTTGGCAACTCCATGGCCGCACCGGGTCTTTACGGGCAGATTCTCGGCCAGATCTTTGAGATCATGAGACTTCGTCAGGAGCTGACCCAAATTCAAGGTCATCCCGCGGAGGAGCTTCGCATACTCCGCCGCTTGACCGAGTTACTATTAACTGAGAAGGAAATGCTTGAGGGCGTCATCCGCAGTCAATCGATGGCTCGGCGGGAACTGGACCGTGATAGGGATGCATGGAGCCTCGAATGCCGTGCTCTTCGCAAGACCGTTCGGCGTTTGAAGTGGCGAAGAAGGACCCCGGTTTCTACGGCGAAGATTATGATAGCGACTAGGTGTCATGTAAGTGAATCTAGATGGCCGCGCGGTTAGGTCTTTGATGTTTCTTAGGTTTGAGCGCTTACATTACGACTTACATTTGCATGTGTCGTCATAACTTTGTTCGAATGTATTGTCTCAACACCTTGATGAATGCGATGAAGTTTCATGTCGCGTCTCGTGGAGTTTATGAAAAAAATCACCAAACGAGTGTAGGCGTTGAAAATACTTACAAGATCCCGAACCAACTTCGTGGCGAGTCGGCGAATGACAACCCATCGAATGATGAGACGTCCGAATCGTTGACGAACCCGCGGCAAACCAGGCGTCACAAGCCGCGGTTTAAACCGGACTTGAGCGACGATCGATTTTCAGGTCTTAACCGAACGAACCAAGAATTAGTCCCGAATCAAGTAGGCGAAACCAAGCGGAGAGACGGAAAGCGCCGGAAGCGGCGAAAGCGGCGCACCTCGGCCAACTTGGCCGGCGAACCTCGGTTCATTTTGCGAACCTCGGTTCCTTACGGCGAACCTCGGTTCATGTTGGCGAACCTCGCCTTTTGGCGAACCTCGGTTCCTTCTGGCGAACCTCGCCTGTTGGCGAACCTCGCCTTTTGGCGAACCTCGGTTCATTTTGGCGAACCTCGGTTCATTTTGGCGAACCTCGCCTTTTGGCGAACCTCGGTTCATTTTGCGAACCTCGGTTCCTTACGGCGAACCTCGGTTCATTTTGGCGAACCTCGGTTCCTTGTGGCGAACCTCGCAGTACGGCGAACCTCGGTTCATTTTGGCGAACCTCGCCTTTCAGACTGCTTGAACCTCGTGTGCGAGGCACCTCGGCAAATTCGGTAGAGGCACCTCGGCCAACTTAGCGAGCACCTCGGCCTGGTTAGCCGAGGCACCTCGGCCAACTTGGCCGAGGCACCTCGGCCAACCCCCCCCGACTTGTATAAATAAGGGGGTCTCGTGGACTTGGGGAGGATTTTTGGAAGTTGGACTTCGGGACTTCGGCTGGAGCTTTTGACTTCAGGAGGTGGGACTTCGGCTGGAGCTTTTTGATTTCAAGGGTTGGACTTTGGGGAGAGCTTGATTTCAAAGGTGGGATTTCCTGAGATTTGAGAGGAGCCCTCGCAAGATCTACAAGCAATCAACGCACAGTTCCGAGCACCGGCGAGCACGAACCCAGTCAACGTCAGATCTACAAGCGCAAGGTAGCTGAATTCGGGTCGAACTACAGATACCCTCTAGATTAAGCTTCGCCTTTAATCTCGTGGATAGCGCCAGGATTTCTCCTAGTAGATCTCACCCGCCCGCCATCCTCTCCTTCGTGAGTGTGATCCCCGGCGATCCTCTCCTTCGGAGTGTGATCCTCAGCGCTTCGCTTCTTCGCTGAAACGAGCCCTTCACGCTCAGAGTTCCGTAACCCGGTTTTCCACTGATCTGAATTGCGCGCGTCCACGGACACAAAAAGTCCCCCCAAGTGCAAAGAACCCACGCAGCCGGTGATCCCGTAAAATAGAGATCCTCGTGGTTTGTTCAAAAGGACAAAAGTTGTAATTTTTGATTTTCATTGTAAGCCTTAAATAAAAGGCAAATTTTCTTTGAATCTTGTTGTAGGCCAACGGCCGTAAAACAAATTCAACAGAGCAATGAATTCAAAATCTACTTTACCGCCAACAAGCCGGCACATCACGGGGAGCCACCTACCGATCGGAGGTCGCCGTGGCCGCACCGCGGATTCCTATCCCTGGAGGAAGAGGTCGAAGTTCGACCACCAGAGAAGTTCGAGGAGTACCTGCCCTCACCCTCTTCCGCATCCAGCTCTCGCCGCCCAAGAAGGTCTCCACAAAGAGAACCCGATGGGCCTCGATGTAGAGCCCCAGACGGCGAGTCCAACTCGCCGCAGTAGCAAGAAATCTTCGGGCCTCGAAGTCCGTGATGGCGCTCGAGATGAACGCCGATGATGCGCTCGCGACTCTCCAAGCCAGCCCGCCAAAGGTGACGACAAAGCATGGCGCAAACATGCCAAGGCCATGCAATCCGTGGATGGGGTCCGCCACGGCTTTATCTAAGATCCAGACTTACGCAGAGGCTTCACCTCAAGTGATCGACGGCTATCCAAGCCGCCAACCAACGAGTGGGTCCGTGTCAAACGGAACCGCCCACACTTCAGAGCGATCCGGAAGCGCCGCGACTCCTGCGCAGCACGAAGCTGGTGCAAAGAAGCTCGTGGATTGAAGAAGGAGGTGGTAAAGAAGCCACCAACGCACCATCGGTTTGGAGGCCCAAGTCTAATGGTGCCCCAACCCCAGCTTGCCCACGCCTGCTCGCACTTAAGCCGGCTATAGCGCCTCAAGTTCAATACCAAAGCCCAAGACCGACGGCCAAGGTCAAAGGTGCTCAGACTCAACCGTGGTGAAGCCAACTCCGCCACCACCACCAAACCAACTATCAAGGATCGCTGGGTCCTTCAAGGGATCACGGTCACCTCATATAGGAGGTCGCACCCGCTTCCACGAAGGGGAAGATCCCTATGGTCCCACCAACCGATTAAAAATCAAAGTCCGAGTCCTCAAACTTCACGCCACATAAGCGAAGTCAAGGCGAAGTTACTTTCGGTAGTTTTGGCCATTCTGGAAGGAGACGCCTCGCCTCGATGACGACGACGCTATACCCAGAGATCGCCAACATACGGCAGATTGTCCGCACACACACCGACGAGCCGTACTACCGCAAGGGTACGAAAATCTCAAGGAATTCCCCTAAATTGACGCTGTCATGCTTGTGCTCCAAGCTCATCAAGACGGTGCTCGAGTGCAATTGCCATCAAGAAGCTCCGTAAAGGTGTCGGCCTTCCGAGACTCACCACGAAACGCCGAGACCTAGGTCAAGGTATCTGTAAGGTCAGACTCAAGCCAATGAATTGCCGAGGTCACCAACAATATGACCGCAAGGAACCGCCATCGCGCTTATTCCTAGCGATCGCAACGGTTAACTCGCTGGTCCCGACTATTCGACGGTCCAATTACGACAAACTTCAAAGGGATACCTTTAGAGGATGAAGCATCGATGTTGGTTCGCCATGGCATCCGACATTACTGTGAGATCTAGCTAAGGAGGCCCCTAAGAAGTGCTTATGATCGCATTGATCAAGTGGCTAAAATGCTAGACTAAGCATTGAATAAGCAACGGAAAACTTCAAGCTAGAAATGGATATGGCCATGCAAATGATGAGAGAAATGCATGATCAGCAGATCCAAGCCTTGACAAAACATCGAGGAGAATCGAAGCCGCGACGACGTCACCAAGAGGACAAATGATTCGCACTGTGAGGAAGTACAAGAGGATGATAACCCTCCTGAACCACGCAACATTGGGCATAATGTAAGTATGGTCGCTCATGAGAGTGAGAAGATCAAAGACCTCGAGAGCAAAATCAATTCATTGATTTCCGCTCAAGAGGTGAAGAAAACCGGCATCCCTTGCCCATATCCTAGGGAGTGGGAATCAATCCCATACCCGGCAAAGTTTAACCTAATAAACTTCACGCCGTTTGAAGGGAAGGGTTCACCAACTCAACACCTGATATACTTCAAGTCCCACTTGGGGGTAATATCCAAACGAGCCCCGATGGTTCTCGGTCATTCGTTGGTACCTTCAAGGGGCCGCTTCGATTGGTACCGCCGTCTCAAGCCAGGAAGCATTCACAGCTGGGACGACATGGAGTCTAGCTTTCTCTCCAATTTCTTCGATGACGATACTGAAGTATCCATCGGGACGTTACTCGACAAAAAACAGAAGGACGGAGAGACTGTGGATATCTTTGTTAAACGATTTCGGAACAAGGCAATGAACTGTCAGGATCCGATAACAGAGAAATTCATCCTGCAGACCTGCCACAACAACTTGTCAATAGAGGTGCTTGAAGCAATGGGGACAGCACCATCTGTAACGTGGAAGGATTTGAAGATTCGTGGAGAGCAGGCCGAGAGGTTCCTTAAGAGGAAGAAAGCAGAAAGAGGCCAGCCGGTAACGAACACGAACAAACAAAATTTTGTGCCACGTGGCGCAGGTAAAGAAAGTCTCCAGACGCTAATCAAACTTTCGAGCCGCAACCACAACAAAGAAATCCAACAACGCACCACAAAGAATCGCACTCAATGGCGCCAACAAACTCAAAACCAAACCTTCCTGCTCGAGGTTTCCCAAGACTTACTCGCTCAAAGACGAGGAAGTTCGAGCATCTTCAAATACCTTCACGGAGAACAATAAGATCCGGTTGCCCCAATTGTGAACCAAGAGGAGGCAAACAAGGTTCTGAGATCCTAAGTGCTTGCTTTGCCACACGGTACATCATCCTACAAAGTTACGCTACCATCTCAAGGACAAGATTCAAGCCTTGATCGATGTTGGAGTCATTACTCCAAAACCCTCTAAAGAGAAGAAGGTGGAGCGAATGCGATTTCCATAAGCGGATCGAGTTCCTTTGGATTGGTTTCAACCGGCGCCGGTTGTGAAGATAGGAATGAAGATGGTCAATGAAGATCCTCACGACAGCGTGAGAGAAGGGGCTCGCACCGCCTACGGCGGTGAATGGAGAAATCCTTTGGGTCCACCCTGACTTGCTAGAAGACGACCAGTGGACTACATCCTCGGCCAAAAAGAAGTCCAAGGGAAAAGGCAAACTATGCCATGCCGCTTCAGCAATTCCAGAGAAAGACGATGAAGAAGTGCGGCGTTCGGTTTTAGAAGAGCATGAAGTCTTTGCCACAAGGAGTGGACACGAATACAGCTACAAGTATCCGGAGACTCCAAATCCAAGCGCGAAGACGCTATCAGAACTGGGGGTGGCCACAGCTCCTCTCACTCCTGCAGAGAAAGTACAACAGCAGACAGTTGCTAAAGAAAAAGCAACCAAGCAAAGGAGAAACAACCTCAGTCCGGAAGCTCAACCCCGGCCCGATTCAATCGCCGACATGAGGGATAGACCGGAACATCGAGCCTCCATACCGCTTTGATGTCATGGCCCAATTGGCAAACATCCCGCTAGAATAACTCTCACGAAGAAGGTTCATTGTCGAAGGAGACCCGAAGCCTTACAAGAGGCTCTAACTGATTCGTAAGTCTTTCACCCAGACCGAGTCCAAGAGTCGCCCAACAAGGTAAACCTTGCTTAAGCACTTCCCTTGCATCACTTTTCAAAGGAGGATATGCATCGAATGATTCCAAGCATGATAGGCCATAACTTCACCGTATATTGGCTCTAGTGAAGTTAACCGATCCAAGTCGATCCGGTTCCCAGGAGCATCATGCCCCGCTACCATGTATCACCTTGGAACCGCGAAGCCGGCATCAACAGTGCACGGATCTACGGATTTAACACCAGCGGTCTCGCCGCTGGTAAAATCCTGATAAAGTGTCAAATGGGGACTTAAAGTCCAAGTCACCGCTATGTGATTGACGCAGAAACTTCCTATAACTTATCATGGGTCGACCTTGGATCCACAAGAACGCTATAGTCCCATCTACTCTTCATCTGTCTCAAATATGTAGACACTAATAATGAGGTCAAGACGGTGGTCGCGACAAACAACCGCTCAAGGATGGAGAATTATTTCACGATTCCTCCTACTGTAATGAGTCCAAATCGAATCATCGGCCCGCGCCCGACATGTGAAGAAGTCGATACCGGGCCGCTTGGTTATAGTGGTGGTTTTGTTTTAAATGACATTGTACCCTCTTGTAATCAATCTTGACGATGAAGAATCGCCGATGAACATTGTAATTGGCAAATTGCCGATGAATCAATAAATGACGCATTTAGAGTACCCTTTGTCTTTGAATGATGTGATGACAGTTTATACAACAATCCGAGTTGCACCTACCAACTGGCCATTTTGCTTTACACAAAGCAGCTCGAGACTCTTTGGGACAACACTGCCATCCCACCTAAGATCGTAATGAAAAAGACTTGGTTTATTAAAAGGAGATGCAGCTCAACGAATCATTTCTTTGAAGAAGATGAAGATGATAATGGGCCTATCCTCCACACATTCGATATAGTCCAGACACCGGTATCATGAAGAAGTGGGGTACACTTGACACAAGGGAAGGTCTATGTTTTGGCGAGGTCCTCGAGTCCCTCCTAAAGCGCATATGTCCCAAGAGGAAAGCCGGATAATTACTACGCATTTAGAAGGATTGGGATACTAATCCTCCTCGAAGATGAATGCTCATGGCTGATTGATAATAATCCACCCAATGAGGGAGACGACATTCGCCTCGATTCTTCGGCTGGGATTCTAACAACCTTCTGAGAAGCTTTCAAGGCTTTGATGTCAATATGGTATGGCCGATCCGCTACTATTGAGGATGATGAAGATATGCCAACATGGGAAGACCCATGGATCCATCAACTCAAAGAGCAGCTTGGGGATAGATTCGAGCAAAGAGAACCCCCACAAGGACCCAGGTAGTCCAAAGTTAATATGGGTGACGGAACATCCTAAGCTCATAAACATCGCAATACTCTTCCCAGTAAGAGAAGGAAGAGTTAATTGCCTTGATCAGGAGTATATCGATGTATTCACCGAGTTACGAGGACATGCCGACTCGACTCTAATGTGGCACACACATCGCCAACATCAAGATGGATGTCAAACCCGCCAAGCAACAAAGAAGACGTTTCGCCCACAAATATTGCAGCAATCGCTTGACGGCGAAGAAACTCATAGAATCGGATTCATCGAGGAAATTCAACATCCTGGATTGGGTGGCTAATATAGTCCCTGGCCATGAAGAAGAATGGCTCGATTAGGATCTCGGTTTACTACAGAGATCCAACGCCGCTGCTCCAAAAGATGATTTCCTTCCAATCACCGATGTCATAGTCGATACCACGGTGGATTTGAAAGAATGTCATTCATGTATGGTTTCTGTTACAATCGATAAAATGCATCCCGATGCCAAGCACACGCGCTCAAACCATCGGATATATTGCTACATCATGCCGCTCGCTCAAAAATGCCGGCCACATCACCGAAGCGATGACGGAAATTTTCCAGACCATCTCCGAAACGGTCGAATGCTACGCCGACGACTTAGTCGTGAAAAGCCGTAATGTAAGAGATCACATTAAAGATCTTAGAACGGATTCGAGCTCATGCTAACTCATCAACTAAAGATGAATCCCGCCAAATCCTTCCTTGGGATGTCCAAGGTAAGTTTCTCGCTTCATTGCCACCGACAAAGGAATCCACGCGATCCCGACAAAGTGAAGGCGATTCAAGAATTGCAACCTCCAAGAAATCTAAGAGAACTCAAGGGAGACGCATACATCCGACGGTTCATATCGAACCTATCAGGAAGTGCCAACCATTTTCTGTTGAACAAGAAGGGCGGTCGCTTATTGGGACGACGCCGCATAAGATTCAAGAGATCAAATTGTATCTCGCTAAACCTCATGTTCTTGTTCCGCTGCAGTCGAAAACCGCTTTTGATCTACGCCAAGGCAACGGATCACTCGCTAGTTTTACGCTAAGACGAATTTACGCATTGGGCACTAACAAAGCCTATTACCCGAAGTAACATTAGTCGGCGCCGAAGTCCTGTGATCCAATGGTCGAGAAGCAAAGGTCTTGCATTAGTGTTCGCAATTTAAAATGCGACTATTTAGCTTCTACACGATTTATGTTATCTCTAATGTAAATCCAACCAATATTTATGACCCAAACCGCCTCAATGAGTTGGCGCTATTAAATGGGCCTTGCTCTTGTCCCAATATGACTTGCATTTCAAACAATGGTCGGTCAAAGGACAAGCGATTTATGATCTTTGGTCGCCAACCCGACAACGGACGCAGCTTGAGCATGATGATCTTCCTGACGGTTCACTCCCGACGGTTCACGGTCAACACTACATCGCACCAAAGAAATATGGCGATCGTACTTTGACCGAGCTTCGAGCTACCAACGCAAGTGCGCCCTCGATGTTCTAAGATTTCCACGGAGTCTGTTGTCTTAGTTTCCCTGTGGAATCACGCCATGCCCCGTGCTTATTCACTCATCGAATCGCGGTTCCAATAACGTAGTCGAATATAACGCTACTTATCTGGGCTTAGTTTCGCCAAGGAGCCGGGGTATATTCTGCCGCACGGCGATTCGCAATTGATAGTTAAACGCATCCGCGGAGACTCACGGTCGTAAATCCAGACTAATTCTTATCATCGTAGCAATCGAGATGGCGAAATCGCTTGAAGAGTTCTTCATCGGTATATCCCGCTTCAAAACGCCATGCGGATACCGCGCATTAGCGTTTAGCATAACCTTCCCGAGACCGAAAGCAACTAGTTACTACGACTCACCTCTTCGGTCAATATATGATGAGGTACGAAGACAAAGAGGTAGTTACCAAAGAAGTACATGCAACCCAAACCAAATTGGAGCCCCGAGATTGCCTTATCATCATCGACTATGTTCATGGTATCCCGCCACAAGACGGAGAGAGAGAGAGTCAATCCCAATAAGAGCTCCCTGATTCTTTTACTAATAATGCACCCGTGATGCTATATCGCCGGGTACGATGGTCTTTATCCGATGCCTCTCAAACAAAGAGGCGTAAGAGGTCCTTCGGAAGCACACGAAGGCTAATGGTGCGACCACCGGTCCCAAGCTCTACGATCGAATCAGAGAATGGGCTACTTTTGGCCAACAATGATTAATGACGCAATGAAAGCACGCCGAAATGCCACGCCGCGCCAATTCATAATTATATGCATCACCGCAGCGCTTGCATCCTTCGCCACATCCCGCCATTCGAGACGGGGAATGGACGCCATAGGTCCTATTTTTCCTCCGCCATAAAGGCATCGGGTTTATTCTAGCGATCACCATTATTTCCAAGTGGGTCAAGCAATCCCGCTAAAAGAAGTCCGCTAGTACCGTCTGCCATTTATCAAACACCATGTCATCTACCGACATGGTGTCCCGAGATGGATCGTGCATGACAACGGTCCCCAATTTATCGCGAATTCCTTCATCGTTTTATGAAAGTTCAAGATACGAGATGTCTCGCCACTATAATCCACCGCAGAAATGGATTAGCCGAGGCTCAACAAGACAATCATCAAAATTCTATCGGCTTGTGAAGAATAACAAGTGAGACCGGATGATAAACTCGAGAAGCACTCGGCATATCGCTAACGACACGCACGCCAATCGAGCGCACCCGCACTCGGTTTACGCGTGGCGCTCTCCGCTGGAAATTCAGATTCGCCACTTCGCGACGCCCTTTCAAATGAGATGACGCACCAAGAACAACACTAAAACCAAGAGCTCGAGATGTTAGATGAGAAGCTCGGAGGCTCAACAATGCATTGAGTTCTACCAAGCTAGAATGACGAGGGCTTTCAACAAGAAAGTTCGACTGAGAACCTTTAGGAGGGAGATTCGCCCCGCCACGACGGCCGATAATTCTCAATTCCAAGAAGAAAGGTAAATTCAACCCAATGGGAAGGGACCGCTTATAATAGACATAAATATTCAAACGCGATATCGCCTTATCACACGCATCGGCAACCGCGCTAATGCCGATAAATGGGAAGTTTTCAAAAAGTATTATCCTTAATACATTCAGATAACCCATCTTGATGGAAGTTCCTCGAGAATATCTCACTCATTCTCATAAGGATAACCCTATTGTGTTTTCCTCCAAAATTCCTCACCGATCAAATTATTGACGGTGAGCCCACTAAAAATTTCCCCGTCTAACCACCAAGAAAGTCCCTCTCGCTTCCTTCCATGAACCAGAGGTCCACTTTTAAATTCTAAGCTAGCAATCCTATAAAAGTGAAAGCTATCCGCACTCTTCCAAGATTCTCGAGTGGAGACCCCATTTAGTTTCTCATTGGGAAATAGAATACATTCTTCCTTTCCCACATTCACCGAGATAGGACACATCCTTCCTCTTCAGCAAGAGATAGAATACATTCTTCCTCTCTTGTCTTCTCGTGAGTGAGATCCCACTCTAGTTTCATCTTCAAGATTCTCAAAATGGAGATCCCATTTTTAGTCTCTTTCACTAGAAATGACAAAATCCTTTCTTTCCAAAGACCTGAGATAGAGACAAGATCCTCCTTCTCTCCATCGTGAAGAGATAGGATACAAAACCTTCCTCTCTTCTTATTCAGGAGCTCCAGATAGGAAACCTTCCTCTCCACTTTCAAGAGATAGGACACAAAACCTTTCCTCTTTGTACATCCCTTACCCGTGAGATAGAGACAAGATCCTCCTTCCTTCCACCTTCCTGAAATAGAATACATTCTTCCTTTCCCACCTCAATCAATCTTATTCCGTTCAGTCATTCTCCGTCAAAGAAGACACCAAGATTCATCTTGGGGCATTTTATCCCTAAGCCTAAGAAGGATAAAGCCAACCACACGCTAAGCCGCTTTTAGTCTTTTTTCCATTGAAGAAGACACTGTGAGTTCGATTCTGGGGTATTTCATCCCTAAGCCTAAGAAGGATAAAGCCAACCACACGCCAAGGTTTGCTTAGTCTTTTCTCCATTGAAGAAGACACGTGAGTTTGATTCCGGGAATTTGATCCCTAATCCTAAGCAGGATAGGTCGACGCCTAACACGCGGCCGGGTTAGTCTTCCTGAAAAGACGGCTCACGATTCAACATCGTAGCATTAAGTCTAAGAGAGTTTCATTCTTTAGCACAACGCTGTGTGTAGAACAGATTTAGATAATCTACACGCCAGCCCAACTCAAACGTAGAAGTTGGTAAAGGCTCATCAAACCCGCTGAAGGTCGGGGTCAGCCAATAACCCTAAAGCCAACGCCACACGCTACTGCCGCTTTTAGTCTTTTTCCGATTGAAGAAGACACCGTGAGTTCGATTCGGGGTATTTTATCCCGGCCTAAGAAGGATAAAGCCAACGCTCACACGCCGCTGCCGCTTAGTCTTTTTCCGGATTGAAGAAGGCACCGAGTTTGATTCGGGTATTTCATCCCGGCCTAAGAAGGATGAGTCTACGCTGCGAACACGCTGTCGTGGTCTTTGCCCGATAAAGAGTATGAAGAACCCATGATTCAACATCGTGAGCATTAAGTCTAAAAGAGTTTCATTCTTTTAGCAACGCCACGCAGGAACGGGTCCGATAATCCGCCAGCCCAACTCAAACGTGTAGTTGGTAGGCTAATCAAACCCGCTGATGGCCGAGGGTTTGCTAAAATCCTATAGGTATTATGGTTAATTATTTCTAACGGCAAAAGAATCATATAAACAATGAAAGGAATGGATCTTATTCATTTGAAGCAAATATAGAAGGAACTACAACCGCTTAAACATCAAGTCTATGACAAAGGATTTGTGTTCGCCGGTGACACTTCACTATTGTAAGCTTGTGGAGTTCTCCCGCAACTCTACCGGGACTCCTCATCTGTTCGCTTCGGCTGCCTCGAGCTCAACCGTTCCGCCTGCATAGGTCGAAGTTCGTGACGCCACTGCCAGAGACGCAGATGAAAACAAGACAAAAAAAGAGCAAGAGAAGGGTCGGCCTAGGTCGAGAAAAAGGAGGATCGTGGGTATTTATAACAACCCCATATGGACCCAATCCTCTTTGAACAGGGACTCCTATGTTGGCAACAAGTAGGAATTCTAATTGGAGCCCAAATTAATTCTAATTAGGACTCTAATCAGCTCCTAATTAGGGGTCCTAATTGAACCTTATCCGATGTCAAAATAGTGTCAAATCACCGCTGATCGCTCCTACTCCTCCGCTATATTTGGAAAGATTTTGAGATGCTACCCTACTAATTTTCCAAATATTCTCCCATGTGGTCTATTCCTACTCCAACTAGATTATGAGTATAAACTGCTTCCTAATTCGTCGAGAGTTCTCCCTAAGAATATTTCCATAAAAAATATTCTTAGGATAACTCGACATGATTGCATCGACATCAACGCTAGTCAGCCTAATCCTACTCCAACTAGGATTACGAGTATAAACCGCTTCCTAATTGCCGAAGTGCCCCTAAGAATATTTCCATAAAAAATATTCTTAGGATAACTCGATCGTATGATTGCATCGACATCAACGTCAGCCTAATCCTACCCAACTAGGATTATGAGTATAAACCGCCCCTAATTTGTCGAGAAGTTCCCTAAGAATATTCTCACAAGAAATATTCTTAGGAATAACTCGATAACCCTTAATTTCCTCCCACCATAATATCCAAGAGAGGAACAACCCGACGAGGCATGAAAGTCATGTTGACACTGCAACGTCCACTCAAGAAACTTCTCCCGCCATGGATAATCATATCCCAACAACGGCCAAGCGCCAAGACTCGCCAAATGAAGGCTAAGACGATAGTTGAAAGCTAAATGGTCTCTCGTTTCAACAAGGAATCCTCAGAGGATATCTCCATGAAAAATCAGCCTCCCCACAAGGTTAAACCAACAACACACGGATGATGGAAGAATTAGCCGATTGAGGGTTATGAAATTCCATGTATTCGACATAGCCAACGGTCACCAACAAGGAGTTCACGACACGAAGTCCAAAAGTCCGATGGTTAGTCAAACAACAACCAACCTAATAACGAAGTTACAAACAAAACTCACTCACCAAATTAATCAAGATTTCAACAAAACGGTCGTACAATAAATAAAGACTGCGATCTTATCGAAATCCTAAAGAACCGATAATCAAAGAATCAAGGCTTGAAGCTATCTTTTGGGACCCTCACCGATCAAGGCCGAACTATCATAACCAAAGCATCCTGCACTCATCAAGAATCGACTCCAGACGCTTTGAGGGTATCCGGCGCTGAAAAATACTTACAAGATCCCCAACCAACTCGCGACGGGAGTCGGCTAATGACAACCCATCGATGATACGCACGTCAATCGCTCAGACGCCAACCCGACGGGAAACCTAATAACGCCTAAGCACGGTTTAAACCGACTTGAATAGACGTATCGGCTTTCAGATCCTTAAACCGAACGAATCCAAGAATTAGTCCCTAAATCGGCAATGACGTAAAACCAAGCCGAGAGACGGAAACGCCGGAACGACGAACGGGCGCACTCGCCAACTTTGGCCGTTTAACTCGTTCATTTTGACGAACCTGCCCTTCTTCCGCTAACTCACCGTTGACTTAACCTCGCTTTGATCTTAACCTCGGTTCTTTCGGGCGAACTCGCCTGCTGATCTAACCCTCGCCTTTTGACGAACCTTCCGCTGACTAACCTCGCTCGCTGACGTAATCCTCGCTTTGATCTAACCTTCGCCAATTGGCGAAGCTCAGGCTCACTGGCTAAGCCCCGCTCATTTTGGCTAACCTCGTTCCTTGTGGCTAACTCCTCAGCACGGGCACAATCGATTCATTTGGCTAACCCTCGCACTGCTTGAACCTCGTGTCGCAGGCACCTCGTAGCCCGCCCAGGCACTCGGCCAACTTAGCCGAGGCACTCTACCGGTTAGTCCGAGGCACTCGGCCAATCACGAGGCACTGGCCAACCCCCGACTTGTATAAATAAGGGGGCCTCGTGGACTGGGGAGGATTGGAAGCTGGACTTCGACTCTGGCCGGAGTTTTTGACTTCGTGAGGTGGGACTTCGGCCGAGCTTTTGATTTCAAGGGTTGACTTTGGGGAGAGCTTGATTTCAAAGGTGGGATTTCCGAGATTTGAGAGGAGCCTCGCAAGATCTACAAGCAATCAACGCACGCCCGGAAAGCACCGGGCGAAGCACGTAACCCAGCCAACGCCGCATCTACAAGCAAGGTAGCCAACTGGGTCGAACTACGATACCCTCTAGATTAAGCTTCGCCTTAATCTCAGAGATAGCGCGCGTGATTTCTCCTAGTAGATCTCACCCAGCCCGCCGCATCCTCTCCTTTCAGGTGATCCCCGGCATCCTTCCTTCGCGGAGTGTGATCCTCAGCGCTTCGCTTCTCGCGGAAACGGTGCCCTTCATCGCCTGTAGTTCCAACCCGGTTTTCCACTCGATCTCGAATTGCGGGCGTCCACTTACACAAAAGTCCCGCACAGCAAAGAACTCCACGCATGGTGATCCCTGAAAATAGAGATCCTCGTGTTTGTTCAAAAGGACAAAAGTTGTAATTTTGATTTTCATTGTAAGCCTCCAAAAGGCAAATTTTCTTTTGAATCTTGTTGTAGGCAAACTAAGCCGTAAGCAAATTCAACGGAGCAATGAATTCAAAATCTACTTTTATCAGCTGTAACAACTTAGCCCACTGGGAGCTCAAGTCATTCTAGAGGCGAGCCCAATATCCAGCTAGTTCAAACCATTTGATAGGCGAGTCCAATTCTTGGGCAAGCTCAAGCCATTTAGCCATGCAGCCCCATCTTGGCAGCTCACGCTTATTTACAGCTCCATCTTGGGCGAAGCTCATGCTATTTGGCGCGAAGCTCGATTGGGCGAAGCTCACTTATTTACAAGGCGAGCTCGACGGCGAGCTCAAACCATTTGGCGGCGAGCTCGATCTAGGGCGAGCCCGAACCATTTGGCGGCGAAGCTCGACTAGGGCGAAGCTCAAACCATTTGGTCGGCGAAGCTCGATTTTGGCGAAGCTCAATGCTATTTTACAAGGGCTCGATAGCCACGTGGTCTTCTCACCAGATGGGGCATTATGGTCGGGATCGCGATTTAATGTGATCTCGACGGGCGCTATCTTCACGCTCGATTCGAGCCGCAGTTTGGCTTCCGACTGGTCCGCTTGTTCGGCGATCGTACGATCCGCGGCAATCAAGCGAATCCTGTACCGCCGAGATCTATTTAAGCCGGGCTAATCTCGGTCCGCCGACTTGCTATATAAAGCCGTTCCTCCGCAGGGAAGCCATCGCGGCTTTCAAATATCCTCCGCCCAATTTTCTAAGAAGCGCTTAGGTTTTGATTCGACGATGGCTCTAAGTCAAGAAGACCGCCTATGAAGGGGTTCGCTTTTCCTCCGCTATCGCTGCCATATACCGCCACTGGTTGCCGATAGAACTGACGACAGATTTCGTTGTTTTTCGGGCGGGTCTCGTTTATCCAGCGAGGTCCGGCTCATATCGGCGAAGCTCGCCGACAAGTTTGACTCTTGCCTTCATTTCGACGAAGTTTGTTGTTCAGCTGGGGTTCGGCGACGAAGTCTTGCTTTCAGCGGCGCGCCGCTTCGCTCAGCGAAGCGAATTTCTTTCACCGCAGGGCCCACCTGCTTTATAGAGATGTCTTTGAATTGTCGAAGTCACTTCTTTCAACTCCTTTATTTCTTTGGCTTTGTACTTGCCTTTTTCGACGGTCCTTCCGAGATAAATGCATTGGGCTATTTGCTGGTATCGGTTTCTGCCCTCCTGTGTTTTTCCTCGATCCAAGGCTCTTTCATGCTAACTAAACCACGGAAAGGCGGCGACGCTGCGGACCGAGGGACATTATCGACGCCGCGGAGTTGACCATCGATGCGGGCGATGCCGAAATGACTGGCCATAGAGATGGTGAAGCCTCGACTTCATGTTTGGTGATGCCATAGTTGACTTTAGTCATGCTCCTAAGCGAGAGCAAATGGTCACTGAAGTTAGTGGGGCCCTGATTTCTTCCCAACATGATGCGGGATTTTCACCGTGGAGCTACGCCACTCTCAGCTCCCGTGAAAATGAACTGACTTGACTCCGTGATGGGGTTACTTATGGACCTTCACGTTCCAAAGTTTATACGGGTCGACAGCTCCCATCGAGGCGGACCGCTCTTCACCCCTACTTCAAAACGAGTTCCCTATGGGCTTAAACGCCACGTGGCGTAGACCTTCCACACCGCTTCTTCAAGGCGGGGACAGCCCAAGGACTTCCGAGCACCGTGTTGTTCACTCATCCGGCCGCAATGTTCTTGGCGGCATAGAATTACCGAAGTTCGCTTTTGCAGAGAACTCGATCTTCGTGGATCAATTGTTCGGGCAATCGTGGCCACTCAAAGATGGCATTAAGATCCATGCTCAGTTTCGTGAGCATCTTGGAGCTCTATTGTCCTGATAGCTGATTTCTACACTAACGGGGAGTTAGGGTTAGCGCTCATGAGATGCACGAGGTATCGTGCCCGGCACATGGGGAGTTCCCATATGAAGAGTATGTCCCCACTCAAATGGAGCTCGACCATCTTTCCACCCACTTCCCTCAAGTGGTGGAGACTCTATGGGAGCTTCTCGCCACTACCATATTTGTTTGGACACTCTTGTCCGGGACCAAGGGTAGCAAGAAGAGGAATGCCGGATCGTACAAGAATTACGGACTATTTGTTCCCCACAACGATGACAAGAAGAGGCCCATTCTTCCACCGTATGCAGCGCGCCGGCGCGCATAAGTACCCTGATGTCCGAGCCGCGAAGCCTGGAGACTATTGATCATGACGAAGGGGACTTGGGGACTACTTTGCATCCTACCACCACCAAAGGGACTGATCTCATCCAAGGCCCCGCTGGTTGGCTACTTGATGTTGTGGAAAGAAGAGGTGCGCTGGTTCCCACGACTCGCTCGGTACATCCCGGATGTTGTTCATCCGTCATCCACCGCCTACGGCCATCATAATGCGACCGGTGTCCATTAAACACGCCTATACGATCGGTCTTCGAAGTTGTCGGCGAATTTGTCGCTGGCCTCATTTAGTCGGCGGACGGAGGGAGGAGGTTGCCAAGACTCCAAATCGGATCGTACTCGCCATACATCGCACTGATGGGCGTGGTTCGCGTTAGCACTGGCAGTGCTTGATGAGTGCGCCAGAAGACGCCAGAATGATGGACCCGCCTCGCTAAGCCGGCTCGAGACTTGTTCTTGAAGTTCGGACGCTGTGGAAATGAGGAAGGCGCTTGTCCTTCTTTGGCAACTACGATTTCTTTTCTGTTTCCACTTCTCGTGCAGGGCTATGGTGTCTTCTCGATGGTTCCACCACGGACCAAAGATACCCTCTGACTCTTGGCGCCTTTAGGTGGTCTGGTCAATATTCGAATCCGGCTACCATCTCCTTCGCAGACAGTTCGGCTATGCCTCTTGGAACCCTACCTTCCTAGTCCGCCGCGTTTGGCCGGTAATCACTAGCTCCACGTGGGGAATATCAACCCCCAAATGAAATTTGAATAGACTGAGGCCGCTGGTGGTTTTGGACACACGGCCAGATTGTGCGCCGCTTTGAGCTTCCTTTGAGGGATCGTGGTTCTTCACCACTCGCTCACCTACCGCAAGTGGTATCGGTGTGAGTACTTCTCGAGGGGTTTGACTCTGACGCCTTGCTTGACCGAAAGCGCATACGCCGATCAAGAGGTCGCCCCGCACACCTCGCAGCCGGGGAACGCCACCATGCCGAGGAGGTCGACGTATCCCGAGGGGAGGAAGTTAGGGCGACCCGGCCGAGAGGTCCGGCACCCCTACCGAGGAGTTCTCCAGTGCAGCCGACATGGGCTTTCATGGGAGTTTGGGCGGTGACCAGATGTTACCCCCTATGACCCGACTCTCGCCCCCGGTTTAGCTGGCGCGAGAGGCCCCTCAAGAATTGGCTAGGGCTAGAGAGCCTCGAGGGGGCTAGGGATGTTATCACGGCCGAATGCGTGATGCCAATTTCCACCCCACTCCTTCACCTTCGCCAAACGTCCGAGGGAGGAGGGTGTTCACCAGCGAGGGCGCCAAGAGGGCTCGCCATGATGAGGTCTTTCCAAACATTGGGCTTGTCGCCAATGATTAGTTTTGGTACGACGCTACGCAGCAATGTGTTGACTCGCCCGACACGCCGCTTTGCTTCGAAGGCATGCGCCTCGTCCCTCTTGTCACTTGATAGGTCGGCCTTTATGATTATCTCAGCTTCCCTCCTCTTTTTGCGGTGTACGACCGGGCCGCTCGTGTCTCTTCTTCGGGATGAAGCGAACATGCTCGATCACGGCGTCCCATCCTCCGAGGGGAGGAGGTTAGAGGAGAGGCTTAACGTTGTTTGAGGAAGATCCGGTCCAAGCCGGCGTTTCCTCCTCGGGAGGGGGCGCTTGTTTCAAGATGAGACGCCTGCCAACGAGGCGCCTCTAGTGAAGAGGGGTCTCGCTTCATGTAGAGGAGGCCCCGAAGTCAAGGAGAAGTGTCGACTCACAAGGTCGCGCCGGCCGACTCGTCCCAGCCCCACAAGAGGATATTCCTCTCCCCGCCTGCCTCAAAAGGAAGCTCGTGGAAACTACGATCAAGGATTTTCGCACTTTCTTCGCGGATAGCATCCAAGTGGTATTGGACGGAGGTCGCTTTGGTGAGCTCAAACCCATGCCAGATGTACCCGATAACCCGGTACTTTGACGAAGTGCATGGCTTCACCATTTCAACGTGGTGCTGGCATCGGCGGAAAGAGATGCCAAGACTGATTGTTCTTCGCCTAAGGACCTCTTGACTTGGCCTCGAACGTGGCGCTGGTCTGTTTTAAAGGAACAGAGGTAGTTTTAGACCGACCATGTCCAAGAAGCCGGGCCGGCCGCGTGGCGGAGCGATTTCGCCGATGGCAAAAGATGGAGGAGGGGCCGCAGCCATCGCTTTTGGCGCATTAACGCCAAATCCATATCGTGGCGTAAGGCACCGCTGTCAATTGCGTGCCTTTCTAGCCGCCAAAGAACCGTACCGCGAGCAGGCTTTGAAGTAGCTAGAGGAGCTTGAGGGTCGCAAGAATTGGTTATCACGCATTTCAGGAGAAGAGCGGTGCCTTAGAGAAGACAAGAAGTGAGTTTCACAATGCCGCTTCACAATCAAGAAGACATCCAAGAAGGTCCTCACCACGCTGGAGGAGGAGCACAAGAGGGCGATTCGGGACGCCGAGTCACTACTAAAAAGGTTTTGACCTTTAACACGGGCGTGCTTCCCTCTTTTGTATCTTGTCAACCCTTTATCATAAATGAGAATCGACTCTTTCTTTTCGTGGTCATCCTCGATTGTTTCGTCTCAATGACTCTCAGACATCGGTCCTTGGTCCTCATCCTCTGGTCCGGCCTCCTTTAGGGATTTTAGCAAACCCTCACCATTAACTTAAATTTAATTTGCCTTTACCGACACCGTTGAATCGGGCTAGCCACACTATTCCCCATTATGATGAGTTGTCGAGAAGTTTCTTTAGACTCAACGCTAAATTTCTTCTACCCTTAACCGCGAGGCGCCGGTTAAGATAACCACAACCGCTAGGGTGGTACTAGGTTAGGCCGTGTTGTTAATCGTAATATCTCTACCGGGCTCACGTCACCGGCGGGAGTGGCCGGAGTGTCGGCGCACATTGCTCCAGTGGGCCGCCATCGGCGAATAACACCGATGGTGTTAGGATAATCAAATCGCTTAGGACATATGAGTGTGACATTGATTAATATAGTAGCTCATCGCATGGTAGGCTACTACTCCAATCATCATTCTAATAGAATTAGAATGCTACCGAAAGGATCAGGCCGTCAAAGGACGGTGAGTGTGACGATCGATCTAACTATCCGAGGTGATCGCTAACATGATAGTTTTGTAGTCCCACCATCCTATTGATAAGGATTGGAGGGAGGATTTGTCAGAGGTTTAGTGTTAACTTGACAGGAGTTAGTTGCGATCGGAGCAACTTTGAGGACCCACCATCCTATTGACGAGGATTGGAGGGGGAAATTTGGGAGGGGCAGTTTATACTCGTGTACTTGTCGGAGTTTGGTAGTTGCCTGAAGACTATGGGTAGTACTTCATCAGGAATTTCCCATTGATGGGCATCATGATCTTATCGCCGTCTAGCTTGACGAGGCGATAGGCTCCATTGGAATAGACTGTCTCTATCACAAATGGACCTTCCCACTTGGGCTGGAACTTTCCTTTCTTCTTGGAGTTGAGGATCATTGGCCGTCGGATGGCCAAGACTAACTCCCCCTTCTGGAAAGACCGGTGTCTGACCTTCTTACCGAAGGCCTTATGGCTTGGTAAAATTCGATATGTTGTTGAGCCTTAAGCCGCTTCTCGTCTAACGCCTCTAGTTCTGCGAGATGCTGATGATGATTCTCCTCATCCGACATCCCTGTCGCAAGTGCGACACGCAAGGATGGGATCTGAATCTCAAGTGGTAATATGGGTTTCGCGAACCGTGATACTAACGAAGTATGGTGTAGTGCCTGGGAGTAACGGATCAGAGCGGCACGCACAAAGCTTTCACCGAAGCTTTTCATCCCAATCGCGCTTGCTATGGGACGTTAGTTTGGATAAGATCTTGATGATCATCTTGTTGAAGGCTTCTGCCAACCCGCTATCGATGGGTTGTGTCGCGGGATGACAGTTCTCAGACTCAACTTGTCACATAATCGTGAACGCGGAGACTAACGAATTGCGTACCATGTCATGGATGATTGGGATGCCGTAATGTCAAGATATGATATGGTGTCTGATGTACCTTATCACGCTGCTGGTTTTAACTTCTCACAAGGGGACCGCTTCGGCCCACTTGGAAAAGTAGTCGGTTATCACTAGGATGAAGCGATGCCCCTTTATGGATGGCGGCGATATTGGCCCAATAATATCCATGCCCCATGTTTCAATGGCCATGAGGTTGTCCGCTTGATGCGTGTCTTCTGGCACGCCGCCAGATGTAGTTAGCGTGGACTTGACACTGCGGATGTTGCTTGGCATAGGCAAATAGCTGCCGCTGATCATTTTGGGCGGCCAATAGCCCATCCTTCGTAGGCGCATCCCAAAGCTTGGGTCCCTGCTGATGGCCGCAGTACCATCATGAGCTCGAGGGCTCCCATGCTCCGCCGGAGTAGGCATCAAGCAAAGATGTCGTCAGATGATCTTCGACATACAACGCCTTTGTCATCGAATCGGTAAAATCTCAGCTACCAAGGAACGTAATCCCGCTCTTTAACGCCCTCGGTAGTATACCGATAGACATAGTCGGCGATCAGAAGCCAGCTTTGGCTCCGGGCTTAGCTTGTACCTCGGGTCGTGGTTTACCGGGCTAATTTTGGTCGGAAGAGTCGCCGCTCGCTAACGGTGACATGCCGGTTCGCCTCGTGGTTGAGCTGTTAGTCGCCAACGGCTAAGGCATCTCGCGCGGTTCTGGAATGAAGCACATGTTCACGCGAAGTCATTTAATGATTTGGCTAGTTCGATAGCCGCTCGTGGTATGGGATTAAATCATCATTTCTAACTTCATACTCTCCCCCATCCGCCTCGACGATAAGTCGAGAATCGCCATAAGCCTCGAGGTGCTTCACCCCACTTTTGGCCGTGCTGAGTCCAATGAGTATTATGTTGTACCACGTTGTTGGAGCATGGCTATGTTAGAGAGAAGGCTTGGGGTAATACGTGGTTTTGTGGGGAGACCAAGACTACCCCACCTCGCGAACGATAGGACCCGGCTGTCCCTACCCGAGACACGCCATCGGGCACAGCTGCCAATTTCTTCTCGTGGAGGTTGTGTTGACTCCTCTAGGTTTCATCCGGTATGTCTTCAAAAATTCCGCGGTTTGACTCGAAATGGTGGTCGGCCATGAGATCGCAGATGGCTTGCCCTTGATGGATTCGGTATGAAATAGATGTCGATCAGACAAAGAAAGAGAGCCCATCTCGCCAGCGCCAATTTAGGGATCCGGGTTGTCATGAAGACTCGGATAGGGTTCATCTTTGAGATGACGTGAATGGTCCAATCGGATGAGGTAGTGCCGCATTTTCTCAATTGCACATACCAGGCTAGGCACTCCTTCATCATGGGGTACCTTCGCTCGCCCTTCGCAAAGTCCTACTCGTAGTATACACCCTCGCCAGACCGCATCGCTATTTTGTTCCGTGAGGGCGGCTAGAGTGTTCCTGTCAGACGTATATGAGGAAAGGCTTGCCCGGACCGAGACGCAAGTGACAGGGGTTCGAAGATAATCCTTAATCTCCCTCAACGCTGACAAGATTCACCCCATGTAAACTACACCCCTTTCTTCATCAATTTGAGAAGGGTTGGCATTTCAAAGATTTATGTATGAATCTTCGGATATATGCCAGCGCCCTGTACCTCTCAATTCCTTTGAGATTCCCGGGTGGTTGGAGTTCTTGGATGGCTCGGACTTTATCCGGGTCGACGAAACCCCTTCGCCGTAACGACAAACCAAGAAACATGCCATCGACATCCCTAAGAATGATTTCAGAGGGGTTCATTTTAGTCAGTGTCTCCGCATGATGTCAACACTATTCTCGTGTCGCTAAGGTAGTCGCCTTTGTTACCGCTCTTCACAACCAAGTCATCCACGTAGCATTCGATCGGCTTTTCTTAGATGGTCTTGAAGATGGTGCTCATGGCGCTTAATAGGTCGTCGCGCTTCTGTTTGAGACCGGGCATAACCGTAATGCGAAAGATATCCCCATCTGAGTTCTCGAACGGCATGTTTCTATCTTCGTGGTGCATTTTGATTTGGTTTAACCGAAACTCCGCCCATGAATGACATCCTTTCAAAACCGCATGCGTTGTCGATGATGACATCCGTGATGGGCAACGGAAATTGCCTTTAGGGCAAGCTGCATTGAGGTCCCTATAGTCGACGCAGTTCTCATTGTACCATTTTTCTTTAGAACCGGACGATGTTGACACCCACTGATGCCGCTCTTCGATGAAGCTCGCTTTCACGAGTTTTCACTTCCGGGCCACAATCGCCTATAATTTGCGGCGAACCGCCTTTGCCGGGCCAAGCTGGACGGTTTGGCATCCGATTGATGTCAAGTATGATGCGCTAACTGAGGATCAAGGCCGGCATGTCCTCATAATTCCATGTGAAGACGCCAATATATTCCCCGACAAGAGATATGAGCTCTTCCCTCTCTTGGGGAGGTAAGTCATACCGATAAATATGGGTTTGGGGCGCTTCATCTCCCATATCTACCGGAGGATTTTATCCTGTGGGTGGTTCGCCGTTCAAACGCTCTCTATCAAGGCATCGCGCGTCCCATGCTTCGCCATGAAGCCGGATTTTGCTCGTTTACTTGATCTCAACGGATAACCGTAGTCATGTTGACCGAGGCTTGTGAGCCACCGATACCGACGCCCCAATCCCAAGCCGAGGAGGCCGATGATTGATCTACCAACGAGCCTCGCCGATATTTCACAAAGTGGCGATAATTCGGTGAGGAGGAGACATAACCACTCTTCGTCTTGCCGTAGTAATCGCCGCTTCCTCTTGGCACATAAACGACGGATCGGAGTCCTCCAGCCTTTGCCGTAGTTCAAGCCTTCCTTATGGACAAAGTTATAACCCATGCCTTCCATCATGTGCTTCGCGACCTGGCTGTAGTATGCGAATTGTGGGGCAGCTCATCGCCCTCCGAAGTCATCCCACATCGTGATGCGTAGTATCGCTGACCCTTCCAAAGATGATCTCTTGTTGATAATCACCTTGGGCGGGTATAATAAAGACGGCTTGCGATGACTCGATCATCGGTCCGTCGGCAACATACGCTGAACACACAGGTGTAGGCGTCAAAATCGCTATAAATATCCAAACGCCACTGCGGATCTGTGGATCGACAACCGGGCGCACCCATCCGATAATGCTAACCTAGTCTACGCCACAAAATGCATAAAGTGAATCGACGAGACGTACAAGTCAACAAAGCGGCGTATTGTGGAATAAATCCAACAGCAAAGCTTCAAATCAATAAGATTCAACGAAGCGAGAGCGATCGGATTCAAACGCCGACAAGACAGAGTCAATGGTCCTCACCCATTAACGTAGATGGAAGCCAACCGTTCCGCTGACACGGACTCGACACGCCGAACAACAAACGACGAAAAAATCCGAACAAAACCAAACCGAGCCAAAACGCTGCCGTTAAAACCCGACACCGCTTTGTCCGTTAAAGGCCGGACACCAAAGGTGTCCGCTAGGACCGACACCAATGGTGTCCGCCGCCAAAACCCCTCTCCCATGTTCATTTTCCTATAAATAGGCCGAGGGTCTTCAGCCAAGGGCCGGATTTTGATTTTTTAGAGAGACATGAGATTCACGAGCCAGCCGTCGACAGCCCGAAAGCACCGACGAGCACCACTCCAAATGACGCCGATCTACAATCGCGAGGTAAGCAAATTCGGTCGGCTACGTAATAGCTACGGATTTCTCCTAGTAGATTCACCCGCCCGCCGATCCGCCTCGTGAGAGGTGGATCCCCGGCGCATCCTCTTCGTGAGTGTGATCCCCTTAGGCGCTTTCTTCTTCGGAACGAGCCCTTCACGCTCAGAAGTTCCGCAACCCGGTTTTCACCGATTCAATGTCGCGTGGTCCACGGATGAATAAAAGTCCCCGCGACAGCGAAGAACCAACACAAGCGAGGATCCCGATAATAGATCCGAAGCGCTTGTTCACTCAGAAGAAGTTGTAATTTTCTTTGTTTCATTGTACTTTAAATAAAAGGCAATTTTTCTTTGTTCAATTTTGTTGTAGGCCCAAGAAGTCGTGAAACGAATTCAATAATGAATAACAAAACAACTTTCCTCACAACAAGCCGGGCGACTCACGATAGAGCCAACGGCTTCAACAAAGAAGCTATCAGAAATCGCGAACCGAGGATCCGATCCCTTGATAGAAGAGGTCGAAGTTCGAAGCCGACTAAAAGCAAGTACGAGGGAAAATCCTCTCTTCCTTGTCTGCATCCTTTACCAGAGGACGCACAAGACCCACCTCTGACGGATATCGACGACCACGCACTTATCGATCACGGCGATGATGACATCGAAAAATAATCGCAAAAGAATCAATGGACGGGTCCGCCAATGAAGCCGGATCTAAGGTCTGTTGACTCGTAGACCAAGCCCGGTGATTGTAGCCCATTCTCTGCTGCCGGGCGAAATGAATGGGTCCAGTCAAACGGAATCGCTTCTACGCCAGAGCTTATCCCAAGCGCCGCGACGCCTCAGCAAGCACGGGCTTTAGTGCAACAAGCCCGTTGAAGAAGGAGGCTACCAAGAAGTCGCCAACAAATCGACTAGTTTAGAAGTCCAAGTCCGCAAGCTTCAACTCCGAATTTAACCCGCATCTAAGTCACAGCTGCCAGCCAACTTCCGCCCCGTGCTCAAATCAAAAATTGTGAGCACCTCAACAAAAGTAGTATCGACGCTAAATTACCTCCGTGTTCAGATTCAAACTTTCGGGCGAAGCCAATTCCCGCCACGCACTCAGCGGGCTTACCATTAAGGATCGCCTCTCTGGCGAAGGGAATCGGTCACTCCTAATACGTGAGTCGCACCACAAAGACAAAAAGATTCTACAGCTCTCCATACCGACTCAAAGTCGGTCCGAGTCCGGCGGAGATCGCACGCCACAATCAAGAAAGTTAATGGTTACTTTTGGCGCTTTTATGAAACTACCCATCCTGAAGGGAGACGCTTATCCTGACGATGAGAGTCGCTATACCAGAGATCGCCAATATTAATGGAGATCACTCCGCAGATCATGCCGACGAAGTTATACCATCGACCGGGCACGTAAGAAATCTCAAGAAGTTCCCCAAGCCAACATACCATGCTTATGCTCCAAACTTATCAAAAACATTGCTCGGAGTGTAATTGTGGTCAAGAAGCTCCGCAGCATCGTACTTCCGTGAGACTCACCACGTAAACGCCAAGACCTAGGTCAACATGA
Organism: Asparagus setaceus; assembly: GCA_012295165.1. Classification (NCBI taxonomy): domain Eukaryota; kingdom Viridiplantae; phylum Streptophyta; class Magnoliopsida; order Asparagales; family Asparagaceae; genus Asparagus; species Asparagus setaceus. Next base: position 80,976,897 of record CM022706.1, read on the forward strand.
TTCCGGTAAGATCAAAGACTCGAGATAATGAGCTGCCGAGGTCACTAACAATATGACCAAGGAACCATCGCCGCTGCTTTATTCCTAGCGATCGTAACTGCTGACTCGCTTATGGTCCGACTATCCGCCGGTCCATTACTTATAAACTTCGAAGGGATACCGCGAGGATGAAGTTGCCTGATGTTGGTCTGAATTGCTCTTTGATAATACTCTATCTAGAGAGGGGTGCCCCCAAGAAGTGTTCATGATCGCATTGCATCAAGTGGCTAAAATGCTAGACTAAGCATTGAATAAGCAACGGAAAACTTCAAGTTAGAGATGGATATGGCCATGCACGATGAGAGAGATGCATGACCAGCAGATCCAAGCCTTGACAAAACATCGAGGGGAATCGTCAAGATCGACATTGACCAAGATGACGCCGATCGCACCCAGAAGAAGCACAAGAGGATGATAACCTCCCAAACCACGCAACGGGCATAATGTAGACGCTTGTTGCTCATGAGAGCCGAAGATCAAAGACTCGAGAGCAAAATCAACTCATTGATTTCCGCCAAGAGGTGAAGAAAACCGCATCCCTTGCCCATATCCTAGGGAGTGGGAATCAATCCCATACCCGCAAAGTTTAACCTAATAAACTTCACCGCTTGACGAAGGGTTCACCAACTCAACACCGATATACTTCAAATCCCACTTGGGGTAATATTCTAAACGAGCCCCCGATGGTTCTGGCCATTCGTTGGTACCTTCGCTGGGTCAGCTTCGATGGTACCACCGCCTCGCCGAGAGCATTCACCGGGACGACATGGAGTCTAGCTCTCACCAATTTCTTCATGACGACTACCGGCATCGATCGACATTGCTCGACTGAAGCGTATGACGGAGAAACCGTGGATATCTTTGTCAAACGATTCTAACAAGGCAATGAACTCCGCCGATCCAATAACAGAGGAGTTCATCCTCCGTGACTTGCCACAACAACTTGTCGATAGACGCGTTCGAGGCAATGGAAACAAAGACCGCCCAACACCGGAGAGATTTGAAGGTTCGTGGAGAGCAAGCCGAAAGGTTCCTTAAGAGGAAGAAAGCGTAAAGAGGCCACCAGAACAAACACTAACAAACGTAATTTTGTGCCACGTGGCGCAGGTAAAGCGCCAAAGAAAGTCTCAGACGCTTAATCAAACGCTCGAATCGCAACTACAACAAAGAGCCGCAACAACGCGGCACCACAAAGAATCGCGCACTTCAATGGCCAACAAACTCAAAAATCGAACCTTCCGTTCGAGGTTTCCCAAGACTTACTCGCTCAAAGACGAAGTTCCGCATCTTCAAATACCTTCGAGAAGCCAATTCCATGACCGGCGGGCTTACCATTAAGGATCGCTGGAATCCGCTAAAGGAATCATGGGTCACTCCTATCTGATTACGCACCATAGCGACAAAAGATTCCTCTGACTCTCCATACCGGTTGAAAGTCGAAGTCCGAGTCGCGGTACTCCTGTAGAAGAAAGTTAAAGGCGGGTTACTTTTGGCAGTTTTATGAAACTACCCATCCTCGGAAGGAGGCGTTTTCATCGGCGATGAAGGCGTTATGCAGAAGATCGTGCTTGACATCACAGATCACTAGGGCACTCATGCCGATGAGTTATACTATCGTCTTTGAAGTCGAAAAGAAATCTCAGTTCCCCAAACAACCGGGTCATGCTTATGCTCCAAACTTATCAAAGCGGTGCTCCGGTGTAATTGTGGTCAAGAAGCTCGAAATGGTATCGATCTTCGAGACTCACCACGAAGCGCCAAGACCTAGGTCAAGTCGATTCCGGAAGATCGACACCTCGAGATAATGAGTTGCGAAGGTCACTAACAATATGGCAGGCAAGGAACCATCGTCGCTGACTTATTCTAAGCGCATCATAGCGGTTGGCTTCGTTTGCGGATTAGGGACTATCGGCGGTCCAATTACGACAAACTACGAAAGGGATACCTGCGGAGGATGAAGCGTCGGATGTTGGCTCATAATTGCTTACGATAATACTCTATCTAGCGAGTGCCCCGAAGTGTTCATGATCGATGCAGGATCAAGTGGCTAAAATGCTAGGCGAAGCATTAAATAAGCAGGGGAAAACTTCAAGTTAGAGATGGATATGGCCATGCGACGATGAGAGAGATGCATGACCAGCGGATCAAACCTTGACAAAACATCGAGGGAGTCAGTGGTATCGACATTGACCAAGATGGCGGCGATTGAGACCGGGAAGAAGCACAAGAGGATGATAACCCTCCTGAACCCGCAGCTGCTGGGCATAATGTGAGCGTTGTTGCTCATGAGGCGAAAAGATCAAAGACCTCGAGAGCAAAATTAACTCATGATTTCCGCTCAAGAGGTGAAAAAACGGCATCCCTTGCCCGTATCTAGGGAGTGGAATCAATCCCATGCAGGCAAAGTTTAACCTAATAAACTTCCGCGCCGTTTGTGGGGAAGGGTTCACCAACTCAACACCTGATATACTTCAAGTCCCACTTGGGGTAATATCCGAAATGAGCCCACGATGGTTCGGTCATTCGTTATACCTTCACGTCAGCCGATTGGTACCACCGCCTCAAGCCGAGAGCATCTCATACGGGACGACATGGAGTCTAGCTTCCTCACCAATTCTTCGATGACGATACCGGCATCGATCGACATTGCTCGACGGAAGCGTATGACGAGAAACCGGATATCTTTGTCAAACGATTCTAACAAGGCAATGAACCGCCGGATCCAATAAGAGGAGTTCATCCTCCGCACTTGCCACAACAACTTGTCGATAGACGTGCTCGAGGTATGGAAAAAAGACCGCCCAACACCGAGATTTGAAGGTTCGTGGAGAGCAACGAAGGTTCCTTAAGAGGAAGAAAGCGTAAAGAGGCCCCGGGCAACAAACACGTAACAAACGTAATTTTGTGCCACGCAGGTAAAGCCAAAGAAAGTCCAGACGCTAATCAAACGCTCGAACTGCAACCACAACAGCAGCCGCAACAACGCACCACAAAGAATCGCAGCCTCAATGGCGCCAACAAACTCAAAATCGAACCTTCCTGCCGAGGTTTCCAAGACTTACTCGCTCAAAGACGAGGAAGTTCCCGCATCTTCAAATACCTTCGAGAACAACAAAACCGCCTGCCCCCAATTGTAAACCAAGAGGAGGCAAACAAGGTTACAGATCCTATCCGCTACCATAGGCTGTACATCATCCTACAAAGTTTTGCTACCATCTCGTGGACAAGATTCAAGCCTTAATCGATGTCGGAGTCATTACTCCAAAACCTCTAAAGAGAAGAAGGTGGGAGCAAATGTAGTCTCTATAAGCTTCTGATCGCCTTTGGATTGGTTTCAACCGACAGCCAGAAGGTACGAATGAAGATGGTGAATGAGGATCCTCACGCAACGGAGAAGGGGCTCGCATCGCACACCCACAAAGAACGGAGAAACTTTGGGTCCACCCCGACTTGTCGAAGATCTATCAAGGACTACCCTTCGCAAAAAGAAGTCCAAGGGAAGAGGCAAACTATGCCATGCCGCTCAGAATTCCGAGAAGGACGATGAAGAAGTGGCGACTTTCCGCTTTTCTCAAGAAGAGCATGAAGTCTTTGCCACAAGGAGTGGACACGGTCATGCCACAGTATCCCGAGAATCCAAATCCAAACGCCAAGATGCCGCCGAACTGGGTGGCCACGCACTTCCTCACTGCGGTGCAGAAAGGACAACAGCAGCATACCAGCTAAAGAAAAGGCGCAAAGGAGAAACAACAACCTCGTGATCTAGAAGCTCAACTCCGGCAGTTCCGATTCAATCGCCTCGACACAGGAGGATAGACCGAACATCGAAGCCTCCATACCGCCTGATGTCATGGCCCAATTGGCAAACATCCCGCTAGAATAACTCTCTATGAGTTGTTCGATTGTCGGCGAGACCCCGAAGCCTTGCAAGAGGCTCTAGCCGATTCGTAAATTTTTCTCACCGACATTGCCGAGTCCAAGAGTCACCTAACAATGCAACCTTATGGCGAACACTTCCGCATTACTTTTACAAAGGAGGATATGCACGAGGAATTCCAAGCACGATAGGCCGCTATACTTCACCGGGTATATTGGCTCTAGTGAAGTTAACCGATCCAGTCGATCCCGTTCCACAGAGCATCATGCCCTCAAGGCCATGTATCACCTTGAATCCAAGAGCCGCATCGACAGCACGGTGATCTACGGATTTAACACCCGGTCTCGCCGCTGGTAAAATCCGATAAAGTGCCAAATGGGGACTTAAAGTCCAAGTCACCGCTATGTGATTGACGCAGTAGACTTCCTATAACTTATTGTTGGGTCGATCTTGGATCCACAAGAACGCTATAGTCCCATCTACTCTTCATCGTCTCAAATAATGTGACACAAATAATGAGGTCAAGACGGTGGTCGCGACAAACAACCGCTTAAGGATCGAGAATTATTTCATCGATTCTCTCCTCTACGTAATGAGTCCGAAACAATCATCATCGCCCAAGGCACTACACCGTGAAGAAGCCGATACCGGGCCTTGCTTATAGTGGTGGTTTTGTTTTAAATGACGATGTACCCCTTTGTAATCAATCTTGACGATGAAGAATCGCCGATAAACATTGTAATTGGCAAATTGCCATGAATTAATAAATGATGATTTAGAGTATCCTTTATCTTTGAGTGATGTGATGACGAGTTTATACAACAATCGGTTGCACCTACCAATTCGGCCATTTTGCTTTACACAGCGATTCAGAGACTCCTTTGGGACAACACTTGTCATCCGCGAAGATCAAGTAGTGAAAAAGACTTGGTTTTACGGAAAAGGAGATCACGGTTCAATAGAATCATTTCTTAGAAAGAAGATGAAGATGACAATGGGCCTATCCTCCACACATTAGGATATAGTCGAAACTTGGGTATCATGAAGAAGTGAAATTACAACTTGACACAAGGAGAAGGTCTATGTTTTGTGAGGTCCTCGAATCCCTCCCAAAGCTTAAGAGGGAAGCGGGATAACTACTATGCATTTAGAAGTGGATTGGGATCACGAATCCTCCTCGAGAAGATGAATGCTCATGGTGATTGATAATAATCCACCGATGAGGGAGGCGGACATGATGCGATTCTTGGCTTGGAATTAGACACCCGACCTGGAGAAGCTTTCAAGGCTTTGTTGTCAAATATGGTTTCGATTGACCTGCTACTATCGAGGATGATGAAGATATGCCAACAGAAGACCCATGGATCCATCAACTCGGGGAGGAGTTTGGGGATAGGTCGAACAAAGAACCCCACTGGGGCGGTAGTCGGTGTATGGGTGATGAAGAGCATCCTAAGCTCATAAATCGGCAATACTCTTCCCTCGAGAAGAGAAGGAAGAGTTGATCACCCTAATCGGGGAGTATATCGATGTATTAGCTGGAGCTATGAAGATATGCGGGACTCGACCTAATGTGGCGACACATGAACATCAAAGTGGATGTCAAACACGTCGAACAACCACAAAGGCGGTTTAGATCCACGGCTCTTGGCGACAATTGTCGGCGAGGTAAAGAAATTGATAGAGTGGGGGTTCATCAAGGAAATTCAACATCAGTTGGGTGGCGAATATTGTCCGGTCATGAAGAAGAAGGTTCGATTAGGATGCAGTATCCGACTCTGAGACCTAAGCCTGCTTGCAGAAGGATGATTTCCCTACGCGATCACCGATGTCATAGTTGACAATATATGTGGATTCGAGAGGATGTCCTTCATGGATGGCTTTTAGGGGTATAATCAAATCAAGATGCACCAGATGACTCCAAACACAGTTGAGCGCCCATCGGTATATTTTGCTACGGTCATGCCGTTCGGCTTAAAACGCCCTTAACATACCGTGACGATAGCGAAGATTTTTCGAGATCATCTTGGGAAAGATCGAGTGCTACATTGGCGACTTGGTGGTGAGAGCGTGACAAGAGATCACATCAAAGATCTCAGAACGATTTTTGAGTTCATGCGAAGACATCAGCTAAAGATGAACCACGCCAAATCCTTCCTTGGGATGTCCAGCGGTAAATTCCTTGGCTTCATCGTCACGATAAAGGAATCCATGTCGATCACGATAAGGTGAAAGTAATTCAAAATTGCAACCTCGAAATCGAGAGAACTTCGGTTACAAAGGCGATTGGCGTACATCAGAAGATTCATATCGAACCTATGGGAAGTGCCAACGTTCTCTAAGTTGAATAAAAGTGTCATTTATTTGGGGCGATGCACGCGGAAGGCATTTGAAGAGATCAAATCGTATCTCGCTAAACCTCCTGTTCTTGTTGCACCTGATGGGAAATCGTTTCTTATTTACATCAAGGCAACGGATCACTCGTTAAAGCCTTACTCGCCGGGGCGGCGGCGGCAGTCCGCGAGCAGGCGGTGTATTACGGTGAACATTGGTGAATTAGTCGCCGATACCCGATGGTGGCGGTGCCTTGTATTAGTGTTCGCGATTGAAAAATGCGGCACTATTTAGTCGGACCAGGGCGATTTATGTTATCTCTAGCGTAAATCGGTCGAATATTTATGACCGGCCGGCCTCAATGAGTTGGCGTTTGGCGAAATGGGCCTTGCTCTTATCAATATGACTTGCACTTCAAACAATAAAAGTCGGTCAAAGGACAAGTGATTTGCGATCTCTTGGTACTTGACGAACAACGGACCTTGATTGAGCTATATGGCGATCTTCAGGATGAAGTCCACGAAGTCAACACTACATCGCACCAACAAATATGGCGATTGTATTTTGGCCGAGCTTCCGAGCTACCAGCGTGGCAAGTGCCCGGATGTTCTAGGATTTTTGCCGGAGTCGGGGTTGTCTTAGTTTCCCCGGGGAATCATGTCATGCCCCGTGCTTATTCGCTCACTAAACCTTGCTCCAATAGCGTGGCGAATACAACGCTACTTATCGGACTTAGTTTAGCCAAAGAGTTGGGGTTGAATATCTGGCGTCTGGCGATTCTGGCTGATAGTCGAGCCAGTCCAGAGGACTCTGAAGTCAAATCTTGATCTAATTCCCTATCATCGGTAGCCATTGAAATGGCGGGCTCATTCAAGAGTTCTTTATCGAGTATATCCACGTCTTGAGCAGCTTACAGCGGATCGTTAAGCGGCAGTTTCAACTGGCACAACCAGAACCGAGCAACTAGTTACGGTCGGGACTCATCAACTCTTCGTACCAATATATGAGGGTACAAGAAGATAAAGGGAGTAGTTACGAGGTACATGCAACCCAAACCAAATTGGAGCAGATTGGCGGCTTTCCTATCATCGACTCGTCTTGCATGGTATTTTGCGGAGGAAAGCGTGAAAGTCGATCGACGGAGCTCAAGATTCTTCGACACAAAGACCCGGATGTTATATCGTAGGAAGTGCGATGGTCTTTACTCCGATGCCTTCAAACAAAGAGAGCGGAAGAAGTCCTTGAGCACATGAAGGTGAATGTGGTGCGCTGACTGGTCCCAAGCTCTATGATGAATCGAGGAGAATGGGCTATTCGGCCAACAATGATTAGCAGACGCGATCGGCGATGCGGCTCGGAAGTGCGTGTCAAATTCAGCGAACTATATGCACCGACCTCGAGGCGGTTGCATCCTTGGCTACATCTGGCCATTGAGGCGTGGGGAATGGGCGTCGTGGGTCCCATTTTCCTCCGTCGGTCAAAGGTGATCGGTTTATTCTAGCAATCACCGATTACTTCTCCAAGTGGTGGCGATCAGCTAAAAAGTAAAGGCGAATCTGTCATCAAATTTATCAAACACCGCGTTATTTATCGACACGGTGTTCCAAAGCGGATCGTGCATGACAGCGGTCCCCAATTCATCGACAATTCCTTCATCGGGTTTTCGAAAGTTCAAAATACAAGATGTCTCAAATTGACGGCCTATAATCCGGTGCAAATAGATTGGCAGAGGCATTCAACAAGGCGATTATCAAGATTTTAGCCGAAGCTTGTGAAAAATAACAAAGCGAGAGGACGATAAACTTCGAGAAGCACTCGGGCATATCGCTGCTGATCGCTACATAGCCAGGCGACCCGTACTCTGGTCTACGGATGTGGCGGTTCTCCGTTAGAAATCAGATTCCGTCGCCGCGCCGCCCTTTCAGGAGATGACAAATGAAGAACAACATCGAAGCGTCCGAAGAGCTTCGAGATGTTGGATGAAGCGCTGGAAGCTCAACAATGCATTGAGTTCTACCAAGCTAGGATGTCAGGGCTTTCAAAGAAGAAAGTACGTGAAGAACCTTTAAGGAGGCTGGTCCTCGGCCGACGGGAAATAATTCTCAACTCAAAAGAAAGGTAAATTTGAACCCAAATGGGAAGGACGTTCATAATAGACCGATCTATTCAAGCGGTGCATATCACTATATCACCTGAGAATGGCGTAGGCGGTTAATGCGATAAGCGGAAAGTTCTTGAAAAAGTACTATCCTTAGTACATGAGGATAACCCATTTTGATGGGAAGTTCCTCGAGAATATTTCACTCATTTTCTTGAGGATAACCTAAATTATTTTCCTCCAAAATTCTCTCACGATCAAATTCATTGGCGGTGGGCCCACTAAAAATCTTTACGGTCCAACCACGGCCAAAATCCCTCTTGATTCATTCAAGCGAGCAGAGAGGTCCACTTTTAAATTACGGTTAGCAAACCTATAAAAGTAAAAGCTATCCACATCTTTTCAAGATTCCAGTAGAGACCCCACTCTTAGTTTCTTTCTCTCGGGAAATAGAATACATTCTTCCTTTCCCACATTTCACCTGGAGATAGAATACATTCTTCCTCTCCATCAACAAGAGATAGGATACAAAACTTTCCTCTCTTCTTTCAAATTCCTTCCTTATCTTGGAGATAGGAGACAAGATCCTCCTTCCTCTCCATCGGCCAAGAGATGAGATACATTCTTCCTCTCTTGTCTTAGATTCTGGTGGAGATCCCACTCTTAGTTTAGCCTTTCAAGATTCTCGAAGTGGAGATCCCACTTTTAGTTTCTTCGTTGGAAGCAGGACAAAAATCCTTCCTTTCCGGCACCTGGAGATAGGAGACAAGATCCTCCTTCCTTTCCATCAGCAAGAGATAGAATACATTCTTCCCCTCTTGTCTTAGATTCTCAGAGTGGACATCCCACTCTTAGTTTCGCCTTTCAAGATTCTCGAAGTGGAGATCCCACTTTTAGTTTCTTTCGTTGGAAACAGGACAAAAATCCTTCCTTTCCGGCACCTGGAGATAGGAGACAAGATCCTCCTTCCTCTCCATCAACAAGAGATAGGATACAAAACCTTCCTCTCTTATTTGAATTAAGTGAGCTTGGAGATAGGACACAAAACCTTCCTCTCCACTTGCAAGAGATAGGATACAAAACCTTCCTCTCTTGTTTCAAATTTGTCATCATCAGGAGATGGGATATAAAATCCTTCCTCTCCACCTTGGAAATAGAATACATTCTTCCTTTCCCATCAATCACTCTTTTCGGTTCGATCGTTCTCCGGTCAAAGAAGGCACCAGTTCATCTTGGGAATGTTATCGAATCCTAAGAAGGATAAAGCAGCCATCCTCTGCAGCGTTCTTTGGGTTAGTCTTCAGTAAAAGACTAAGTCATTATAACATCATAGCATCGAGAATTTCATTCTTTCACCATAGCGTCCGCGTCGCGGAGCGGTTTAGACAATTCATGCGCTAGCCCTCAAGCGGTAGTTGGTAAAGGCCAATCAAACCCGTTGAAGGTGGGGGTTGGCCCGATAACCCTAAAGCCGGCGTCTAACAGCGTCGCGGTTAGTCTCTTATCAGTAAAGAGACGGAGTCTATGTATTCGATATCATAGCATCAAGTCTAGAAGAGTTTCATTCTTTTAGCACAGCGTCCGCGTCTTGGAGCGGATCTAGATAATCATGCTAGCCCGATTCAAGCGGTGTCGGTAAGGCTTATCATATCCGTTGGGTGAGGTTTGCCAAAATCCTATAAGTATTATGGTTAATTATTTACGTGAAATAAAAGAATCATAATAAAGCATAAAAGAGAAAAAAGAGCGTATTTTATTAATAAAAGGCTGAAATTACAAATCCTTAAACATTGAATTTATGAGAACAAATTTGTTGTTTTAATTCGGATACTTTATCGGTGAAAGTTTCTTTGAAGTTCGCTTGAAGCTCGATACGAAGGACTCCTCGCTACTATTAAGGGCTTGATCTCCTTCTCAATGTCAACCGCCACGCCGAGAGTTCAAACTTCTGGACATGACATAGAGTCTCTTCCTTGTTGGCCTTCGTGACTTCAAGATGATCGGACACTCCTCTGGCAAGAGTTCTGTTCGAGCTCTACTATCCTCGCTTCTCAGCTGACACAAGTGAAAATGTCCCAGAGGCGAAGCTTCAGCGACGGCGATCTCAAATGGCCTTTTGTCTGCTTGCATCGAACCCGAGTCGATAATAATCACGAGCATCATGGCTGCAGGCGAGCCTGTCTGTCTCTATATATGGGGGCGGTGCCTCAAAATTTTGCGGACTTTGGAGCTTAACCTCCAAATGATCGAGATCATCGGCAATGGCACAGGCCAACTCTGAATAACCGCATCTCGTATCGTGGTTACCCTAGGATCAAGGAATGGTGGGCCCGGCGGAGAAAAGCACGTGCAGAAGTGTGTCTATCACTATGGCTAAATAGGAGAAGAGCGAATGAATTTCCACGGGATAATAAGCGAGATGGATCGTCGTCAGACATCAAAGCTCTCACTAAGTCGTGAAGAGTCGTTATAGACCCTGCAAAAAGGAAGAAAAGGGTTAAAAACTCCCAAAACCAAAAAATCAACATGAGTATTGGCGGTTGAATGGTTCATACCTATATAGGCTCCTTGCCTAATGGAATCGTGGCGGCGGTCGGTGGCGCGTCGGCAGTCTCGGTCGATATCTCGACTGCCGTCCCATATCGGCGGTTCGCGGAAGTTGACTCTGGAAGAATAGCGCTCAATGTCACGGGGCGAGTCTGTTATCAGCGAGACATTTTCAATCATAGGCGTACTAGTCAAAATTGAATAGTCCTATGATTATCAGGAAGGGGATTTATACCTTCAAAGTAATCAGCCTCGATACCCCTAGGAATTCCTAGCTCAGGCTCAGTATCGCCAGGAAGAGGAACGTCTTGGGGTAAATCACGCATCAAATCCTCGAAGTCCTCCATCGAAAAAAGACATAAAAGAGAAGTATAGATGTGAGTTGCGGAAACAAATTTCGTGTTGCTGTCCAGGTAAGAAAATTACCAGTGTTAGATGTACCTGGATTCTCCGATCTAGGTCCTATGTTGGTATTCTCAAGCTCTCCTGCCATAGCTCCTAGTACTTGCTCCACGAAACTGGGCTCGGCAAAGTCAGGGAGGGGAAAATCAAAATTGGCGTCGCCACCAAATTCTCTCACACAAGAAAATGGTGAGATTCATAAAGAGCGAATGATCGGAAAAGATCACTTGGTCGATCGAGCATTACCTTTATATTTGGCGAGTCTTAGCTTGTCGAATCAAGATAATGGTTAGAAGCGGTGAGATTTTTGAACGTTTCTTTAGCTTAGAAGGAGCTCCATTCGCGGTTTGTCCCCATTGCAAGGCGGACCTTCTCTTTCTAGTATTCTGAAAAGATAAATCAATATCGGTGGGATATCACAAGGGGATAAGGAGATTCAAGGAGAAAGTACGAGTTCTCTTCATGGTACAATTTCCTCTGGTCATCTCTGAAGTATCATTAGCGAACTATGGATCTCCCCATGGACATATCGACTTCGTGGGTATGGCGGCGCTTCTTTTGTGCGGCGGCCTCTGAGCGGCTTGAGTGTCAGCTCGGGAAGCCTCTTGACCTTCAATTAGTCAAGGGACTTCCGGGGAACGAGCTCCTTGGCGGCCAAAAGCCAATGCGGATATAATATGTCGACTCCGGTTTACGATCGGTACACAGGAGGCTAAATTTAGCGTTGGTACAACCGCTACACTCCATACGCGGGACACCATCAATCAAGCCGTAGTTGAGCTCGGTTCGGGTTCCCAATGTAAAGTTGGTGCGTAACGAGCGGCGGAAGCGAGAAGGAAATAAGGCTCAATGTAGCACTCGTTTCTCCTTCTCGGGAAAATAAGATAACACAGTGCGATGTTGGTCGGCCGAAAAGCGGCGTCAAGTAAAGTCCGGTTCATCTTATGTCTCTCCTCATCGATCAAAGACTCCCGTCCGACCCGGAGAGCAGGAAAACATCTAGAAGGCCCAACCCTTGTGAATGCTGCGATTTACTCGGACTCCTAAGAATCAGCGCCTTGCCACTGCACTTCTCTAAAGATTGAAGAAAAGGGACGGATGGATCACCAAGCTTGGCGTCATCATATCGAGGCGATGAAGAACAAACCAGGCCATCAAATAGGTGTACGAAATTCAACCTTGACATGAGGATCTCATCGGCGGTTTGCTTTTCCTCAGGTAAAAGCGGTGACTATTGGAAGTCCCGATGAATGTTAGCCACCATCAGCGGAAGAGAGACAACTCCTTCTTGTGAGCAAGGCTGAGCTAGGGATGAGAGTACCTCTAAGGGCAAGCGTCGCTAAGTGACCGCGGCATCACACATTTCTTCAACCGGATGGCAAAACCTGCTAAGAGAGTCATCGGTGGATGGGTTTCACTACATGCCACAAGAAGGTTGAAAATTTGGTCCAGCTAGAAAACCATACTCCGGTACTACTGGGTATAAGACCTAGTGCGGACTTCTTGATCAACTCATTATCCTCTGAAGGAGTAGAAGGAGCCAATTCACAAATCTGCTCATCGAATCATCCTCGGATGCTTGAACAAATAATTGGCGGCTGCTTGGGCTTATAATTGACTTCCTTTTCTTGTGGCTCTATCTAGGCTAGGCGGTGTGATAATGTACGTGAGGTCCCACGAGTGTTGTAGCGGTCGGGCGGAGTATCCTTGTCGACCCAATTCGGCGAAGAAGTATTCTGATATAGCATCCTTCCATAGGTAAACCGAGACCCGATGCATCTCGTGCAAAGCCAATCCAAGTTAGCCATGCACGGTTAAGAATGTGTTGAATCGGGATCATAGAGCTTCGGATAAAAGCGAAAAGTGGTTGGTACTGATGGGGAGCCCATACATAGTGGCGCGAATGTATAAACCCGCGACGCGAAGTTCCTCACCCCATCGGCCAAGCGTGACTAGTCAAGCGAGTCCACGAGCTTATCTGCAGAAAGAACCCGTAGAAGAATCTATGACCGGATCGGCATCTCCGTCCCAACGGGGGCAAAGCGGTTCTTCAAAGTCGACGATGGTGAAATGCTCATCACGGTAGTCCAGTCAATATACCGAGTGCGGTCAGATAACTTCGGCCTCCGAGTGAACGAGGCAAGTGATGGGTGATAAACCCAATGAATGCTATCACACTCCTGCAATGGGCGCCCGACATCTTAGTGCTACGCCCTGCTGCCGTAACTTCGGCTAAGCAGCGATGGCCAGGGAATCCAAGGGAGATATAAGAATCCACCGTCATCCTTGTCGCGCCATTGCTCACTCTCAATGAAAGCCGTATCACGGGTCCTCAATGGAGTGCCAAATAAATAGTCCGTCTTGCCCAAAGGCTGAGAAGAACGGTAATCTTCTCAAGTGGCGTCGGTCATCGGCGACCTCAACACGAAGACCTCCTCCAAGTACTAAGCGGGTCACCTCATGGGCGTATCCGGTCTAAAGCTGGGCGAAATAAGAATAGTAGGGTCATCGGCGGAGGAGAAGTGGTCACCGGCGTCCGATCAGCTGCATCGCGAAGGAAGCGCACAGGATACTCAACTAAAAAATGATGAAATCGGAATGAGTAGAACCCGGCAAACATATATAGAAGCGTTGAATTCACTTCCACGAAATTCGTGAGATAAGTCCGGCCTTATAACGTCGATGCCGAACACACTACGGTTTATCGGATAATATACCCGTCACATAAAATGATGAAATATTCTATCCATCTAACGTGATGCGTCATGGAATCGCTCCCGTCGTCTGCTGAAATATAGCGTCGATCCTCAGAAGGAGGAATCAAGGCCCTGGCGTCGATTCTCCGCGAAGGAGAAATCAAGGCTATATGGCGTCTTTCCCCGAAAAGGAGGAATCAAGGCCGTGCAATATATGAATGCAAGTCGTGAATGAGCAATTTAACATGAAAATCTCACCGACAGCGATGGTGGCCGTCATCGCGAGACGAGTAGGCGATCGGCTCCTCGGCGGCGTGATCTTCCGACGACATCGGACTGCAAAAACAGACGAAAAAGTCAAATCTGACTGAAAATTGGCAAATATAGCATCAAAAGTCCCGTTTGGTCGGTCATGGTCTATCAATCATGACTAGAGCATCAACGGACATGTCAATAAGACAACAGACGACCGCACCGGCCGAGGTGCCAGTGTGAAACGAGCTTCAGCGGCGAGCTCGGTCATGCCGAGCAAACTCGATGCGACTCGATGGCAGTAACCAGGCCGGAAACGGCCAGCGCCAGCTCGTCGCGACCGGCGCCAGCCCATGTATGATCGTGACCGAGCTTGTGGCCTGGCCTTCGGTCGCTGACCAAGCCCAGCTTGCAGTGTATCGCGACAGCCCGGCTGGCCAGCCGCCCGGCGTCCGCAGGGCCTCCGCCGCCTCCTGAACTCCGACGCTGACACCCCGGGGTGAGTTCTTCTCCTCCCTTGCATGCATACAACAACAAAAAAAGAAGAGGAGAATTTTTACAAACCATAGCCCGTGCTCATACCTCGTAATTTGAGAGAGGCGAGATGGCATAAGGCGGGAAGGAAACTCTGAGAGAGGGGAGGGCGGCCTAGGTCAGAGAAAGAGGGAACTATGGGTATTTATAACAATCACATATGGATCCAATCCTCTTTGAATAGGAGTCCTATTGTGCAACAAGTAGGAATTCTAATTGGAGCCCAATTGGATATCTAGAAGGAATCCAAATCAGCCCATAACTTATCCTCTCTCACAAATATTTGGAAGAGTTTTAGCGGCTCAATTTTCCAAATATTTCCCCGTTGCCTAATCCTACTCCAAATAGGACTACGAGTATATGTTTCCTAATTTGTCGAAGTTTTGAAAGAATATTTCCATAAAGAATATATTCTTAGGGATAACTTCGATCGATACGGATCACATCGCCGATCAGCGTTAGCCTAATCCTACTCAAATAGGACTCGGTATAAGCTGTTTCCTAATTTGTAGAAGTTCGGAAGAATATTTCCATAAAGAATATATTCTTAGGGATAACTTCGATCGTCGGATCACATCGACAGACCAGCGTCGCTAATCCTACTCCAAATAGGACTCTACGGTATAAAGCTGTTTTCTAATTTGTCAAGAAGTTCGGAAGAATATTTCCATAAAGAATATCTTAGGGATAACTTCGATCGTCTTGGATCACATCGGCCCGACCAGCGTCGCTAATCCTACTCCAAATAAGACTACGAGTATAAAGCTTTCCTAAATTGTTAGAAGTTCAGGAAGAATATTTCCATAAAGAATATATTCTTAGGGATAACTCGATCGTGCGGATCACATCGACGCCGATCAATGCGTCGCCTAATCCTACTCCAAATAGGACTACGAGTATAAACTGTTTCCTAATTGGTCGAGAAAGTTCCCGGAAGAATATTGCCATAAAAAATATTCTTAAGGATAACTCGATCGTACGGATCACATCGACGCCGATCAACGCGTCGCCTAATCCTACTCTAAATAGGACTACGAGTATAAACTATTTCCTAATTCTTAACGAGAAGTTCCTGGAGAATATTTCCATATTCTTAAGGATAACTCGCTAACCCTCAAATTCCTCCCATTGTAATATTTGTGGGTAACCTGACATTGACGCCGGACAGCGCATCTAAAAACAGGAAAAATCTCTCCAACTGTGGAAATTATCTCCTATTTCGCTGAAGAGTTCCCGGAAAATCGATGAAGTGGATCAACACCAATCAACGCATCGCCGCCAAACTTGCCGATCGATGGTATGAATCCGAACAAAAATGGACGCCGGACAACGCGTCTAATCTCAAAGGAATTCCTCCCGCGGTGGGTAATTGCATTCAAACACGGTGTCGGCATCAACCAACGCGTCACCACTAAGGGATTCACCGATCAATGGATTGAATCCATGCTGGTTAACACATCACACTCGCCAACTGAAGGCTAGAATTCCATATGTTTTGACGACAATCAACGCGTCGCAACGAAGAATTCCTCGACCAACAGAGGAATCTTGGAGAAAGTTGGATGGTCAATTAGATGACAATTCACCAAAACGAGTCAACAGCAAGTGAACCCAATCAGCTACAGTTCGAAGTTCCGACAACGGTCAAGCAATAAATGCAGCACCGTAATGCCCTCGGGTATCCTACAAAGCACTGGAGAACCTGAGAGGATTGGAGGAATCAAATACTGGAGCTAATTTCAAAAGAAATTCATCTATCGACCTCTGGTCAAGATTTCGACAGTGGTCAGACAGAAAATGCGGTATCGTAATACCTTCAGCAATCCTACAAAGCACTAGAAAGACTGAAAGGAACAAAGAGATCGAACGCCAAGGTCATTTATAGGTCCTATAACGCCGACTGAAGGTGAAGGACTCATCATATCCAAAGTATCCCAGAATCGAGACTGAGATACTTTGGAGGGGTATAGAAGCGTCTAAAGCTACAAATATCAAAGCGACTCGTGGCGATTGGTGTGGCGTGACCCATCAGGCCGCGCTGACCTAGTCTACAAGCGCATAAAGTGAATCGGCGAGGCGTACAAGTCAAAGCGGCGTATTGTGGAATAAATCAACGGCAAAGCTTCAAATCAATAAGATTCAACGGCGAGGCGTCAGTTCAAATGTCGACAAGACGTAATCAATGGTCCCTCGACCCGTGCGAGATGGAAGCCAACCAAGTTCGCGACACGGACTCGGCGGCCAGGAACAAAAGCGGCGAAAAAAATGCGGAACAAAACCAAACCGAGCCAAAGCGGCGTTGGCCAAAACCGGACACCGTTTGGAGTCCCGCAAGGCGGACACCATTGATGTCCGGCCAAGGCGGACACAATAATGGTGTCCGGGCCAAAACCCCTCTCTCCCATGTTCATTTGCCTATAAATAGGTGGGGTCTTGGTTTCAAGAACGGATTTTGGATTTTTCGAGAGAGCTCGCGAGAGATCTACAGTCGTCGTGCATACCGTTCGAGCACCAGCGAGCACGACTCGGTCGGCGTCCGGATCTTGTCGTGAGGTAAGCAAATTCGGTCGGCTCTGAGAATAGCTGTGATTTTCCTAGTAGATCTCACCGCTCGGCGATCCGGCTCCTTCGTGAGTGTGATCCCGAAGGCGATCCTCTCCTTCGTGAGTGTGATCCCCTTAGAACGCTTCGTTTCCTTCGTGAAATGAGCCCCTTCACGTCTGTAGTTCCAGAACCGGGTTTCCACGGATCGAATTGCGCGGTGGTCCACGGACGAATAAAAAGTCCCCGACACAGGCGAAGAACCCACACAAGCGAGGATCCCGTATAATAGAGATCCGAGCGTTTGTTCACTCAGGAAGAAGTTGTAATTTTCTTTGTTTTCATTGTACGCCTTAAATAAAAGGCAATTTTTCTTTTGTTCGAATTTTGTTGTAGGCCCAAGAAGCTGTAAACAAATTCAACAACAATGAATAACAAAACAATTTTCCCCGCGAACAACAGGCAAGTGCAGAGAAGAATTATTGGCTAGTCACGCAATCAGTCAACTGAGCTGGCGATAGTTAGCTTCGAACTAGCGAGGAAGCGAATTCAGATTTCCATTGAGGGTGAGCTTGTTGGCTCATCCGAGTTAGTAATAACAAGGCCTCGTGTAGCCGATTACAATGGGTTCAATATCATTAAGGACAAGACCCTCGTTGTCCTCGGACTCCTGATCGGCCTCATTACCGCTATCGGGTCTTCGATCGGCACTTTATGGGCCCGATTGAGTCTTAGTAGAGCAGCGAGTCGGTGAAGTAATTCTCCACCCCTTTGAAGGGCTGTTTATCGGCGAATCTGTCTTCACTTGTCCATTCTTGTCCCGTACTTTAGGCATTGATGCAAAGTAGATGGGGCGATCACGATTGCCATGGATCCATGGTCGGTACGGACATGTTGTAAGATGGCTCGGCGTCGATGGCGTAGCGAGGTTACTTCGTCTTCATATTGCCTAGGGGCACTTGGCGGATCTGTGAACCCAATCACCTAGCTCGAAGTTCCGACAACGGTCAAGCAATAAATGCAGCACCGTAATGCCCTCGGGTATCCTACAAAGCACTGGAGAACCTGAGAGGATTGGAGGAATCAAATACTGGAGCTAATTTCAAAAGAAATTCATCTATCGACCTCTGGTCAAGATTTCGGCAGTGGTCAGACAGAAAATGCGGTACCGTAATACCTTCAGCAATCCTACAAAGCACTAGAAAGACTGAAAGGAACAAAGAGATCGAACGCCAAGGTCATTTATAGGTCCTATAACGCCGACTGAAGGTGAAGGACTCATCATATCCAAAGTATCCCAGAATCGAGACTGAGATACTTTGGAGGTATTCAGAAGCGCCTAAAACCGCTACAAATATCAAAGCGACTCGTGACGGTGGAGTGACAACCGGCGACCCATCCGACAACGCGACCTAGTCTACGCCACAAAACGCATAAAGTGAATCGACGAGACGTACAAGTCAACGAAGCGGCGTATTGTGGAATAAATCCAACAGCAAAGCTTCAAATCAATAAGATTCAACGGCGAGGCGTCAGTTCAAATGTCGACAAGACAGAATCAATGGTCCCTCGACCCATTAACGAGATGGAAGCCAACCAAGTTCCGCGACACGGACTCGGCGGCCAGGAACAAAAGCGGCGAAAAAAATGCGGAACAAAACCAAACCGAGCCAAAGCGGCGTTGGCCAAAACCGGACACCGTTTGGAGTCGACAAAGGCGGACACCATTGGTGTCCGGCCAAGGCGGACACCAATAGTGTCGGCGGCCAAAACCCCTCTCCCATGTTCATTTGCCTATAAATAGGCCGAGGGGTCTTCAGCCAAGGGCGGATTTTGGATTTTTGAGAGAGCTCGCGAGATCTACGAGCCGTCGCCGCACGCCCGAAAGCACCAACGAGCACGACTCCGCCGACGCCGATCTACAATCGCGAGGTAAGCAAATTCGGTCGGCTATGCATAATAGCGTGATTTTCCTAGTAGATCTCACCGCTCGGCGATCCGGCTCGCCGTGAGTGTGATCCCCGGCGATCCTCTCCTTCGTGAGTGTGATCCCCTTAGAACCGTTTCCTTCGTGAAATGAGCCCTTCACGTCTGTAGTTCGAACCGGGTTTCCACGGATCGAATTGCGGTGGTCCACGGACGAATAAAAGTCCCCACACGTGCGAAGAACCCACACAAGCGAGGATCCCGATAATAGAGATCCGGCGTTTGTTCACTCGGGAAGAAGTTGTAATTTTCTTTGTTTTCATTGTACGCCTTAAATAAAAGGCAATTTTTCTTTTGTTCGAATTTTGTTGTAGGCCCAAGAAGCTGTAAACAAATTCAACAACAATGAATAACAAAACAATTTTCCCCGCGAACAACAGGCAAGTGCAGAGAAGAATTATTGGCTAGTCCTGCAATCAGGTCACTGAACTGCTGATAGTTAGCTTCCGAACTAGCCGAGGAGTAAGCGAATTCAGGATTTCCATTGAGGGTGAGCTTGTTCGGCTCATCCGAGTTGGTAATAACAAGGCCTCCGTAGCCGATTACAATGGGTTCAATATCATTAAGGACAAGACCCTCGTTGTCCTCGGACTCACAGTCGGCCTCATTACCGCTATCCGGGTCTTCGATCGGCACTTTATGGGCCCGATTCAGAGTCTTGGTAGAGCAACGAGTCGGTGAAGTAATTCTCCACCCCTTTGAAGGGCTGTTTATCGGCGAATACTGTCTTCACTTGTCCATTACTGTCCACGTACTTTAGGCATTGATGCAAAGTAGATGGGACGATGCAATTGCCATGGATCCATGGTCGGCCCAACAGCATGTTGTAAGATGGCTCCGCGTCGATGACGTAGCAGGTTACTTCCGTCTTCATATTGCCTAGCTGGCACTTGAGGCGGATCTTCCCAAGCGGTCGCGTCCCAGTGGCGTTGAAGCCAAAAATAGTGGTGGTCGTCGTAGACAACCGCTTCTGAGGTATCCCCAGGGACTTGATGAGTGTCAAGGGGACAATGCTCAAAGCCGATCCCGGGTCCACTTGGATTCTATCCACTTTGGAGGAGCCGACATATCCTGTGAAGTAAAGAGGCCTGTCGTGAGACGTGCTATTGATGAGCATGTCTTCAGGGGTGAAGGGGATACAGGGGATCTGTCGTCTGGACGCCTGGCAGCACTGTGGGCAACCTTTCTCCGCTTCTTCATCAGGGACGGTAGAAAAATATGCGGTAAAGGCTTCCGAATTGGCCAGAGCCTCTCGCAGAGCCTCCCGGGTGGACTTTGATAGACGCAGGAGCTCGTACAAAGTGATCCTGGCTGGGATGTTTGCTAATTGCGAGAGCACATTAAACCGGAAGGACGGGTTGCTTGAGCTTGGTTTGTCGGCATTCGCCTGAGGTGCCGGCGATGATCCTGCCGATGGTTTCGCCAGGTTATCTGTGGCCGGGGGATAATTCTTAGCGAAATCCCTCCCTGCTCTTGTGACGAGTACCGTTGCCTCTTCATCAGAGTCGGTGAGGGTTGTTACCCCCTGTTCGATTCCATCCGGAATTGCTGAGATGACATTGCAGAGTTTACCCCTCCGTTTGCCTTTCTGCGCCGGCTTGGAAGTCCACTGCTCGTCTTTGAGGAGGTCAGGGTGAACCCACATGATTTGTCCTGATGGTAAAGTTTGTGGTACCAAACCTTTTTCCTGCTGATTGTGAGGATCGGTGTTAATGATCCTCACCGCCTCGAATAGGTATGATACTTCCCATGTGGACTTCTGTGGAGGCCCATTCCGAATTTTAAGGTGACCATGTTCGTGGTCACGTTCTTTTGGACTTTCTCCTTTTTCAAAACCCCCGCCTCAAAGAGAGCCTGAAGTTTGTCCTTGAGGATGTAACACTTGGCCGTCGGGTGACCAACAAATCGGTGGAACGCGCAATAGTTTGGGTCGTCCGTCTTGCCCACTTCTTCAGGCCTTGCGGCCTCTGGAAGCTTGATCCTATTGCTCTGAAGGAGTGTGTCGAAGGTAGGTACTATCCAATCTTCTTTGAAATCGTATTGCCTTTGAGGGCGCTGCCCAAGTGGCTTGGATTTCTGGTGTTGAGCGTCTTGGGGGCCGGATTAGAATCGACAGCCATGGTTTCCTTTCCCTTCGACCGAGGATGGTTTTTGGTAAAAGTCGGTTCAGAAGTTCCCTTTTTGTGCTGAGGTTCTTTAGCTTCCAGGCGCTTGATCATGTTCTCCACTTGTTCACCTTGGCGGACCAATTCTTTCCACGTCCGGGTTTCCACAGCACCGATTTTGGACAAGATGCCGATCGAAAGGTTATTGCGGCACATCTCGATCAGTGTGGTATCAGCTACCTGATCCCGGCAATGTAATGACCGATTCCTGAACCTCTTCACGAATTCGTTGACCGATTCCGTTTTCTTTTGCTTCTCGGCAATTAGGGTCGCCATTGAAACTTCAGTGTCATCGTCGAAGAAGCGGGCCAGAAGCGACTTCTCCAAGTCGGCCCATGATTTGATAGAGCGGGTTGAGCTACGGAACCATTCAAAGGCTACCCCTTCGGGTGCTAATGAACAACAGCGTAAGGATGGGATCGCTCCCAAGAAGAAACTCGTCGGGACAGAAGTAGTAAATGTCTTTGTGAGGAGATCCTTTCCGTCGAACCGGTCAACCCATAGGCTTGAATTTTGCCGATAGGGAACTCGTATCCCACTGCTGGATACGGCGGACCACCCGGCTTCGTTCATGTTCTTCTGGAGCTTCAGGGCATCAAGTTGATTCTGAAACTCGTCAAACCTTTTGTCCCGCGGTTTGCTGCCAGATTGCGAGGCCTTACCTAAAGATCTGGAGGAGTAGCCGGAAGGTGACTTGTGCTCATCCTCATTGTCTGTTGCGTGAGGAGTGAGGTCCCGTTCTTGATTCTTCCGACCCCTCGGATGATTTCGCGAAGGCTTCTTTTTCTTCTTTTGTAGCAGTTGTCCCATTATCTCCTTCATGGAGTCGATGGCGGCTCGCTGTTTGGAGATTACGGCTTGCTGTTCGGATATTGCGGCTTGCTGCTCCTCAAACCTTTTGGTCCACTCGTCGGAACCTCCGGTCATGTGCACCCTCGCATGCTTACCGTAGGCCGAGCTTGATGTCTGGGACGTCGCCTCCGCTGAGCAAACTTCTTCCTCGTTGTCGCGGATGGAGTTCAACCGCGCGTAGTCAAACGGGATGGCTGCACCGGTTTGGAGACGTGTGTGTCGGTAGACACCTTCACGTCCTGTTGGGAGGCGCCTCAGCCCCAAAGCAAACTCTGAGTCCGAAGAATCCGAGTATTTAGCTTTATCCTTCCCTGTCATGTTGATGGAGGCAGCTCGTAACTCCGGACCATTAGTAGCCTGCTTCTTTCGAAGATTGCGCCTTCGGCGGGGAGGCCTTACTCTCCGATGTGGTTGAGAAAGCCTTTCCCATACTGATGATTTCAAGGCAGACCGACAAATACCGAAAATACCGGATAAGCTTTTCACAATGGCACTGAGGATTCACCTCTTGAATTGCGCTTGTGGGTCAGATGGTCTCTGAGGTCTCCTGTGGGCTGGAGACGACAACCCGTAGTATCAGAGGGGTCGTCGGTGCACTCGGGTGTGGTGAGTTCAAAGGAGCTCGGGCGAGAACGCTTTGGAACTCCATGTGTTGAATTCAAGCGGTCTTGTCTTGTCAGGCGAGATATCGCTGCTCGGGCGAAGCCTCAACCTCGACGGGTCGCCCATCCGCCGCCAATCACGTGTCAGATCACTTGTCATTTTGCCTTTTTGTTAAAGGTTTGACGAGCGAAGCCCGCCTGATTTGGTGGGTTCGCCTGTCCTGCTCGGTCCGCCCGAATGGGGAACCTTGCTGTTAGAATGAATTTTGCCAAGTCCGCCACTTTTAGGGGTCTTGCCGCCAGAGCGAAGCTCGCCTTCATAGGGGAGCTCGCCTGATTTAGGGAGCCCGCCAGGACTGTGGACTATGCGTCCCGGCTTGGTTCTCTTTTGGTCTGAATAGTAATTCAAACCATCCAGGGAGGTGGAAGCAGTCGCTTCCCGGTGTGCAATGGTTTATCGTCGTCGCTGCTTGGCCCTCTTGGAGAGGGGAAAATCCGCATCGACGGTGAAGGCGTGATCCGCGCCGAGGCGAATCGTCCTCTCTTCCACGCGGGGCTCGGAGGACTGCTTGGCAACCCAGCAAGCGGTTGTTTGGCTTGCACTCTTGGCCATTGGTTCGGCCTTGGCTGGTTTGGGGGAGATAGAACCCCCTGCTGAAATTAGGGTAGAACACTTAGGCATAGCTACCTCGGCCGCTTGGAGCTGGGCTACACGCGCAACTCTACGGTATCGACGGGAGGTCTTATCGCCAGAGGAGGAGGAAGATAAATACTCTTCATACTTAGCTTGATCGAACTCGATCACAAGGGACTCGACTGTTGTCCCTTTCGCAATGTCGTCGAACTGCGCCACCACCATCTCGGTTGAGGAAACGGTTCCTCCCACTGTGGTCGCCATCTTCTATTTGGTGTAAAAATATCCTCTCGGATTTGTATTATTTGAATTGCTTGTTTACAAATCAAGAATCTCTTTTACAACGGCGAAGGAAGGCCCTTCTTGTTTAACGTGGGTTCGCCGCGATAGGATGCCTCCCTCGATGCTCGGTGAGTTTGCTTCCCTTATGCGATTCGATCAACGCCGCGACGAGCTTCGCGACTCGAGAAGCTCCAAATGGTTGAGTTCGGTTCTACCCGAGCTTGCTTGGACGGGCTGCGATGCAAGAGTTTGCAAAGAGCTCGAAAGCCTCCAAATCTGAGGGTTCAGATGGAGTCTACTTCAACAATCCAAGCTTTTGCTCAGAACTGAGCTAATGGAGCAAGAGAGCAACCCTTTGGCTTGCTTTTCTTCTTCTCAGCGGTAGTTTTACAACCTTGTTGCCAGCCTCAGATCTTCAGCCTTCAACCTTCCAGCCTTCGCCCCTTTTCTTGTTGCCAAGGAGGCTTATAAATAGGCCAAGGGGTGGGATAGGCCACCCCTTTGACTTGTGGGATGTGACCACTGATAGGTGAGGCGCCATGCCCTCTAGGCTGCGGGATGTGACGCTATAGGGGTAATGAGAGCCATGTCTCATCATTACCCAAGATGTGAAAGTGGGTGGGCAGGCGAGCCTTTTGAATGCTCAGGCGAGCTTGCAGGCGAGCTTGCCGAACGAGGTCAACTGGCGGGCCTCTTGCGGGTGTGCTTGCTTCGCAGGTGGGGTCAGCTGGCGGGCCCCTTGCGAACGTGCTTGATTCGTAGGCCAATGAAGCATGCAGGTGCGGTTGAACTTGTATAGGCGAGTTCTCCTAACGGGCGAGCTTCGCCGAGCAAGTGGCCACCCCCTTGACTTGTGGGATGTGACCACTAATAGGTGAGGAGCGCCATGCCCTCTAGCTGCGGGATGTGACCGCTATAGGGGTAATGAGAGCCATGTCTCATCATTACCCAAGATGTGGAAAGTGGGTGGGCCCACTTTCCCAGCAAGCGCGCATTAATCGCTCGACAGCGAAGCGGGCGAGCTTGAGAGTTGTTTTAAACGCTCAGACGAGCTTGTGGAACGGGCGGGGCCAACTGGCGGGTCCCCTCATCGTGCGAGCTGGTGTCCGTTGTGCAGGCAAGCCCCTTGCAGGCGTGCTTGGTGCACCGGCGAGGTTGCCTGGTGAGCGATGTTTGACTCATGTGGGTGAGCTCATGCGCGGGGCGACCTCGTCTTGCGAGTTCGTTAGGCGGCTCTTGAGCTCTTGCAGGCGAGCTCAACGAGTGGGACGACCTGGTGCGGGCGAGTTCGTTAGACAGGCGGCTCTTGAGCTCTTGCAGGCGAGCTCAACGAGTGGGACGACCTCGTGCGGGCGAGTTCGTTAGACAGGCGGTAGGAGTTTTGGGCGAGCTCGCCCAATAAGCTGTGTTGAGCTCGTGCAGGCGAGTTCATCCCTTTGACTGGCGGGGTTGGCGATTTTTCCCGCCTACAGAGAAATAATATAGATGGAAAGTATATATATGCACTAGTTTTTTGGTCAATATAGAGAGCACTAATCTCATTTCTCGTTGTATTCAAAGCATTAGAGTATCTGCTTTGCTTCATTCCCCTTGAAGATAAAGTCATGTGTTTGTATTTTTGTCGCTAGTTACATCCACAAAGCCATGCTCATGCATATCAGGTATGCAAGTGGTGAAGTTATTTAACAATTTATTATTGTGTGTTAGTATGAATTATAATTTAACTAATCTAACATAATGTTCTATCTTTAATAATTTATTGGATTTATTGCTTATATATTACTTGGACGCATGCATGGATGAGAATTATAGAACTGAGGGGGATTTTTTTAACTATTACTTGTTGTTATATTTTCCGACAAATTTTGTAACATTGGATCAATTTTCATCCTCCTGTATCAAGGGTTCCTTTTGTTTTCCTACTACTAGATAATAGTGGCAATAATATATGAAATACTTCTTCTTGTCTCATATTAAGTTTTATTTACAATTCATATAGTTAAATTAGGTTAATTTTACATATCCATGTTGTCTTTTTGCTGATTATATTTTTATAAATCATGTTACATGAATAGGAAACAAAGTGAAGTAGGAGTTGTATCTAGTAGCTGGGACCAACGTCGTCGATTGGCTGCCACTCATGTTATTTCAGTTGTGGTAAATTGGTTAATGCGACGAAGGATATATCATAGAAATCATGTAGCTCGACCCATTCAACAGTCATATGAAGAAAGATAAAGCGTGCATGAGGAACTCATACACCATATTAAAACAAGCTCAAAAGCACGCACCGTAATAAGAATGGGTCTAGAAACTCTTAACAAATTATGTGACATTCTTAAAATACACGGTGGTCTGACAAGCACACGTCTAGCATCAGTTGAAGAACAAGTCATCACTTTCCTTATCATCTTAGGCGTGAACTCATTTAATCGTACAATAATTCTATTGGAAGACATATTTCTTCAACAACCTGATGGATCAAAAATTCCTTTAGAAATTACCAACAATGTTAGGTTCTGGCCTTATTTTAAGGTAAGTGCAACAATACACCCTTTATTAGAGGTAAAAAATTGAAACCTATAAATAGTATTTAATATATATTTATGTCAGGATTGTGTAGGGGCCATTGATGGAACACATATTCGTGTTAAAGTTTCCAGTGAGCTTGCACCACGCTATCGGGGTAGAAATGGGCATCCAACTCAAAATGTGTTAGCTGCATGTTCATTTGATATGAAACTTACGTATGTCTTAACTGGATGGGAAGGTACTGCATCCGATTCGAGGATAATAAAAAATGCCTTAAGAAGAGAAGATAATTTCAAAATTCCTGAAGGTAATCATTAACTAAAATAATTTATTTTAAAATTACTCATAAGATTAAGTATTCCTATATAGTGATGTCACCCATCTTAATAGGCAAATACTATCTTGTTGACTGTGGAATTATGCATCGAAGCGGACTCATGGCACCATATAGAGGTGAATGATATCACTTGAAAGAATATTCTACTCGGCAACCTCAGAATCATCGAGAATTGTTCAATCTTAGGCATTCGTCCTTACGCAACACAATTGAGAGATCGTTTGGTGTATTGAAGAGAAAATTTCATATTATAGGCTCAACTGAGCCGAGATACTCTATTGACACTCAAAGTGAAATTATTTTAGCTTGTTGTATCCTACACAATTACTTAATGGGTGTGGATCCATATGAAGAATTAATAGTTGAAGTGGATCGTGAGCTTGAACAACAAACAAGTGAAGCAGCTACTACTCATGCTCCTCTAGATGATGGCCAAGATGTTGAACATGCAAATACTATTAGGGACCTTATAGCAATGAACATGTGGACTGATTATTTAGATAGTTAAATATGAAATGATCTATTGACTTTTTGTTTATGTGAGGAAAATACATTTATGTGGCAATTTTTATGTTCTCTGAATATTTAGTTCTTATTTCAATTAGTGAATGTGATCTTTTTATTTTATATTATAATATGTTGGTTGTTTTAATATCGATTAAGAAGTCACATAGTGAATGTACAGATGATGAATTTACAATTACATTTTATTTGTAAATTGTAAATGCATTGTATTTGTTTAATTGTCTTTTTGTTAAGAAGCCATGTAACTATTCACACCACAATTGATTTATGTTACTTGAAAATGATTCATGATATCTCAATTAGATACAATTGGTTAAAGCGTCACAAATAATTTAGGACATCAAATTTGAAATCTTTCTCTTATTGTGGTGCATCAAAGTTTTTACTTTTAGAAATTTTATTGTTGTTTTTATTGGTAGGATATCTTTATTCTTTTGAATAGAACAATTGTTCTTCCAAACTTATGTTCCACTCTGAATATTTACTACTTATTTCAATTTGTGCATGTGGTTTTTTTTTCCTTTTATATTACAATAAATTTTATGTTTTAATATGATCTTTTAACTTGTATGATAATGTTGTACAAATAACATGAGGAAAAGAAAAAGTATAGGTTCTGATCCAATTGAGGGTGTAGATGAAAGCAAGCAAGATAAAGTTCAGTGGACTGAGAAGATGGATGAGTATTTGATTGACGCATCAGCAAACCATTGGAAATAGAGTACAAGTGCTGCTTTATCTAATGTCTCTAAAGAATTATCTGAAAAATTAGAGATGGATATCAACAAAGATAGGGTGAAAATTTGTCTGAAAACTGTTAAGCAAAAGTTTAACAGCTGTTTTGACTTACTCAAAAACCTAAGCGGGTTTGCTTGGTGTCCAGTTACAAGTATGTGGATGGCTGAACGTGAAACTTGGGAGCCTTTGTTGAAGGTATGTGTATTTTTCTTGGTTCCTCTCATTGGTTGTTTATATTTGATGATTTTTTTCTTTTTTGGCTAATTGTGTATTTTTTTTTAAACAGGCAAATCCTGAGGCATCAATGTATATGAACCATCCTATGACATGCTGGCTTCTAGGGGTGAGATATCTATCGAGGCTTTCCCGAGTTCTAATGAGGATACTGTGCATTCAACACCTCTGACACCAGAACTTTCCACAACAACATCTTCGAAGGTCAAAAAGAAGAAAGGTAAGGAGGCCCATGCTAAAAAGGAAGTAGATAAAGAAGTTATATTGGTTATAGAAGCAGTAAACAACGTAGCAGAAGCACTTAGGGAGGGGAATGCTCTGTATGCTAAGCTCAGTCACTTACTTTCACTAATGCACATATTCATGAGGAGTTGTTAGCGATTGGAGTTGAAAAAGAAGTACTAAGCAAAGCATACCTTAACCTAGTCAAGGATCCAGACATGAAGGGTGCATTCTTTGGCGTCCCTCGTGAAGAGCGCAAGGCTTTGGTGATGGATATGCTGTCTGCATAGAATATATGAGTGATAATCTATGCTAAGAATCACTTTTGTTATTTTCTTTAGAACTTCTAGATGGCAACTCTTTTATCTTGACTTATTTTATTTGCTTTGGAACTTCTAGATGACAACTCCTTTATCTTGACTTATATTATTTGCTGAACTTCTAGATGAGCTTTTATCATGACTTATATTAGTTGCAAGCCTGTTCAAATTTGTTTTATATATGTTTTTAGTTGAATAATGGTTGTGGTTCATGGTTGTGGTAGCTGCTGTTATGATTCATGATTGTGAATTGCCTTGATTCTATTTTGGATCTCTTGGCTGAATGAATGAAGTTTGATTCTATTTTCCCTTCTATTATGAGTCTTTTTCCTTTCACTTTTTCTATTACGCTTTTTCTAGTTGTTAATGAATCTATTTAATTTTCTTACCTGCTCCGCCTTGGTTGGGTCAGTCATGGGCTTATTTGGGTTTCAATCTGGTTATTCTTCTTCAACCTCTTGCTGCAGGGCTTCGTATTGGAGGCTGACCGTCGACAGCAAAGGTAATATCTTCGAGTTGGGTTTGCAAATGGGTCTATTCTTAGGTGATGAAAAAAGATAGCTTTTTTATCTACTATTTGAGCAGAGATTTTATGGAGTCTTGTGGTTGAGAGTGAAGGTGTGAAGATGATGGAAGGTTGTTTTTGTAAAAAGAATGAAATGAAGGTGCAGGTTATACATGACAGAGTTTCCTAGTCTAACCAAACTCATAAGTAATAAAATTATATTTTATTTTATTAAAAGGGCAAAATGGTCAAGTAGCTTCCCTTCCCTTCCCTTCCCCTACTCTAAACAAACACATATTATAGTGTACCGTCTCATCCCCTCGTTGTCTATCCAAACACAAATGAATACATTCCATTCTTTCCCTTTCCACTCCCTCCCCTTGGGTTTAAGTCAATCACTCCCCTCCCCTCCCTTCCTTTGTATCCAAACCGACCGTAAGTGTAGGTTCAAGGCACGAAACCACCTATACTAATGCATAGAATTTATGCCCATACATACATGTTTATTATATATTTTGTTCTTTTAATTTCTTGTTTTGTTACCTTTGATATTTGCTTTGAGGGGGGATTGTTGGATAAATAACTACCAAATCAAATATAAAGATATAACCAAATTAATTAATTAATTAATTAATATTTAAAAGTTAGTTAGATTTCTCACGTTCTCAGGAACGTGAGAAATTCTTAAGGCTAAAAGATCCCTCTTTCTGTTTCTTCATAACGGGTCCTTTTTCCCTTATAAAAAGAGACCCTGTGAGGAGATAAAACACACACATAAATAAGAAACTCCTCTTTCTCTTCTACTTCTTCCTCTCTCAATATTTGCTACTGTTTTCCGGGCTGCTTACTCAAGGGTCTTCATCCCCAACATGGTCGTGCACGCTAGGGTTCCGGTAGAGAAGGGATCGTAATGCTAAGGAGTATTTCGCCTTGGCTGATCACACGAGATCGGCAAGTATCTCTTTAGGGCAGTGGTTTGCCATGCTTTCCTGAGACCGGTAAAACCATTCCTTTAATCTTACTCAATAAATAAATACAATGATGAATTCTAGTCTAATATTAAGTAATGCTTAGGACCTGTTGATGTATGCCCACCTTTCATGCAAACATATAGTACTCAATAATTTGACTTCTTGTTTACTGAAAAATGTTACCACGACATTTCATTTACAAGCTTTCCTGTATTGGACACTGGACAGTAGACGACATTTGGAGACTCTGGACAGTAGAGGACTTTTGGAGACTCGTGTCCTATGACCCGGACACACTACTTAAGTACTTATATAATAAAGAAGAGACAGAATATGATTGAATTTACGAAAAGAAAAATTTAACAAAGTACGTAGAATGGATCTAAGTGGGAAGAGTAGAAAGAAGTATTAACAAGCAAAATAACTTTTATGGTCATCCAAAATTATGCCATATTTTTACTTAACAATGTCAATGCATGTTATGATATAAACAACCATGAGTAGGCTGTTATTCTTCTAAGTATGTGATTAATACGCACGCATGCACACACGCACACAGACGTACGTATTTACATACGTACATATGTATAGACATACATACATACATACATGGTATGTACATACATACATACACGTCACATCTCCCCGTTCCACTTGGTTAAAACTTTCCAAATCGAACACTTGGCACTGACGCCTGAAATTTTCTTTCTCATCTTCTTCAAAACTGAAGTTAGCTCTAGAAATTGTCAAAAGAGTATCCTTTCAATCCTAACAAGATGAACAACTGAGGAAATCAAAGAAGCCAATAGAACCAAATCTTATCTCCAATTAAAACTCAATTTTCATTAACTGGAACATAATCTTATGAATAATGATAATAATTAAACGCTCATGAACAGGAGCACCTACTACCTTATATTCTTCACTATTCTAGAGCATTCAAGATTAATGTAACAATAAGCTTATACTAGTAGAAATAGGCTCATTTGTGATGGTGTATCCCGTCACGAATACCCCCATTCCCGTCAAAAGTACGCATCCCTAATGAGACGCCATCACGGATATGTCGTCAGCAACAATGCCGTCAGAAATGCGCTCATTGGTGGCGGGCGCTTGTCAGAACTTCATATTACTGACGGCACATTGGTGACGGCACTATTCATGGCGGCCCATCGTTAGCGATGGGTATTTGTGATAGCATTTGCCGTCACAAAAGAAAAATAGTCTTGACGAAAATCCCGTCAGAAATAAATATTTATGACAGGCGAAGAACATTGGTGATGACGAGGTCGTAAAAAATACGCATTAGTGACTACGTTGCCATCACAAAAGAAAAAAACAATCTTGATGAAAATTCCGTCAGAAATAAACATTTATGACGGGCTTTGCCGTCAACGAAGTAAGAACATTGGTGACGACGTTGTCGTAAAAAATACGGATTAGTGACATCGTTGCCATCACAAATGCACAATCGTTATGGCGTCGCCGTCAGCAATGTGGTTTTCGAATTAAAAAAATACATTCGCACAGCTGCTTTCCCTGTATACAAACAATGCATATTCATAGTCTATATTCATAAATGTCCACAACCCTGTATACAAACAATCCATATAGACGATATTCACAGATATCCGCAAACACAACAAGAAAATCATCATAATAATCAGATCACAATATCAAGTACCTTCACACTTCATAATACCTCTCATACATTCCAAATATGCAAAATATCAAATATCAGCAATCTAATCAATCACACCAAATCCACAAATATCCATAACACAACATGACCATAATGAGTTTAAATCTCCCTCATACATGTACGTCTAAGATAGAAAAAAGATAAAAACTCACGAAGTGAGGCCTTCCACCTAATACAAACTTGATGAACAAAGTTTAAATCTCCCACATACATGTACGTCTAAGATAGAAAAAGATAAAAACTCACTAAGTGAGACCTTCCGCCTCATCCAGTTCCTCATCTCGATCATTGGCGATGTCTCCATTCATGATCAAGCATTCCCCACTGGCCATCACCACGCCAATGAAAACAAGTTCAGACGATTCATGCATTTTATGTGTTGTGCATAATCATGTGTTACGTAGATAAGCATACCTATCCACTGTGGGACCCGCTGGCTATAATCTGTATTTGTGAAGAAAAAAATTGCATAAAGGACATGAACACCGATGGATCAACCTTGTCTTTACAACACTTCAAGATTTGCGCAGAGACCACTCCTCTAGTAGCACTAGAAGGGACTGTGGACATGCACTCTACTAAAATGTCCATCAATATGTTCCCGGCAACTTGCCCCTCCAAGAAACTCATCGCTGTCGAGACGATTTCGAATGCCATATCAGAGTAGTCTTGTTGCATGTATGATGATACCACAAGGGGTGCTGTCAAGGTCACAGTATTGGGTGTTGTGGGCTGGAATGACCTTGCAACCTCTGAGCTCCCACTCCCATCCACCTGTCTTAATTCTTTTTCGGTTCACCTAATACCAAATCACCCACCTTGGAATTCTCCTCAATACTTAGGCTAAGTGTGTGTTCGTGCTAAAACGTGTCAAGATTACAAGTGCACAATCAAGTTATAGTATAGTGTTCAATGCCGATCCATGAGGAACATTGTTTTTAGAAAAACTTCGAGTTTCGATTCATAACATGAATGTAGACAGTTAGGAGTGAAGTGACAATAAATGTGTTGGTTTTGGAGATTTGGTTGTGTGTATAACTATGTGCAAAATAAAATAAAACTTGATTAAGAGGGAAGAAAAAGAATAAATAAATTGGAGGAAATGAAAACAATAAAATAAAAGAAACTCAAGAAAAGAGGAAAATAAAATAAAATAAAAATGAGGAGTTCAAGAATAGATATGAGGAATCTAAAATTGAATCGCTAGTTTATTTCTCTCAAGAATTATGAACTAGTCTCTTTTTATCTTTTATCAAAATTTCCTTTAGATTTACTAAGTGTAGAATATCAAACCATTTAAGGAGATTGTACTCTATCAAATTATCACCCAAGTCAAATTCACATTCATGAAAAGAAAATCAATTAGAGACTAATCCTAGAATTCATAAGTGTACCCATTAAACCATTTAAGGAAAGGCGGGGTTATCAAATTCCCTTCTAGATCTCTAGTTAATTATCTTAACATGATCATTTTAGCACAAGAGAATAATTCACAAATTAATAAGAAAACTAAACTAGTTTCATACAACTTTTAATTCCTACAAGAATTTAATTCCACATTGCAAAATGAAAGGAAAATCTAAACTAGGAAAGAAAAAGAAATTAATTACAATAATAAAAGAAGAACAAATAAAAGTAAAATCTAAATTATGAACATAAAAATAAAAATTATTTACAAAAAGAAAAGTAAGAACAATAAATAAAAACCTAAGCTATGAACATGAAAATTAATTACAAAAGGAAAATAAAGAAAAAGAAAATAAAACTAACTAATTACAAAAATAAAATAAAATGCATGCAAATAAATCTGACTACAAATTAAAAGTCTTGAGACAATAATAAAAGACATGAAAGTAAATACGGAAATTAAATCTAATCTACTAAAAGAAAATAAAACAAAAAGAAAAAGAAAGAAAGGGAAAAAGGAGAACTTACATTCAAGAGGGTTCTAACCTCTTGAAGAAGAAAAGTTTCCATCTCCATACTCATCTTCACCCAATCAAGAGAAAAAGAAAAATATGAAGAGGTGAAAAAAATTATTTTATTAAAAATTTGGAAGGTCTTCTCAATCAAGAGTAACCCTACTCTCCAAATAAGAGTTTAGAAAACTTTTCCACACTTTAAACTCTCACTCTCCACCTCTATTTATACACCAATACACTCAACCCTAATTTTTAAAATATATTAAAATCCATAAAACCGAGTAAAATAACCAGATCGTACTAACCATTGCACTATGCATCGATGCCAACATCGATGCCTCCCTTGCACCTTTGCCGATTTTGCTGAATTTTCTAATTTTTTCTCTTTGGGCTTCTTGGCTTGGGTTTCCTTGGCTTCCATAAAATGGAGAATAATATTGATAAGTGAGATATTTGAGGCTTTTTACTTGAAATAATATTTATTTGAGCTTTTATTCAATTACCAACAAATTAAGACAAAAGTTATTATTAGCAAATATATTTATTCAATTTAACAAGATAATGAGGGTATAAAAGTGCAATAAAATGTGATAATCAGTGGGTCCTGGCTACCTCTCGCTATTAGAGTCTCAGCAAAAACAGCATCCAAGGCATCCTAGGATATAAAAATCAACAAAGAGATTAAATTATTAGATGCAAAAATAATCATATACTTCATAATTTATAGTCATACATTTATCAAAATTATATTACATGCAGAAGTTTAACTTTTTTCACTTTCTCCTTCCTTTTGTCAGTGTTAGCATAACCATCCTTTGTTGTACCAAAAGCCCTCTTGAACATTAAGGGAGCCGGCATATATGGGGCATTCTGAGATAAAAAGCATATTGAAAACAATATTCAATGCAAATAACTGATCAAATTCTATCTCTGCATCATTGTTAGATTCTAGAGCACTAAATAACTAGAGTATACAATAATATTGATAAGTGAGATATTTGAGGCTTTTTACTTGAAATAATCTTTATTTGCAATGTTAAATTGAAGGTCCAAAATTAGCAAAATTTAACATTGCAAATCATAGTGCGCAGCTGCAAACAGTTGCTAGTTTCCTAGAGCTAGAGCACATCTATCGAACAATGTACACGACATGATTGGCATGCTTTAACTACAAATCTTAACTATAAAAAATCAGAAAATGTATCCATCCACATTTATGGTTCAGTTTTCAGTTCCAAGTACCATCACAATTCTGGACCATTTGCCGCTTAAAAAAGAGGTACTAATGTGGCTCACATTAAAAGGACTTGATAATAGCTGAAGTATTAAGTAGGGGAATTTTTTATTGGGTTCAATGATACTGATAATAGCTGAAGTCTTAAGTAGGGGAATTGATTATAGCTGAAGTCTTAAGTTCAGTTCCAAGTATCCATCACAATTCTGGACCATTTGTCTTCTATGGGCATTGATAATAGCTGAAGTCTTAAGAAGGGGAATTTTTATTGTGTTCAATGGGACTGAAATCCAACGTCAACACACAAAAGGACTTGAAGTGTACACTTCTGACTAAGTGAAATTGCTACTTGATCGTTGAACAAATCAACAATATGAACAAAGAGTCTTGTGTATTTTGTCTACCTGTTTGAAGTCTCGTCAAGCAGTATCTACTCCCTCTAAAGCATTATGATTATCGATAACACGTAGACAATTCAAGAAGTACTGATACCCATATCTATTTCTTGATAGTATTTTAATTTATAGTATTATTTTTATATAGAACCCTAATATTTGTACCTCCTTCTTCCAGTAATCATCTCGGATTTGAGCAAATGATGTAGCCCCCTGTATGATGGTGATACTCCTTCTCATTGTAGTTTTCCTAATTTCGTTTACATTTATCCTTTAAAAACATGAATTTTAGCACAAAGAAAATAAAAATAATGTACAGCATTTACAATTAGATATATATTAAATCTCTTTATTCGAATGTTAATCACTCTATGGTCTAACTTACTTTGTAGTCTTGATTGTCCCATAATATCAAAAGAGCACTGAATCGATCTCGCTTCCAGAACCTCTCCCAATCGTATTCAATCTTCGTATGGTAATTCAACTTGAGCTCATACCTCCATACCCTAAGAGCATGATTATATTTTCCAGATTTCCCAAATAAATATTCCCAACCTTTAGGGTTCTCCTCGAGGTTGAAGAATCTCTGCAAATTAACATCTATATAAGTAAAAAAATTGAACAAAAAAGTATAAACGAAAGAGAAAATTAGTATAAGTTACCAAAAGCTATCGCCATACACGCTCTAGTAAATTGAAGGGCTGCTGCTCTGGCTCAAAAAAGGGGTTAGCAAAATCACTTCTCCGTGCTAGAATCTCGACATATGAGTTAAACTTGTTCGCCCATTTTCCGATTGGAACCCCATTTAATTGCCAAGTTGCAACAACACGAAAGCCCTCCGGGGTAATTTTCTCATCTATTCATTGGGTTGGCGTCCCAGCTTCTTGTATACCACCCCTCCTACAAAGTCAAAGAGAAAAGAAATGTTTAGCATTAAATGATGATTAAATTATACAGTTAA
The DNA here is from genome assembly GCA_012295165.1 of Asparagus setaceus. Lineage (NCBI taxonomy): Eukaryota > Viridiplantae > Streptophyta > Magnoliopsida > Asparagales > Asparagaceae > Asparagus > Asparagus setaceus. The sequence goes on from CM022706.1 coordinate 81,013,336, forward strand.
TAATTAATCATAAAATTTACCCTTTTTGAGTTCATGGTCACGTTTCGCCTTATTTACTCTAGCTTTAATGTCCTCCCACCGTTCCAGCAGTCGTTGGGCTGCCATGTATTTCTCCGTATGTTTGCTTATGTAATCGTTCACCACTGGTGGTAAAGGCCCAAACTCAATACCAGGAATATATTCTCGGAGGATTGGTGGCATTGGAGGGATTGTTGACAATGGCTCCTCGCCCTCACCTAAAGAATTAAAGGAAACATTCAGTACATGTGCATCTATCATGAATACTAAATATGGATTAATCATGAAGATATATTTTCTACTTACTAGGACTTGTGATAGGAGACAGTGTCAGTACTGGATCAGAGGGGGACAATGCAGAAGAACTTGAGGGGGACAGTATAGAGGAACTAGAGCCTGCTACATTGACTGTGATCGGTCAATGCTAGAGTTGGGAAATAGCTGCCTACTTAAACTCCTCGACATCTACAAGTTAAATTGTTAAGATGCAAAATAAAGTACAAGATTGTAAGATATATAATTTTTATTGTACAAAAGCAAAAAAGATGCATTTATCAAAATAGCTGCCAACTTAAACTCCTCGACATTTGCAAGTTAAATTGTTAAGATGCAAAATAAAGTACAATATTGTAAAATTTATATTCAGCTGCAATTTTTATTGTACTGAAGCAAAAAGATGCATTTGCATATATATTAAGGTTTTCATTTCACACTTTGCAAAATTCAGAAATCAAATCCTAATACATCTAACTATTATGAACCTAATACATCTAACTATTCTAAAATGCGCTCAATGCCTACAATGACATTTGGAATGTCAATCTGAATCTCCGGTTCATTCACATTAGACATTACATTCTGTGGGTAGGAGAAATAATCGACAACCACATTCGGTTCATTAAAATTGTCTGCAATATTATCTTCATCATCGATGCCAAAAGGTTGAACATAAGCTCTATGATCTTTGTACAGGACTACCCACTCATCTTTAACTTTAGGATCTTTCACATAAAAACATTGTGCCACCTGGTTTGCGAACATGAACTTTTCATCCTTATCTATTTCTTTATCGAGATTGACAATAGTAAACCCACAGCAATCCTTTTGCTTATTTGCAAGGGATCAACGAATCTAAAACATTATGTATTGGTGTTCATTTGCACATCCATAGTCATAGATTAACTCCACGATATCTTTTAGTCGTCCATAATATATCATAGTACTTTCAACTGGATTCTGATCTCTCGTGTTTGAAAAACATTCTCGCGAAAAGGTGGCCATAATACCACTACCATGTGCTACTTTCGTATCATCAACCTCGACTGTGTAAAATTTATATCCATTCATGTGGTATCCACCATAGCGTTGTACTGCATAGTAAGGATGCTTTGCATGAACCTTTACTTCTTCTCGTATTGGATTACCAAGGATAACATGTTTGCTAACCTAAAGTCAACATTAAAAAATAACAATCAAAATAACTTCTACTTAACTTTTTAATGTAAATTTTACACTATTAAATTTAACAGAACTTACAAAATTCTTCACCCAAACAGGAAATTCCCTAGCAAGTTTTTTTTAATGTCATGTGTTGCTATGCTACCGACTATTTTATTTTGTAGCTTTTCTAGATGTTTCCTATTATTACAATAAAAATATTTGTTGTTAAATTTAAATTAAATAACTTCATGGCAATCAAACTCTCAAGTGTTATATTACCTTTTGTATTTAGAAAATATTTCCAGATTGTTCAATACGTACGTATGAGCCTGATCTAACAATAAGTTACAATAATTTTTGTTTAGCCCACGAGGGTAGAGAAGTGTGTTCTCATTATTATTAGTAACTTCTTGATCTAGAGTTTGCACACCACGCATGAAACGAGAGGCAAATGAGAGACACTCGTTGGCCACATAGTTTTCAGCTATTGAACCCTCCGGACAAGCTTTATTATGAACTCGACATTTTAGGAAGCCTAAATATGTGAAAAAATGTTGGAGAAACTATCATTATATATGCATACATAACACATGTATTTCAAATGTATGAGAAAAGAGTAAGTAACCTCTCCATCGAATACATCCAACGGTAATGAACTGGTCCTCCTACATAAGCCTTCTCCGCAAGATATTGTGTAAGATGTACCATGACCGTAAAAATGATGGAGGAAAGAGCATCTCCATTTCATAGAGTGTTTCTGATACAGTTACTTCAAGATTCTTAAAGTAAGGCACGTCTATAACTTTGGAGCATAACTTCTTGAAGAATCCACAAAATTCCATGATAACCTTCACTGGCAACTTTAATGATTTGAGGACCTAACAAAATATTTGCATCTCAATCTTTGACATTGTAATGCGAGATGGAGGCAACTCGTATTTTTCTTGTCAACCAATCTTCTTTGGCTATAGCTCTTCACAGATGTTCAATGCATTCAGATCCTGACGAGCTCTAAGATCATCCTTAGATTATTAGCATCTTGCAATAGTGTTGACACAAGATTGTCGCAAAAATTTTTTTTCAATATGCATGACGTCTAAATTGTGTCGTATTTTTAGCTTATGCCAGTGAGGTAGCTGAAAGAAAATGCTATATTTTGTCCATCCTGTCAGTAAATTTATGGCTTCATTCTCATCATTCATCATTTGTGCAGGTCTCTTTCATTTAAGTATCTTTTTGTTCTTGCGCAAGTTCCTTACTCCAAGTAAAGACTCTTTTGAATGTCATTTCTTTCCAAACCTTACTTTTGACAAATCATCAAGCAAATGCACAATCTTAATCCCGGATAAAGACCTTTGAACTCTGGACCACAAACTAGACAAGCGTATGTTCCTTTTATCGACCAACCAAAAAGATTAGCATAGGCTAGAAAATCGTTAATTTTCCATAGCAAAATAGCACAGAGTCTTAATGATTGCTTGACATGAATGTCATATGTCACGACTCCCTCCTCCTAGAGTTGCTTTAACTCATCAATTAGTAGCTCTAAAAAGACGTCTATGTCATTGCCTGGTACATGCTTGCCTGGTATCAGTAATGAGAGTATCATATATGGTTGCTTCATACAAAGCAAAAGCGACAAATTATAAGGCATTAATACAACAGGCCATGTAGACCAACCCGAACTCATAAACCCAAATGAATTGAATCCATCACTAGATAGGCCTAGTCTGACAATTCTGCACTAACCGACAAACTGAGGATAAGTTTTGTTCACATGCTTCCATGCCTCTGCATTAGCCGGATGTCTAAGTTTACCATCATTTATGCGTTCTTCCATGTACCACCTCATGTCCCTAGCAATGTCTTTGTTCGTATGCAGACATTTTAATCTAGGCATGAGGGGAAAATGGCGAAGCACCTTTGCTAGAATCTTCCTTTCCTTAATAGCAGTCTCTGTTGCCAGTGTTGAATTGCATTTGCATTGTTCCCATCACGACACTCCGTGCGTTGGACACTCCCGAAGATCTTTGTTATTCTTATAGTAGAGGATGCAATCATCGGGACATGCATCGATCTTATTGTATCCGAGCCCAAGAGTGTCAACAATCTTCTTTACATTGTAATATTTTTCTAGTATGCTCTCATTTCCTTGAGGAATTACCTTTCGCAGCAAATTAAGAAGCATATTAAAATATTTATCCGCCATTCCGCTAAGGGTCTTGATACGCAATAGTCGCAACATAAATGATAATCTCGTGAACTCAGTACAACCATCATAAAGATCTTTTTAGTTATCTTCTAGTAGCTTCATTATCTGCGCCATGTCTCTGGTATCACTCGCAACTTCGACATTTTTAGCAATTTCAATATTTTTTATAACTTCAGCATTTTCTTCAACTTCAGCATCTGATGGGAAATAAATGATTACCTCCTAGAGTTGCAAGTATACAACCTTCAAGTTATAGTATAAAGAGTTATCGATCCCACGAGGAACAGGAAGTAGAAAGAGTTCGTTCAAGTTTTGGTTCTCAAATTATGCGCGACAATTAGGAGTTTATGTACATGGTGAAAGTGGTCATGAAAAGATTAGAGAGTGGATTGTGGATTATGTGCAAAATAAATGAAACAAGGAAAAAAATGTGTTGTGGAGAGATTGAGATTGTGAAGGTGACAAAGTGTAAATAAATCAAAATGGAAGTGAGAATGGAGAGATGGAGAGTGAGAGAAAATAAATGCAAAGAAAATAAAACGAGATTGAGATGAGGAGAGATAGATAAATGAAAACCAAGTACGCAAAATAAAAAACAAGATTGAGAGAGAGAGAGTAAAGGAAAATCAAGATCAAGAAAACAAAATCAATAAAGCAAAACATGGAGGATTCAATTAGAGATATGAAGGAATCTAGAATTGAATCCACTAGCCAATCTTACTTATAAGATATGAACCATTCTCTTTTATCATATTTCATTTTAGATTTATTAAGCATAGACTATTAAACCACTTAAGGAAAGCATAACCTATCAAATTATCACCTAAATGAAATCAATACTTATGAGGAGATTAACAACAAGATAGTAATCCTAGAATTCATAAACATAACCTATCAAACCACTTAAGGAAAGCATAAACTATCAAATTCTTCTTCTATCGATTAGTTCTCTAGTTGATTAGCCTAAACATGATCTTTTAAGCATAAGAGAGTGATTCACAAATATAAGAGAGAATTAGACTAGTTTCATGCAAAACTAGATCCCCACAAGAGGTTAGTTCCACATCTTTGAAAAATAAAAAGAAATCAAGAGAGGGAGGAGGAAAGAAAACTAAGTACAAAAAGAAAATAAGAGCAAAGACATAAAGAAAAAGAAAATAAAATAAGAAGAAAAGAAATAAAGACAATCTAACTAATTGCAAGGAAATAAATCTATACTACAAATTAAAGACAAGACATGAAAGTAAATGCATGAAAGTAAATCTAAGCTACAAAGCATATAAGAAAGAAAAGAAATGTAAAAGAAATAAAATAGAAACCTACAACTCCTGATCTTCATCTCATCCTCCTTTGGGTCTTGGATAAGAAGAAGAGAAAGGAAATTGAAGGCTAAAATTTTATTTATTGTGTAACAAAAGTTATAATTTTGGAAGGTCTTCAATTAAGAGTAACCCTCCTCTCCAAATGGAGTTTTACAAAATATTTCACACTCAAACCTCTCCTCTACCCTCTATTTATAGCCCAACGGAGTTGATGTGAACCATTGGATCAAACTTGGCCACCAAGGAAGAGAAATCAGCCCTTAATTCAAATCTGTTGCGAACCAACCGATCGGCCAATCGGTTGGCCAATCAGTTGGCCGACCGATTGGCCGACCGATTGGCCAATCGGTTGGTTTGTAATCGATTTTGTCTTTTCTTGATATTTTTGCATAAATTCTTCTTGGATCCCCTTGGTATCTTGGGCCTTTGTCTTCAGATTTGTGCTTCAAAAATTAGTAGAAATTTAGAGAATCTGAGTCATTTGGGCTCTTATTCATTAATACTTCATTAGCCTGTAAATTGAGATAAAAACAGTTATTAGTAGGATATTTATTCATATAAAATAGATAATGATGGTATAAAATTATAATTTAATTGTGATTATCAGCATCCTCAGCAACTTCGACATTTTTGTCAACTTCGATATTTTCTGTAGCTAAGATATTATCAAACATTGTCCGTGTGTCATCTATTCTTACACCGTCGGGCTTACCCGGTATGTGCCACTAGATCCATCTCTCCAAGACATCATTCCCCATGGAACGTCCAATATTTATACTCCTCATAAAATCCCCATTTTAAGTGTGCGGCTAAATCACTTTTTTCACCAACCCTAAATTTTTACACTGACAAAAGGGGCAATACAAGACTTCACTATTTAAATTCCTCAGGTCTACCTTGGCATACTCTATAAAGCTTTTATTCCATCTTGATATCGACTATCCATGTATCTCTCAATACGAGGGATAGTGATCCAAGACTTATCCGGTACTATCCACAACTGCACCTTATATATAACTGTTAATTAATGGAAACAACTATTTTTAACTTTGATCAAGTATATACGACTAAGTATACTAACAACTCTCTTAACTCAACTGTTTCAGAATATTATCTTGTATGCCATCAGAATAGTACAACGGTGCATCCATGAAATCTTAAAGATGGTCATGGTTACAATCTTCTGTTATCAAAATCTTAAAAAATACAAATAGACCTTCGATGAACCACATTCTTTAAGTATTATTGATTTGAAGAAAATGCTCCTACTAGACATTTCTCCTTATTCTTATTTTACTATCTATATACAAGTTCCACATATCTTCTTTAACTAACCAAAATATGTCAACTTCAACCTGAAACATTGAAAAGTCCAATCACATAGTCCATTAGGTTTACTTATTAACATTGACTATTCACTTAAACGGAAGGACATAAACACATATGTATTGCATACAAATTAGTAGCTACATACAGTTTAGTGCATGATCTCAAACCTTAGCATTATTTCAGCAAAAGACATGCAAGATAAGCAAACCACATTCTCTTAACCCAACCCCAACAACTATGAAAAGCTTAAAAGACATTATAATATTTATCAAGGTCAACTAAAGCTTTTCCTAATAAAGAAGAGGGACCAAGAAGATAAACCAGATTCTACAACCAGCACGGTATTACCCTAGAACTTTACATTCAGCTACATAACTTCTTGATGGAAGAAGAAAAACTAATATAACTATAATTCTTAATGTGCAGAGAAATCAAAACTAAAGTAATCTAATGATTTCTGAAGTTTTCTTTTATGTCCCAAGTTTTTCCTAAAGTACCCAAGAGTGAAAAGTGTAGCACCAATGCACAACTATTTCTGAATAACTAGACATGAAAAATGATGATACAAAAAAAGTGTTGTGTCCGATATGGTAGCCTACACGAAACAGTCTGATGGCAATGAACATATTGACACAAGCATGGCAAAAAAATACCCAAAATTTCCACAAAATTAAGAAAAATTGCAGAAATTACCTTAAGTTTGTCGGCTGGAGTAGGAGGAGTAACCAGTGGATAATTTGCTATAAAAGGGAGGAAAATTAAGGTTAGAAATTGAAATTAGGATTAGGGTTTCAAGGAAGAGCATAGAGTACTTACATATTAGCGGCGGCGTGAATAGACGACGGCAACAAGCCGGAGGAGGACTTGATTCTGGCGAGCAGGAGTAACTGAAATTAGGGCAGGAGGACGACTCGATTTCGGGGAACGGGAATGAGAGGGGATGGCGATGCCGTCGGCGGTATCAAAGATTTGGGGAACGGGAACGAGAATGGATTTTTAATTTGGGAACAATATTTGGCGACCAATTTATTTAGAGTGAATGATCCCTCCAGTTTTTGGTGGGGCCCACGAGGAAACCCGCCCACCCGCCTTTCCTTACAAAAGTGTTTCCATCCTCATTGTCATTCTTAATTTTAAGGATTTGGCTTCTTACTGGGTGAAATTTAGAAAACTTGCGCTATCTGTAATGACATGATATTTATTACTTCTCCTATTCTTCGGATATGTCCTTCGTCCGCAGCACATTCAATCTTACAAATTCTTATTACCGACAAGAGTGTTTCTCCTATTCTAATTAGCCACCACCTAATTCATAGAGTTCAATCCAAGTTCCACTTGACTTAATAAGAATAAGAATGTGAGACTTTTATTTAATATCTTACTGGCTGAGTTGATCAATTGATCCAAAAATCATGGAAAGATGAATATGCATCAAATAGGGGACGGAGTAGATACTGTTCGGATATGGTACTTCATCAGATCAGATTCCGCTTCTAAAAACGGATACCGATACGATACGATTCTCTTCAAGATAAAAATCATAATCATGGCCGCACTAAATGGAAATAGATACGGTTCGAGATAATATAGAAGCGGATCGGATCGATAACGAGCATGAAACATATATGATTTTGATAACCGGATACGACAAAAATACATATGATTGCAATGTTTCACAACAAAATAACTACACGCTCATGGGTTTTTTTCTATAGTAGTCCCCTAATGCTCTGATTTTTGGAATTGGTCACCAAATCTTGATTTTTAAAAATTAGTTTCCCAAATTAGCCCCCAAGTCTTCATTTTCGAATTAGTCCTCCAAATTATATGTTTTTAAAATTAGTTTCCCAAATTAGCCCCCAAGTCTTCATTTTCGAATTAGTCCTCCAAATTATATGTTTTTAAAATTAGTTTCCCAAATTAGCCCCCAAGTCTTCATTTTCGAATTAGTCCTCCAAATTATATGTTTTTAAAATTAGTTTCCCAAATTAGCCCCCAAGTCTTCATTTTCGAATTAGTCCTCCAAATTATATGTTTTTAAAATTAGTTTCCCAAACCTTAGCATTATTTCAGCAAAAGACATGCAAGATAAGCAAACCACATTCTCTTAACCCAACCCCAACAACTATGAAAAGCTTAAAAGACATTATAATATTTATCAAGGTCAACTAAAGCTTTTCCTAATAAAGAAGAGGGACCAAGAAGATAAACCAGATTCTACAACCAGCACGGTATTACCCTAGAACTTTACATTCAGCTACATAACTTCTTGATGGAAGAAGAAAAACTAATATAACTATAATTCTTAATGTGCAGAGAAATCAAAACTAAAGTAATCTAATGATTTCTGAAGTTTTCTTTTATGTCCCAAGTTTTTCCTAAAGTACCCAAGAGTGAAAAGTGTAGCACCAATGCACAACTATTTCTGAATAACTAGACATGAAAAATGATGATACAAAAAAAGTGTTGTGTCCGATATGGTAGCCTACACGAAACAGTCTGATGGCAATGAACATATTGACACAAGCATGGCAAAAAAATACCCAAAATTTCCACAAAATTAAGAAAAATTGCAGAAATTACCTTAAGTTTGTCGGCTGGAGTAGGAGGAGTAACCAGTGGATAATTTGCTATAAAAGGGAGGAAAATTAAGGTTAGAAATTGAAATTAGGATTAGGGTTTCAAGGAAGAGCATAGAGTACTTACATATTAGCGGCGGCGTGAATAGACGACGGCAACAAGCCGGAGGAGGACTTGATTCTGGCGAGCAGGAGTAACTGAAATTAGGGCAGGAGGACGACTCGATTTCGGGGAACGGGAATGAGAGAGGGGGATGGCGATGCCGTCGATGATGTCGAAGGAGAGGGGGTATGGTGATGCCAATGACGGTGTCGAAGGAGAGGGGGATGGCGATGCCGTCGGCGGTATCAAAGATTTGGGGAACGGGAACGGGAACGGGAACGGGAACGAGAATGGATTTTTTTTAATTTGGGAACAATATTTGGCGACCAATTTATTTAGAGTGAATGATCCCTCCAGTTTTTTTGGTGGGGCCCACGAGGAAACCCGCCCACCCGCCTTTCCTTACAAAAGTGTTTCCATCCTCATTGTCATTCTTAATTTTAAGGATTTGGCTTCTTACTGGGTGAAATTTAGAAAACTTGCGCTATCTGTAATGACATGATATTTATTACTTCTCCTATTCTTCGGATATGTCCTTCGTCCGCAGCACATTCAATCTTACAAATTCTTATTACCGACAAGAGTGTTTCTCCTATTCTAATTAGCCACCACCTAATTCATAGAGTTCAATCCAAGTTCCACTTGACTTAATAAGAATAAGAATGTGAGACTTTTATTTAATATCTTACTGGCTGAGTTGATCAATTGATCCAAAAATCATGGAAAGATGAATATGCATCAAATAGGGGACGGAGTAGATACTGTTCGATATGGTATTTCATCAGATCAGATTCCGCTTCTAAAAACGGATACGGATACAGATACAGATTCTCTTCAAGATAAAAAATCATAATCATGGCCGCACTAAATGGAAATAGATACGGTTCAGATAATATAGAAGCGGATCGGATACGATAACGAGCATGAAACATATATGATTTTGATAACTGGATACGACAAAAAATACATATGATTGCAATGTTTCACAACAAAATAACTACACGTTCATGGGTTTTTTTTTTCTATAGTAGTCCCCGAATGCTCTGATTTTTGGAATTGGTCACCAAATCTTGATTTTTAAAAATTAGTTTCCCAAATTAGCCCCCCAAGTCTTCATTTTTCGAAATTAGTCCTCCAAATCTTATACGTGTTTTAAAATTAGTCCCCCATAATTTTCAATCACATGTATAACTAGAAGGGCTGATTATACTTAAAATATTTTGGGAAACTAATTTCAAATTATAAAGATTTGGGAGACTCTTTCATATCACTTAAAGATTTAATGACTAATTTAAAATATCAAGATGTGGGGACTAGTTGCACAATATGAAGGATTTGGGGACTAAAATGGAACAACACCTAGATTCATTGTAGAGAGAGGAGGCTTGTGAGGAGACTTGGCTTGACTTGTTCTGATAGCTGCAAATTTTGACTGTAAACCTTCTAAAGTATGTTGCATGGGCTTATTTTATTTTTAACTTAATTTTATTTAATAGAGTCCGAGTGGTTTGGAGTTGAAAGCAGGTTTGGACACGTTTTATAAAAGGACCCGAATCCATTGAACTTTATATGTTAAAATGCGGAAAATCCTTATCCGTATCCAAAAAAGAATTCAAAACCGTATCCGTATTCGAAACATATCCGCCTGATTTTAAATTTTGCCTACCACATCCGCATCAGTTTCGGATATGAATGCGGATCGGTTCGGATAAATCCGAACCGTTTGCCACCCCTAGCATGAAATGTAAAATAAATAGATTACACCAAGGTACCAACTATCACACAGCATAATAAAAATCTGTGAGGAGGACGAATAGGATGTATGCACAGAATGTTATATTTGTGACGGGTGGGTCGTCATAAATGTGAAACGCCGTCACAAATGTTATACATTGGTGACGGCTTATATTCGTGACTGGTGCGTCGTCAGAAATGTGAAAACGCCGTCACAAATGTTATACATTGGTGATGGCATATAGGTGATGGAATTTGTCATCACTAATGTTTATATTTATGACGGCAAATTTCTCATCACTAATGTGCCGTCACGAATGAGGGGATTTCTACTAGTATTATCCTAGTTAATACTCTATCTTTCACTAGATTCATAACATATCCAATGGCATATGTAGACACATAATGAGAGAAGGGCACAAAAGCAGAACCAGCATGTGCACAATCAATGCAGTAAAGATGCAAGCAAGCAAAAGTAAATGGGTCTTGTACATCCTATTTAGCACTTACCGCTATATCTAACATAGTTAGCTGGTTTCTCATTTAGCAGTAAGAACAAGGTCAATGATATAAGCTATATGATACAGTCAGGCATCTGCTCCATCCTATTTCTCAAAGAAAAGGTTAAAGCAGGGTGAATCAAGTTTTCAAGCTGCGAAGAAAATGACGGAGTAATGTTTCCCATACATGCTTTAAAAAAAAAAGGCCTAATCCTGATCATCATCATCATCACACCATTTCCTCTATCAAAATATCCATGCCTGACACACTTCCTAGATGTGATTTCTCTAACTGTATTGTATTTTGAAGTTGTGTGTCTCCCTGTTGTGCATATCGATGTCTCCTCGTTAATGTCCATGTCAATGCAACATAGTGCAAAATATAATTAATATTCATAGAGATCAGAATAAGTTTTATGAATGTCAGCAACCTAATGCACGTCCTCTTGGTTTGGGACACACAGTGAAAATATAAACATTAAATCCAAACCGCGGATTTGGATGGATCCGAACTCATGAATCTAAAAATGTTGAACTAGTGAAAGTCAAATGAAGTTAAAAACTAGCTTTTATTTTTCTTCTGACTTTTACTTTTATTGTTACTTTCATTGTAATTTTTTTTAATTAAGAAAGGTGTTAGGCGTGTAACATTAAACTCCCATGGAGCGGAAAGAAAAGAAATTCCCAAGAAGGGAGAAAGACCTACTGACCACATAGATCAGATTGATCACCCATAGTGTTAATATTCACTAGATTATGTAGTTAAGTCCTTATGTGATGAACCTTATTAGTACATCTTAAAAAAGTAAGTCCTTCATCAACTAGGAATATAGGTTTCAGACTATCACTTTAACAAAACACAAAAATAGAAACGGTGATCTCGTTTGAGCTGCACTAACTTGGTTAAGATTGTTTTTCTAGAAGTCAAGAATCTTATATCCCAAGACTGTGTGTATCATGCTCTCAGAATTTAAATGTCCCGTGTCCTATGTACAAAATGAAAACATCATTGCACTCAGTAGTCCCTAGTATCCCGACAAACTTATCTAGGTTATCATTTTGATCACCTTTCCTATAAAATTAATGGAAGAGAGATAAATAATAAGAAATTTATATTTCCCTTTTGAATGTAACAAATTAGGAGAATAATAGATAAGAAACTAATGTTACCTTTTATAACCGCACCCTGACCTACTTGAAATGTGAATGGCTGCTGCCTAGGATCTTTTGTGCTGGAAAAGGTTTTGAAAGGAAAGAAGTGTCTACATAAGCGTCTGCAAGTATAATTGCTTTTTTGTAAGAAATATGCAAGAAGAAAGGACAATATAAAAAACAAACTTACCTCCAAAACTTTTTTGAGAGATTGCTAGAAACAGAGCAAATCAAGAGAAAAGAGTAATTGTATTCATTGGTATTGTGGTCTATATATACATTGTGAGTAGCCTTGTTTTATTACTCTACCCGATGTGGGACTAAACAAAAGAGACCATCTATGCCATATTTAACACCCCCCTCAAACTGCAGTTGGGTTAACCAAAGGTAGTTTGCCAAGAAGAAATAGATGTCGTTGTATTGTGTGAGCTTTGGTGAATAGATCCGCTAGTTGAAGGTCGGTATTGACATAAGGCAGAGAGATTGTGCTAGCCAGGAGATCATGACGAGTGAAATGACATTCAATCTCTATGTGCTTCATGCGTTCGTGGAAGATGGGATTGCTACCTATTTTGAATGCGCTCATGTTGTCACAATAAAGGGGCATGGTTGTTGCCGGAGGCACACCCATGTCGAGAAGAAGTCATCGTAGCCAGACTATCTCTGCTGTTGTAGATGCCATTGCGCGATATTCTGATTCCGCACTAGAGCGAGAGACAACATCCTGTTTCTTAGATTTCCAAGATATGAGAGAGTCGCCTAAGAAGATACAATAGCCGATGGTGGATCTGCGATCGGTAGTGTCACCTGCCCAGTCGGCATCACTATAGCCACGAAGGATGAGTAATGATGACGCTGAGAAGAATAATGCTCTGCATGGTGTCTCACGAATGTAGCGTAGAACACGAAGCAGTGCTGATTGATGAGGAGAGTGAAGTCTTTGCGGCAATTGGTGAGGACATGAACTGTATGAGAGATGTCAGGTCTGGTGATAGTGAGGTAGACCAAGCTTCCTACAATATGTCGATATTTAGTTGCATCAGGGAGAGGATCACCATCGGTGGCGTTGAGTTTGACATTCAGTTCGAGGGGCGTCCGAGCTGGTTTGGAATCTCTTAGACCTGCACGATTGATGATGTCAGTGGTAAATTTTTGTTGAGATAGATGGGAGCCACGTGGTGTTTTAGTGATCTCCAGTCCGAGGAAGTAATGTAGATTACCTAGGTCTTTCATTTCAAACTCTTGTTGGAGGTGAGATTTGATGTGGTTGATAGTCGATGGATCATCACCAGTAATGATCATGTCGTCAACATAGAGCAGGAGGATGGTGCGTTGGCTGTTGGAGGAGGAGATGAACATTGCTGGATCATTTTCACTTGGAAGAAAACCAGCCGGTATCATAACCTGTGTGAATCGGGTAAACCATGCACGGGGTGCCTGTTTGAGGTCATAGAGAGCTCGGCGAAGGTGACAGACGAGACCTTTGGAGTGAGGGAGTCTAGGTGGTGGAGTCATGTAGATATCCTCAGTGATGTTGCCATGCAGAAAGGCATTTTTGACATCCATTTGATATAATAGCCATTATCGGGAAGCGGCAACGGCGAGCAGTGTTCGAATAGTAGTCATTTTAGCAACTGGTGCAAAGGTCTCCTCATAGTCCACCCCATATTATTGTGAAAAACCTCAAGCGACTAGCCGAGCCTTATGACGCTCGATGGTTCCGTCTGCTCTAGTCTTGACCTTGTAGGTCCATTTACAGCTAATGGGTGTCTTTCCTGGAGGAAGGTTGGTGAGATCCTATGTATGAGTTTTCTGTAGAGCTGTAAGTTCATCCTGCATTGCCTGTTGCCACTCAGGGTGTTTGACTGCATCATGATAAGAATGGGGTTCCACATAATATGACGTCATCATTGTGGCTGTGTGGAAAGCAATGGAGGTGAAGTTGGGGTCACGGTATTTGGCTGGTGGTTGGCGATCTCGGGAGGGATATCTTGTCTCAGGTGCGATGTCATTAGTGAGTGGTTCGGGTTCGATTGAAGTTTGTGGAGAGGTTAGTTGATCCAGTGCAGCGAGACGTAGGTCAGGACTGGCTACTTGCTAGGTGGGAGGACTAATTTCTAGACTTGACTCTGGATTGATTTGTGGTGCTGGAGAGTTGGATGTGTAAAGTTCAAGAAAGATGAGATCTGTAGGTGTGGATGGTGGTGAAGGTACAGGTGGGGAGGGTAAAGCATAGTATGGAAGATGTTCGAAGAATGTGACATGGGGAGAGATGCGGAGGCGATAAGAATGAGGATCATAGCAGTGATAGCCTTTATGATGTAGACTGTATCCAAGGAATATGCACATGACGGATCGGGGTGAGAGTTTGTTGCATTCTGAAGCTAAGAGTTGGACAAAGCATGTGCAGCCAAAGACTCGAAGATGGGAGTAGTTTGGTGATTTTTGGTATAGCTGTTGAAAGGGTGTGAGGCCTTTCAGAGTAGTGGAAGGAGTGCGATTGATGAGATAAATGCTCGTAAGGAGAGCTTCTGCCCAAAACTGAACGGGTACAGATGCAGATAGTAGGAGTGATCTTGTAGTTTCGTGGATGTGTCGGTGATGCCTTTCGGCTACACCGTTTTGTTGGTGAGCGTATGGGCAGAAGAATTAAGAGAGGGTTCCTTGAGAGGCAAGGAATTCTGTGAGGCAATGGGATGTATATTCCCCCTGTGAGTCTGAGCGTAGGATTTTGATGTGGGAGGAGAATTGGGTGAGAATCATAGTGGCAAAGTTTTTGTAGATGTCATATGCATCAGATTTATGTTTCATCAAGTAGACGCATGTAAAATGGGAGTGATCGTCGATGAATGTTATATAGTAACGATTGTCACCACGAGATGGATGCGGAAATGGTCCCCAGATATCAGTATGAATGAGGGCGAAAGGAGCGGAAGCAATTTGATTGTTTATTTGAAAAGGTTGGGCCAAGTGTTTTGTCAACTTGCAGCCAGTACAAGGTGACAAAGCATCAGTAGAAGAGTTTCCTCATTTACCAGTTGTGGAAAGGGTACGAAGACGAGGTAACGATAGATGACCGAGGCGACGATGCCAGAGGTCGCAGGTGGTTGGTTTAGAGTTAAGAAGGCGAATGACGGATGCAGTGGGAGTGGAGAGGATGAGCTTGTCCATGTAGTATAGGTCACCGATATTACGGCCAGTCCCAACCATTTGTCACGCGGCGAGGATCCCGATAAGGCAAGATGAAGCCGCGGAAGGTAGCAAGATAGTTATGTGATGTGATTTGTGAGACTGAAAGTAAGTTCATTGTGATATTAGGGACATGGTGTACGTTGGGGATCGAGAATTGAGGCTTAATATGCAGGTGACCTACAGAGGTCATGGATAGTGGTGTGCCATCGGTTGTGCGGACCATGGCTGTGGGTGGTAGGGGCGTTTGGTTGTGGAGGTGTGTTTGTGATGACGTAAGATGATGTGTAGCACCCGAATCTAAAATCCATGGGTTAGTCTTTGTACCTGATTGAGTGACATAAATGGGTGAGCTTTGTGTTGGGTGTGGAAGCAGATGGATGTAGCGCCTATAGGAGATCAGTGTAGGATGATGATGTGGATGTTGATGGAATTTCAGCGACAGTCGCCTGTGGCATTGGGGGCGATGTCTTAGCTAGCCTCGCTCGACACTTATTTGTAGAATGTCCGCAGAGTTTGTGGATGTCGCACCATTGTTTGTGGGCTGAGGCGAAGCAAGGTTGTTGCTGACTCGTCGACGAGGTGTGTTGTTGATAGGAAGGACCACGGTGAGTGGCTGAGCGTGAGATGACATGGACAGAGCTCGGGCTGATGGAAAGAGTGTTGAGGTGAAGACGTGTTTCTTCACCGTAACTCGCGGATACTGCTTCAAGAGTGGGTCTAGGTGACCGGTGGATGAGTTGGCTGTGGACGGATTCAAACTCTGGTCGGAGCTTCATCAAGAACTGAAAGAGACGTTGCCTATCTCTGTTGTTGTGGTGAATGGTCCTGGAAGTCGGGTCAGTAAGCGGTGTTTTAAGGGCTGCGAGTTGTTCCCAGAGGCCAAAGATGTGGGTATAGAACTCGCGAATCGAGCGATCGCCCTATGTAACCATGGATGTCTCCTGGTATAGTTGAAACTCTCAAGCGTCATCTGACTGTGTGTAAAGGCGCTGAAGATATGCCCAGAGGGATATGGCAGTGTCGAATCGTGCAAGCTAAAGTCGGATGGAGGGTGAGACGGTTTGTACGATTGCGGCGATGGCGCGATCTTCGGCAAGAGTCCAAGTCATAAGGGTAGACTCATAAGAGGAGAGGGTGGCCATATCCTTGGTGAGATCACCGGTGGGAAGTGGTTGAGTTGGAGGTTTTGAGGTGCCGTCGATGTGTCCCCAAAGCCCACGACTACGGAGGATGACTCGTAGGGAGTAGATCAGAGATGGTAGTTATCACCGTCGAGTTTTACATCAACAGACTATTGATGGAAGTGCATTTCTGGCGTTGTCATAACAACTTATCGCTTATATGAAGGATATTACTCCGTGAGTAGTTTAAGATCTAGGGAGATCTAGTTGATAAAGTTGAGGATCTATGAAGATCTAGTTTGTAGGCCAATTGATTGGCAAGATCTCGTAAGTCAAATGATTGACACAGGATCTATGAAGATCTGGTTGATGAGCCAAATGATTGGCGTTAGATCTATGAAGATTTGTTTGATGGGCCAAATGATTGGCGTAAGATCTGTGAAGATCTGGTGCACGGTGGTGCAGATCTGATGCACGTTGGTGCAGATCTGATGCACGGTAGTGCGGGTTAGATTTGTGGGGTTCGGATTTGAAGAGGGAATTGATTGAATGGCTCTGATACCATGTTAGAAACAGAGCAAATCAAGAGAAAAGAGTAATTGTATTCATTGGTATTGTGGTCTATATATACATTGTGAGTAGCCTTTTTTTATTACTCTACCCGATGTGGGACTAAACAAAAGAGACCATCTATGCCATATTTAACAGAGATCACCATTTTTACCTGCCATTATCCAGCAAACATGTAAACAAAGATTTATGCATAATTTAATGGAGAAAGCTAAAGATAAAGGAACAACAACTAGCTAAGGTACTGAAATTAACTCCACTACAACATCATTAAGCTGCTCTAACGAATAACAAGGTGAAATGATGTATACGCTACTAAATATACCCCATGGAACAAGTTGTATACACAAACTGGTCTAGGCTTGGTCTTGGCTCAGTTTTTAGTTGTTTGATGCTTAGCTAAAACTGGGCTAGAATTGGCCCATTTTTTAAGCCAATTTTTTGCCCCAAAAATAATTCTTTTCTAAACCTGCTGCCATATGGAATACGTTTAAACCAGTTTAGCACAAAACCGGACCAGGATCAAACATGGCCTAACTTGCTATGATTTGCCATACTGACCATAATAAATTTACCGAAAATAATTTAAAAAACTGCTCCTTAATCCGAAAGAATATCACGACAGAAATTTCTTGCACTGATGAAGCAACGGAATAGTATAATTCTAGGAACGTATACCTACACATTAGTTAGTTTGAGAGGCAGATGTGGCTGTGGGACGCTCCTAACCTTAAAAACAAGGGTAATTGACGGACTATTAAAAAAGATTACGGGCCGTACAAACATAACAAAACGACATGCTCACAAACATTGTTTTCGCACTGCATATATCTTATAATCTCTGTATAGATCACCTGTGGGATCAGTGTCTTCTTTTTGTTCCCTTCTACTCAAAAAATAAGTGCTAAATCATTTATTGTGGTAAATGCTATGTTGCACAGATATGGGTGTGGATGCGGACACTGACACAGGTGCGGATACGAGACATGACAAAATTGTAAAAGTTAGGATATGAGGACACGGGCCACGGTTATATACATACATATTAAAATTAATAATCTATAAGAGATCGATATTGTTTTCCATTCACATGTTATGAGAATTGAAATCTTATACCATTTTTGTGTTTCTTTCATTGAGTAGTTTATAAATTGGAAAAACAGTTGTCTTTGAATTAGATACTGAAACAATCCTTTAAAGCCATACTTATGAATTAGGTATGTGCTAAATCAGACCTTTACCGAGTCTAACGAGTTACATAAATTTGAGGTGAAGTGTAGAACATACATTCAAGAAGTGTATCATGAGCTTTTTAAGCTAAAAAATGTGTGATATTATTGAGTACAAGTCTAAATAAATGTAAGTACATGTTCAAGAAGTGTCCAAAGAGTGTTCGACATGGACACAGATATGGAAGTGTATGACACAGATACCTGAGCATAGATGAAGTGTCCAAGTAACCTAGGATAAATGGAAAGGTAAATTTCACAACCCCCACGCCAAGACACACACACCCCCCCAAAAACACCCAACACCCCTAGCTTTCTTTCAAATTTTCCAAGAGAACCTCCTGACAGCGTTAATGGATCCACAAGCTACAGAATCAAAATTACCAACGACACAATTAACATCATTAGGTGCATTGGGACACAATTAACATCATTAGGTACATTGGGAAAATTTGGAAGTTTGTGGGGTTTTGTGAGACACGCAAAAGTTTGAGAGGTTTTAGTGGAATAAAACAAATTCAGAGGGGTTTCATGGGAAATGCCTCAAAGTTTAGGAGGGCTTGTGAAATTTACCCTTAATGGGAACTTATTACTCCAACTTATTGGTGTGTCGAGGAAAAATTCATGGAAGATTAATAAGCTCATGTATACGTAGTCATGATTCTCGGAATTCTCAAGTATCCTCATTGTTACCTTATTACTATGGCTTTAAAACCGGGGATGGAACATCATATTTCTGCCTTCCATTTCCAATCCTTAGATTGCCACAATATTTTTGGGAAGAATTTAAAGGGTTATTCATTCTAACTCATGATGAGTAATTCTCAAATTTCTTCTAGTTTTTTACATTATTACATATATAGGAGCCTGAGTCATTTCATACAAAGGGGAGCCTGGAAATTTTTCGCCAATGCTTGGTTAGGAGCCAAGAAATCTTTCGTTAGGAGCATTCTTCGCTTGAAGCCTTGAAATTCTGCTTGAAGCCTTGAAATTCTTCTAAAATGATTGGTTATTATGGTACTCGAAATATATCTGTTGGGGGAGAAATCGAGCCTAATCTAGAGTTCGAGCCCAATCTAGAGTTGATGAGCCTTAAACAAAAGTTAGGAATCAATTTTAACCCAAAAGCTATAGCTATTAGGTATTGACTCAAACTCCTATTTAAACTCATCACTTTTTCTTATCTTATCCGATGTGGGACTATACTCACATATTAAGCACCTCAACAATTCCCCCTTAATTTTTGAGTATAGTTCAATTCAACTACAATTTAATCTGCAGACTATATCGCTCCTAGGGCTTCACATCATACTTTTAATTTTTTTGCTATAGTTATTAGGTATTGACCCAAACTCCTATTTAAACTCATCATTTTTTCTTATCTTATCCGATGTGGGACTATACTCACATATTAAGCACCTCAACAATTCCCCCTTAATTTTTGATTATAGTCCAATTCAACTATAATTCAATCTCCAGACTATATCACTCCTAGGACTTCACATCAGACTTTTAATTTTTTTTTCTTTTTTGTTTTTAATTACTTAGACCATGACCCCTTAATTTGTGAGTATAGTTTAATTCAACTATAATTTAATCTCCAGACTATATCACTCCTAGGGCTTCACATCAGACTTTTAATTTTTTTTTCTCTTTTTTTATTTTTTTAATTACTTAGACCATGACCTTAGCTTTGATACCATTTGTTGGGGGAGAAATCGGGCCCAATCTAGAGTTGATGGGCCTTAAACAGAAGTTAGGAATCAATTTTAGCCCAAAAGCTATAGCTATTAGATATTGACCCAAACTTTTATTAAACTCATCACTCTTTCTTATTTTATCCGATGTGGGACTATACCCAAATTACTATTCCCTTTGCTACAGTAATTTAGCTTGCCCTTTCACTTCCTATACGATTTAGATCATGATATACATATTTTGCCATTATTATGTATCGTGATTTCTGACGCCTTAACATACTCGAGATTTTCTCACAACTACTCGGATATTATTGTATAAGATTTGGTTTGCATAAGCCTCTTAATTTAATTTTCCTATTAGCTTGCTCTTAGTTGGCATATTAATCTCCTTATACATATATCCCTATATCAACAAGGTTTTCAATAGGTTAGCAGACACTTAACTAGAATCTCTTTTGTGGTCTAAAATTTTAAGAATGATTTTTTTCTTTTCTTTTTTTGAAAATTTAAAGGTGAGATGAGCCCGAATTTCTCTACCACTAGGTTAATTTGGTCGAAAATCTTCCCCCAATATGAGCCCGAATTGAAAATCAGCCTAACCACCGCCTTCGAGGTCCTTTGTCGACGTTGAGGTCCTCAACTCCACCTGCGATGCCGATAGGTGAAAGAATTCCAGCCTCCTACTCACGCCGCTACTTCTTTCTCCAACACTTCGCCTGACTGCTGTTGCCTCTTCCTCCAGCGCTTCGGATGATCACCGCCGCCTCCTCCTCCAGTCCATCGCCCAATCGCTGCCGTCTCCTTCAGTGCCTTGACTCCAGCATCTCCTCCAGTCCTTCAACTGACCGCTGACGGTCCATACTCACGCCACCACCTCCTTCTCTGTAAGTAATCACTCCTCTCTCCTCAAGACACTATTCCTATGTTTTTAGAAAATAACACAATTTAATCTGAGCATATCGGGTTCTCTCGACCATTTAATCATAGTTACTTAGGGGGTGTTATTCGTTCCGGATTGTTGGTTTGGACTCGGACAATTGTTCATGAATCCGACATTCTTGACGACCCTGACTGGACTTATTACAGGATTCACTGACTTCTGATGGATTTTGATTGTTGTGTGGAGAATTTGAACTTTGGTTTGGATTCTTAAACTTTTGCCTTTGGATTTATAGACCGAGGCCTGATTCTGACTAAATTTTAGATTTGTGGATTATTTGCATTAGAGTTTCAAATTAAATTATTATATTGAATAATAATTATTAACAAAAATATTAATTTAAAAATCAACCTCATTTCGATTAACGGATGACAACAACAAAAGTAAATACATCTTGTAATTCATTTAAACAATTCAAACGAAATGTATGCAACATATATTAAATATTTAAAGTAGTTGTATATTTAAGAAATGTTCAATAATGAACATATCTAAGTTAATAGTAAATATTAAATATATTAAGTGATTAAGTTGTATTAAATATATTTTATTTTAAATGAATTAAATAAATTTATAGAAGTTGATTAAAAATATTTTAAAATTAAATACATTCAATGTTAGTATATAATAACTTAGAAATATGGAATATTGTAAAATTAAATATATATTTAATTTGAAATATATTAAATATTTAAATAAATAAAGAGAAGAGGAGAGAGGAAATCCACATAGTAACATCACAATCCATCAATTTTAACTTGGACTTTCTATTAAAACAATTTTATTAAAAACTATAGAGTTGGAAGGAAGTGTGGATTTTGAAATCCTAGTCCTGATAACAATCGTAGACAACCAATAACACTTTAAATTCAAATCCAAATCTTAGTCCTAAACCAATAACACGTTAAATTCAAATCCAAATCCTAGCCCTAAACCAATAACACGTTAAATTCAAATCCGAATCCTAGTCCTAAACCAATAACACCTTAAATGTAAATCCAAAATTTAGTCTTAAACGAATAACACCTTAAATTGAAATCCAATAAAAAGTCCGAGTCCAAATCAACAATCCACAACCAAAAAACCCCCCTTAATGAAATTTTTGTGGATAAAGTGGTTTATTGACATATATGGGGATATGTAATTAAATTATCAGATTACTAGAGATGCGTTGGCGATAAACTCATGAAGAAAGCTTTTTGGGTTTGAGGAGTCAAGGTGGATTCAAGCCAGTTAGCCCATGTCCTTAAAGCTAATTTGTAGGCAGAAAGTATGTGGGACTCTTTTATATCGGAAGACCCAAACCTGAAACATTTATTTAGAAAAGAGTAACTTTGCTCAATCAATAAAATTGTTTTCTTAAGACTAAATTAAATGCTAGTTTTAATAAATTTGAATTTCGAAATAGAGAAACACTTAGTCAATGGATATATTTTAAGGTATTAGAGAAAACCAAATAAGAAATTTGATACACATCAGATACTTTCACTTATTTATGTAATAAGGATAATAATTGCTCTTAGTTATCTGTCATCGTCTTCGATTTTTCTAAATAAAGCACCTTATTGACTAATTGCCTACCTTCGTCCTCCATATTGTTGATGGTCTAAATCACACAGTCAATTAATTATGTTGTTGCGGAGATTGGGGTCCGCTCACTTCCCCGAAATATCTGGCTTCGGGATGGACTGTTCTTCCCTGCACAAGTAAAAGCTCGTAAGTGGGCAGGGTTAGTTACCCCGGTTGTTCTTCCGACGATCAAGTCAGCAAAGGGCTTGAGTGGAGAATAAAATAAATTCCTAGAGTTCTTAAGTTTAGTGAATTGATGAAAATGCAGAGAAAATTGCTTACCTAGATGTTGCGAATAGTCCCCCCATTTATAGAGACAAATAGAGGGGTGATTTGGTAACTTTGGTCGAAGGCGCCGCGGTCACCTTGCTTTACAGATGTCGGTTGCTATGTGGAGTGATTCACTTCGACATTTAATGTGAAGTGACTGGAGGCATGGGTTGCCGACGTAGTCCAATGTGTCATAAAGATCTTCAGAGATGGAGAAATAGTGCTTCTGACCATGCATTTTATGTGATGGCGACGAGCCGTTAGCGGGGGGCTAGAGGTATATTATCGTCTTCTTACTCGCCTAGCTGAGTGTCGAGAAGTACCGCCTTTCGAGTTAGCTTCGCGAGATGTCGTCCAAAGAAATGACCGAGTGGACCGTTCATTGAGTCAGCCTATCAAGAGGGTCGACATATACCGCCTTTCGAGTCAACTTCATGAGATGTCAACCAATTGAGTCGGCCATGCTGAAGGATGTTGGCCCTCTGAAATGTTAGCTTAATTAGATGTTTAATGCGGGATACTTGTTTGCTACTAATTGAGGATTAATTTTTGGTAATAGAAACACCATAACAGTTTGCCCCTTTCACTTGGAGTCGGCTTGGGCTAGGTCTAGTGAAATAAGATTGCGTATTGGTCGACTTCTAGTGCGCATTGATTAGAGGAATTGAGAAGTCCCTTCAGATAGGACGTGGCTGACATCAGCGCACAACTTTTGACTATTGTCGCTTCGTGTTCTGTGCTGGATTGTGGGCTGCGCGAGATAGGTGTGCTTTGCCTTGATCTAGGTGAAGACCCTTCGGACTCCGAAACTATTCCAGGTCATTGGTTTGGGGTCGACTCAATCGCCATGATCTTGACAGCTGTTGGAGATAGATACCTATAAATACAGTCTCTAAGAAGAAGAGAGAACTATTGCCTCCGCATCATCTTCCACCTTTACAGAAACTCGATTATCCCTCTCTTTTTCCAGTAATCTCTTATGCTAAGAACCAATGGCGTCTCAGGCTCTTAACGCGAGACAAGAACTTCTGGCGGACCTCCATTCCAAAGTGACACCCCCCTAGTTGAGGAATCTATAGGAGAGATTTAACAACCCCAAGGGCTATACCCTAACGGCACTGACGAGGTCGTAGACCATCTCGATCATGATGCGAGTAGGTATCCGCTGTACATCAGGCATCTGGAGTACGGCTTGCATCTCCCCGACATCCCTTCCTCGACCGTGTCTTCTCAGCTTTAGGCATGTCTCCCATGCAGATGAAGCCTAATGGCATAGGAACCCTGGTGGTGCCTGTGGTAATTTGCCACTGGCTAAGGGTTCAACTATCCTTGAACGTGTTGGGCCATCTTGTCAGCATCAAGGTCTATCAGAAGGAAACCCACTACCACTCCTAGACGGTGGGTTGAGTCAAGATTGTCGCCAATTTTCTCGAGTCGAATAAGGACTAGAAAGAAAGGTTTGTCTAGATCACAGGGGATGACTTGGAGCTGGGCTGCTGGGATTGGCCAGAGATAGTGAGGGAGGCTTTGACAATGGGGGAACTCTTGTTTCAAGAGAGGAAGGCTTTGGACCAAGTCAGATTGTTTGTCGGCGCTCGCATGATGGAGCACTTGTTCGACAACTCTGTCATGTAGCTGGCCGGCATCTCTGTCGTAACCCCTATGACCAGAGACCACGAGAGGGTGACCAAGATGATCGTGGGTTCGATAGGAGCTATTGGGAGTGCGACAGCTCCACTCGTTGAGCCCTCAGGCCCTAACCGTGGAGGCTCAAGAAGGGACGTCAACACTGCCAGCAAAGTGTTCCTGCCAAGCCATGGCATCTGAAGAGGCTGTAGTGGCTCACCCCCAAGCAGCCATCCCTGAGGCCAATCCGGTGGGTACAACGCCTTCGGCCACTCAGGCCGAAAGGAAGAGAAGGAGGGTTAGGAAGCCTGACAGCCGAAGGCCTAGGATGGCAGCTAAGGTGGCTGAGGTTGAGACCATCGAGGTGGATGAAGGGTCCCCTACCCAAGAGGGAGAAGACATTGGTCGACAAGAGGCCAGGGTCGAGACCAGGTCCCAAGCAAGGGACGAGGAGGCTCCTGTCGCTCCAACTAGGTCGATTCATCACCAGGGGAAGGAGCCGGCCATAGGGGAGGCAGCTCCTTCTGGAGGTCTGGGGTATCCGTACCTACACCGTCTGGATGAGATCAACATGGAGGATTGGGAGAGGATGTGGAATTTGTTGATTGGGGTTCCTGGTGAAGGTCCTCGATACAACCAGGAGCTGGACCCAAAGCACCTCCACCAGCTTGCCCATCGCTTTGACATGAGGAGATTGGTCCTGGAGTCCCGTGTGGGTCAGTTACGAGTGGTAGAGTAATTCTGACTGCCTCATGATGAAGAAAATGTGGTGGAAGTCCCCAATGTTGGTCTCCACTTTAGCCTCCGGAGCTACTTAGTTTGCGGGGCTCTTGTAGAGCAAGAAATGTTTAGTCAGATGGAGCACATCCAAACTACTTATCTTAAGCTCCAAGGGGAGCTAGAAGCTCAAAGGGCCAACGTAGGGGATGACCTACAGAAGGCTCGCCATGATTTGTCGGCCAAGGAAAATGAATTGGCCGACTGGCACCGAGAGATGGAGGTCCAGGAAAAGATGATCGAGGAGCTAAAAGCCTCGGACGCCCCAAAGACCACCGAGATCGACAGGCTTAAGCACGAGCTTCAGGAGAGTAATAAGAGTGCTAGGCCCTTGATCGGGAAGCTCTCGCAGGGGCTCCAAGAGAGGGATCGCGCCTTGGCTGAGGTCGAGGTCGAGCGGCAAGCTGCCCAATATGCCAAAGCCTAACTGGAGGAGGAGCGGGTGGCTGGGCTTAAGCTCTGAGAAGAGAATGCTCGTCATGAGGAGTCGCTGGCCAGAGCTCAAAGTCTCCATGAGTATCTAGAGTCTGAGGCCTATCGCTCGGAAGCCGTCGAGGAGTATCGCCAAGGTATCTTCGGGAAGACGGAGGTGGTGATAGCCTACAAGGCCGAATACGAATATTTGTTAGTGTAGCTTCCAGTCGAGATGAGGAGCTTACCCAACCGCTTTCACTATCTTTGAGAGTGGCTAAGTGCTTGAGCGAGCTCTCAGAGATAGAGAAACTAGGCAGGGGCTTCGATCTCGGTGAAGATGATGTCGAGGACGACGAGCCAGGCGACAAGGTGGATGGTGGCCCCGACCGATCTATAGAGGAGAGAGGTGAGGGCTATTTTGGCAGGAAGGACGATGTGGTCGAGCGGGAGGTTCATTCGACTCCTTCACCACCAGCTGCCAGTGGCGCCTTGCCTCTAACTCCGAGAGCGGGGATGGATCTCTCTCAGGATTCTTAGGGCTCTTGTATTTTTTGATGTACTTTTGTAGATGTATTTTCGTAAATATATTAAAAGATATGAATAAAAGGAATTTTTACCAACTTCAAATTTATTGTGTTGCTTGGTTTATATTTTGAGTTGTATGAGATGAGTAGACTCCATTGAGAGTCCGGTTGTTGGGTCGCCTATTTTCATGTTGATTGAACTTAAAATACTTGCTAGGTTGTCGCCATATGCCTTGGACATATAAGATAGATGTTGAGTTTTTTGCCTTGCACTTCACTTTAATACATAAATGATCGAGTGGTGAGTGGGGGATCAACCCTGTTGGTGACTCCTCATATAAGGGCAAGGATAAGAGGAAATTTGGGAGAGGCCGAGAAGTGGGCACTTTGCTCTCTTAAGGATGAGTGCTTCTATTATCCGAGTCGACTAGCACCGTGCTTTGTGTCGTCCATGTGAGTCGTTGGCTCATGAGGTTAACACGCTGTTTCGGCGGTATCTAAACAGTCATAAAATTGGCGAGTCCCGAGGTGCCTTTTTTGGGCAGGCAAGGGATCGTTGTTGAAAAGACATTATGACATCATCGAATATCATGAGCTGCTGTCACTTTGATTTCTGAGCGGAGTGGCATGGAGTAAAGAGGGCGGCGCTTCGATTTTCGTGCTGTCCGTTTAGATTTTGAGGTCAATCATATCCGTCCATAGTGGACTGAAGCGGTCATTCCGATTTTGCCATGTGTCAACCTTGGTGCCTATATATATCTCTTGGGGGGAGAAGGGGTTTTTTCTTTATGAACTCCAACCCTAACTTCCCTTTACTTCTTGTTTTCTCAATCAATCTCACACCAAGTCTTCGACGAATTCCCATGGCCACTCAAACTGCTTCCTCTGGCCGTAACGAGGCGAGGATCGGTCTTCTTCGATCTATCCGCTCAAAGGTTTGTATCCAAGAGCTCGAACATTATTATGATCTCTACGACATCCCCTGGGCCTTCACTTTAAACAGCACCCAGCGGGGGTGAGCCCATGTATCACCACGGCAAGGACACTTCGCCGCTCTATCTAGCGCACCTGGAGTATGGGCATCGACTGCCGCTCCACTCATTCATCAAGGAGGTTTGCGGCGCTCTGGGGGTATCCCCTTCTCAGTTCACGCCTAATGTGATTGCTATTTTGGTGGGATTCCTGGTGGTGTACCACCGGGTCAGTGTCGAGCCAAGCATTCACTTGTTCCGCAACATCGTGGGTGTCAAGATGTCGAAGAAAGATGCCCACAACGTCTTCCACTATACCGGTGTATATAAGCTGGTGTCAGACACTCCAAAAACCAATAGGGATTAGAAGGAGCGCTTCGTCTGGGTCTTCGGCGCCGATGCCATCCTCTCTTGCCCCACCTGGCCTGAATTCAAGAAGGATGTGCTGAGGCCCCAAGTTCTCTCGGCCGAAAAGAGGAGGCATTTTGAGAAGATCTGCTCCTATGCTAGATCCTGAGAGATGAACAATCTCTTCGAGCCAGCGTCACTTCGGGCGGCCGGCATATCCCGGGTTCTCCCCTCCGAGGCTGACATGGCGAGAGTGGCTCTACTCGCTCTCCCTTTGAAGAAAAGCTCTTAGAGGAATTCGATGGGGGAGGAGTCAACTTCAGTAGGGCCAGTCTCGACTTGGAGGCCCCAGAAATGACTAAGGGGGGAGCTGGCCCCTGAAGAGTTTGATAGCCTACGGTCGAGGACTATAGAGGTGGCAGCCAAGTTGCCTGGGCAAGCAGCAGCTGACAAGGAGAGTTGGACAAGAAGAGGAGGCGGCTGGGCAGAGAGCAAGGGCCCAGCGGGACGCCTGGGTCGGCAGTCGCCCCTTCTCCCCAACAGTCTGAGATCATCATTATTGATGAAGCTTACCCTCCAAGGCGAGGGGAGGGGAACCAAGTCGCCGAGGCCACTGAGGCTGAGGCTCAAGCCGAAGGGCCGAGCATTTAGGCCCCCTTACCCGAGCTAACCCAAAGGCCGATTAAGGAGCCTGTCGGAGCAAGTGGAGGTGCTGGAGAGGAGGTGGCCCCTCCCCAGCCTATTGCAGAACCCCCAAGGGCTGATGACGCTTCGGCGTCAGAGGATGACTTCTACTGGCCCTTCCGCCACTGCATGGCACCTGGGGATGAGGTATGGAATGAGTTCAGCCCCAAGATGATTGGCGAGATGAGGGGCGACCATGCTCACAGGGAGGTGGTGCCAGAGGACGATAGCTTTGTCGTCGAGAGGCTTCTTGACAAGGATAGCTCTGTTCTGGAGTCTAGCATAGCCTAGATTTGGGCTTTGGAGCAATTTGGCCTCCCTAAGTATGTGGAGATGCTGTCAGAGGTCCCGAGCATGGGCTTGCACTTGGCTCTTAAGGGCTATCTATTGCGAGAGGCCTTGATTGAGCACGAGCTATTCTCTTGGCTCTCCTTCGCGTTCAATCTCCCTTCTAACTTCGTCGCGGCACTGGCCAAGGAGAAGAAAGCTAGGGAGGCATCTGAGAAGATGGTCACAGTGTTGGAAACTGAGCAGGGCCGTACTAAAGGCAAGTGGTGTTGAGAGCTCGAGATCAAGGATGACATGATCAAGGGGCTCAAGACGCACCGAACCAAGCAGTCAGCTTTGATAGAGAAGCTCAGGGACGATATGATCAAGCTCCAAGGGGATGTCAACCATCTGCACCAAGGGATTATTGAGTGGGATGGTTTGCTCAAATACTTAGAGGAGGAGGTCATGTCCGAGAAGCGCCACAGGCGCGAGGCTCAAGATAGTTCTTGGTTGGACCGTTCGGTGGCCCAGAATTTGAGGTGAGACCTCAAGGAGGAGCGGTCGGCCCACTAGGCGTCTCGGGCGACCATTGACGCCCTGGAGGCTCACCTCACTTTCTTGGACTCGGAGGAGTTTAAGGCAGAGGTGGTGGAGAAATACCACCACAGCTCCTTAGGCACAGTCGTGGTGGCCTTGGCTTGTAAGGTCGGCTTTGACTTCATCGCCTCTCAGCTCCCTCCTGAATCACGTCCCAACCCAAATAGCCTCTACCGCTCTCAAGTCTCTAGCTGCCTTGATCTTTTGAAGGAGCTTGAGGCGAAGGGAGGGGGAGTCATGCTAGAGGTGGATGATGGCGATGACGAGGGCGAGTCGGGGGACGATCAAGAGGAGGCCTCTCCTTCCACCGCTGCCACCGTTGTTGAGCCGGCTCCAATTCCCGACCCAGACACTTTGCTCCCCAGCCCAACTCCTAACCCCAGCTGAGGGCCATGAGCTTATCTGTATCTCTCCTGCTTTTGTATATATTTTTTCTTCTTGTAAATGATGTAAATTTCTCCCATATGTGAATAAATTTAGATTTGTTTGTTTTCTGTATCCATTCTTTTCTTGTCAACTTTTATGTCTTCACTGTTTTGCTTTTTGAGTCAGGTTGGTAGCTGAGTTGAATGGGCTTTGTGTTGAAATGACCCGAACGCATAAGAGGCGAGTCGAACGGCTCGCCTCCATGCTTCTCTCGTAGGAGTACCTATAGTCAATTAGAATGGTAAGAAGTACTTTAGTTTTTATCCCGTCGGTGGAAAAGATTTTACGGTTGTGCCTTAGACTTAATGAGGACACCAAGGTTTTTTCGGTACATGACGACCGAGTGGTCAGGAGCCGTGGACTTAACGAGGACACCAAGGTCTTTTCGGTATGTGATGATCGCGAGGTTGGGTGCCTTAGACTTAATGAGGACGCCAAGGTCTTTTCTGTATATGATGACTGAGAGGTCGGGTGCCGTGGAGTTAATGAGGATGGCAAGGTCATTTCAGTATATGACGACTGAGAGGTTGGGTGCCATGGACTTAATGAGGACGCCAAGATCTTTTCGGTATATGACGACCGAGAGGTCGGGTGCCTTGGACTTAATGAGGATGCCAAGGTCTTTTAGGTATATGATGACCGAGCGGTCGGGTGCCTTGGACGCTATGAGGATGCCAATGACTTTTTGGTATATGACGACCGAGCGGTCGGGTGCCTTGGACGCTATGAGGACGCCAAGGTCTTTTCGGTATATGACGACTGAGAGGTCGGGTGCTTGGAATTAATGAGGATGCCAAGGTATTTTCGGTATATGATGACCGAGAGGTTGGGTGCCTTGGACTTAATGAGGACGCCAAGGTCTTTTTGGTACATGATGACCGAGAGGTCGAGTGTCTTGGACCTAATGAGGACGCCAAGGTCTTTTTGGTATATGGCGACCAAGAGGTCGGGTGCCTTGGACTTATTGAGGACGCAAAGGTATTTTCAGTATATGATGACCGAGAGGTCGAGTGCCTTGGACTTAATGAGGATGCCAAGGTCTTGTTGGTATGTGATGACCGAGAAGTCGAGTGCGTTGGACTTAATGATGACGCCAAGGTCTTTTCGGTATATGACGACCGGGATATCGGGTGCCTTGGACTTAATGAGGACGTGAAGGTCTTTTCGGTATATGGCAACCAAGAGCTCCTGCCGATTTTGACTCCTTCAGGGGTTGGGAACTTCAACATTTGGTGGTATGTGGAGGGGATGGCCCATAAAAGATGGAGGGCGGTTCTGCCCAATATAACATTATGGCCCGACTTGAGGTCCATTAATAGAAATTGGACCTGGGCAGTGGATTGTCGAGGGTACTCACCGAGTGTTAAAGGAAGTGTGATCATCCCTTCAGGTAGGAGAGAATGTCTAGTGAATTCGATAAGTGGGCCCCGACAAGGCTGCAACCTAGATTTTTCGATGCCCATCTTGTTGAAGGTGTCGATATAGAGAATATCGACCGAGCTCCATGTGTCGATCATGATCCTCTTCACTTGGAAACCATCAATCCTAGCTGTGATGGCGATAGGGTCATCATGAGGCATCTTAACATCTTTCAAGTCAGCGTTGCTGAAGGAGATGGGTTCTTCTGCTCTCGGCTTCTTATCACATGTATTGACCTGCAGCGCTCGTTTAGCATATCACTTTCGAGCATTGTTGGATGTTCCTCCTGCCGTGGGACCACCGCTGATGGTGTTGATGACCCCCATGTGGTTAGGCTCAGCGGGTCGACTACCAGGCTGTGGTTGAAGGCGAGGCGACCGCGAACAAGACCTCCTATTGACTCCTCCTAGGCCGGCTTCTCTCTTGTCTCTCTAGGAGACAAACTTCTTCTGATACCCTCTCTATATCAGATCTTCAATGTTCCGCTGTAGGATTCGACAATTGTTGGTAAGGTGGCCATGATCCTAATGATACTAGCAATATTGATGGGTATCCCGACTCCTTGGGTCTGACGTCATCTTAGGAGGATCAGTAGTCAGGTGTCCCTCCTTTTGGATCATGTGGAGGACGTTGGTGAGGGTGGTGTTGAGGACCATGAGGGCTGGTCTTGGTGCCTGCTCCCTTCTTCTGTCTTTCTTGTTAGACGGGTTTGGATGGGAGTCGACTCTTTGGGGGTCTCTGGGCCACTCCTGCCTCGGTGGGAGACCTCTAGCCATCTCTGGCACTGGTGTCACTATCAGGGTGGCCACAGTCGCCGGCTGTGATGGCACCGGGGCTGGTGTGGCAGACGCTGCTGCTGGCGCTGCTGCTTTTGCTGTCCTGGCCGCTACCTTGTAAGCTTGGGCATCCTCCATGTTCATGTACCCATGAGCCTTACTCATCAGCTACTCATTGCTAGTGACTGGTTTTTTGGCAAGGGAGTCGGCCAGCTCATTGCTAAGTAATCCAGCTACAATGGCGGACATGACGACTGAGCTTCCTGGGTCATGAACCTCCAGCCTCTTCGCCTGAAACCTCTTGAAATAGGCTCATAGGCTCTCTCCAAGCTCTTGCCTCATTTGAATCAACACATGAGGGGGTAACTTCTGCTTGGTGTTAGCCAAGAAGTGGTGCACAAACTTCTTGCTAAGTTGTGCGAAACTTCCAATGGACTTTTTCTCCAGGGTATTCCACAAGAGCTTGGCACTCCCAGTCAGGGTGATGGGAAAGCACCGACTGATGACTGCTTTAGATGCTTGCAACATGCTCATCATGTCGTAGTAGTTCTGGACATGTTCGGCTGGGTCTCCCTCTCCCTTGTACTTGTCGACATGAGGCATCTTGAACTTTTCGTAGGGAGCCTTCATGATGTCATCAGTGAGAGGAGTGTTCCCCCCTATGGCTTCGGCGATGGGTCGGTAGGTCCAATCATAGCTGGCTACTTCATGAGTAGCTGAAGATCCTGAAGCGGTGGGGCGGTGTCAAGAACCGCGTGGTATCCCTCCCACGGCACCTTGTGTCACTCCTCCTGCCGCTTGCTCCTTGTTATGACTAGGGCCAGGGCTCTCACCAGAGGCTCCAGCATATTGAAGGTGACGCCAATGGGAGTCCGCAGGGTGAGTTGTTTGATGTGGTGGAGGGGACACGTACTCGGCACGGTCTCTCCATTGCTTGGCTATAGCGTGCAGGGTACGAGGTGGAGCTATAAACCGGGGTTCAGACGGAAGGTGAGTCGCCAACTGTTGGTCACCCGAAGGTGGAGGAACAGCAGAGTTGAGGGACTGCGACTGAGAAAACCGGCTGAGGAGCTCATTGGTGAAAGCTATAAAATGCTGCTGAAAGTTGTGAGTAATCCACATGGTGGATTCTTCAAGTTGAGTTTGGGTGACATAGTTTGGACGCGCTTCTTCAAGGATAGTGCCATCGAGCCCAAGCCTAGGACCAGACATGGTTGTTCGGAAAAGAAAGTAGCCCCACGGTGGGCGCCAAACTGTTGATGGTCTAAATCACACAGTCAATTAATTATGCTGTTGGGGAGATTGTGGTCCGCTCACTTCTCTGAAATATCTGGTTTTGGGATGGACTGTTCTTCCCTGCACAAGTAAAAGCTCGTAAGAGGGCGGGGTTGGTTTCCCCAGTTGTTCCTCCGACGATCAAGTCAGCAAAGGGCTTGAGTGGAGAATAAAATGAACTGTTGGAGTTCTTAAGTTCAGTGAATTGATGAAAATGTAGAGAAAATTGCTTACCTAGATGTTGGGAATAGTCCCCCATTTATAGAGACAAATAGAGGGGTGATTTGGTAACTTTGGCCGAGTATGGGCTGGCGGTCGTGTCAGCACTTGCTTTACAGGTGTCGGTTGATGTGTGGAGTGAGTCACTTCGGTATTTAATGTGAAGTGATTGGAGGCGTGGGTTGCCGACGTGTTTCGCTGTGTCATAAAGATCTTCGGAGATGGAAAAATAGTGCTTCTGACCTTGTATTTAATGTGATGGCGACGATCCGTCAGCGGGGGGCTTGAGGTATATTGTCATCTTCTTACTCGCCTAGCCAGGTGTCGAAAAGTACTGCCTTTCGAGTCGGCTTCACGAGATGTCATCCAAAGAAATGACCGAGTGGACCATTCATCGAGTCAGCCTATCAAGAGGGTCGACATGTACCGCCTTTCGAGTCGACTTCGTGAGATGTTGACCAAGCGAGTCGGCCATGCTGAAGGATGTCAACCCTTCCGAGGTGTTAGCTTGATTAGGTGTTTAATGTGGGATACTTGTCTGCTACTAATTGGGGATTAATTTTTTATAATAGAAACACCATAACACATATGTTAAGGTTATTTCTATGTTTGATAACAATGATGAGAAGTTAGGATATATCTTGATCCTAATTTGAAGATTCAATTAGTAAAGGAATCAAGAATAAAAATATGGATGCTACTTAATATGTTTGATTAAAAGAATGATAATAGAACCTTATATTGTGGACATTATAGGTAGGAACATTTAAATGTCGATACTTTGAAAACACCCTTTCTAGAGTATTCTTATGATCCTCATAGAAGAACTACATATGCACAGCCTTTACTAGAAAACATCCTTTTCTACTTAGAATCTTATTTTAGAAAGCCTTATTTTGCGTAGAAACTTTTTAGAGATTAGTTGAATAGAGATGTTTTGATGAATATGTAGTATTTTTTCCTACTGGTGATGGTTTGAGAGACAATACTAGATATTGAAATTTTGATATTGTTTGTGACGTTAGTTTTCATGAACATCACATATGTTAAGGCAATTTTAGCCGGAAAATATGTCGCTCTTTTATATCGAAAGACCCAAACCTAAAATATTTTGGAAAGAGTAACTTTGCCCAATCAATAAAATTATTTTCTTAAGACTAAATTATTACAAATAAATAGAGAAGGGCAGAGGATAAAGGATTAAAGAACTAATATTGCATTGATGAGAGACTTGTACATCCACTACACAACTCTCAAACCCAATGATGTCCACTCCTTCCCACTTCTTGCTATGCTTTTCTACTGAACTCAACATTACTTGCCTCTTTTGCACTGTGTATTTTTGTGGCATGATCCTGTAGGACTCAACGATGAAATGAGCCCAATAGAACTCAACTTTGGCATTGTGTATAACCAAAGAATTGAATAAAAGACATTTTATGAATATCAGTGAGCAGGTACATAGAGCAAAAGGGGAATTGGCAGATATCCAGCATCAGATGCAAAATGATCTTCTCAATGCTAACCTGATCAAAAAGGAAAAAGAAAGCATAGATAAGTATACTAAGATCCTTTACTGTGAACTTTCTTTTTATAGACAGAAGGCTAATATCAATTGGTGTCTTAAAGGTGATAAAAGTTCTCACTATTTTCACTCTATAATGAAAGCAAAATGAAACCATAATAGAGTTCTCTCCTTATATTCTGAAAGAGGAATTAGGATCACTGAAATGCAAGACATTGTTGCTGAATTCATTACTTATTATCAGAAACTTCTGGGGACTGCAGTTAGCACAATTAATCCTGATCCTGCTGTGATTCCAAATGGCCCTGTTCTATCCCCTACTCAAAGCAGTACACTGGAGTTTCCTGTCACTAGGGAAGAGATAAAGCAAGCTTTATTCACAATGGCTGATGAGAAGGCTCCTGGTCCGGATGGATACAATGCATCTTTCTTTAAAACAGCTTGGGGTGTTATCAGTGAGGAGCTATTCCCTTGCTATTGAGGAATTCTTCAACTCAGGAAAACTATTAGGTACGCTAAACTCAACATCCCTCCATTGATACCTAAAGTTATTAATCCTCAAACTGCCTCAGACTTCAGACCAATTGCTTGTTACAATTGTGTATACAAAATTATCACTAAGATCATTGCAACAAGGATTCAAACAGTCATGGGTCATTTGATTAGTGATGCTCAAAGTGCTTTTGTGAAGGGTAGGCTCATTTCCAACAATATTCTGCTAGCTCATGAGTTTATTAAACATTATGGTAGGAAGAATATCTCTCCTAGAGCTATTCTGATTATTGATGAGGAAATCTTTTGATACTATCAGTTGGGACTTCATCAAATCTATGCTACTTGGCCTGGGATTTCCTAATAAATTGATTATGTGGATAATGGCTTGCATCACCACCCCTAAATATTCCATATCTTTGAATGGATCTCTTCATGGGTACTTTCATGGTGCAAGAGGGCTTAGACAAGGGGATCCTCTCTCCCCTTACCTTTTTGTTATTGGGATGGAATATCTATCACGAAAAGTGAGTACTCTCAAGCTCGATAACTCATTTAAATTTCACCCCAAATGTTCCAGGATGAATATTACACATCTTGTCTTTGCAGATGATTTACTCCTTCTTAGAAGAGCTGACATCCAATCTATATCAAAGCTGTATAACTGCCTTCTTGAATTCAGCAATGTATTAGGTCTAGAAGCCAATCCAAATAAGTGTGCTACATATATTGGAGGTGTTGATGTTAATATAAAGAATCAGATTTGTGCATCGCTCAACTTCTCTGAAGGTGTATTACCAGTACGATATCTTGGTATGCCACTGATCTCGAAGAAGTTATCATTCTTAGACTGCACCCCATTGATTAGCAAAATCATAGATCAATTTCAGAATTGGCAGAACAGAAAGAACTTGTCTTACGCTGGAAGATTGCAATTGATAAGATCAATAATTCTCGGAGTTCAGATTTTTAGGACTAGCAACTATATCCTTGCAGCTAAGGTCCTAGAGAAAATAGACAGTTTGTGCACAACATTCTTATGGGGAAACAAAATACCTCTTGTCTCATGGAAAAGGATTTGTTATGATATGCAACGAGGAGGTCTAGGGATATACTCTGCCAAATACTGGAATTATACTGCTGCTATCAAACTTCTTTGGATGATACACCTCAAGAAAGATCTCTTATGGATAAAATGGATACATGGAAATTACTTAAGATATTCAAACATTTGGCAAGTAACTGTGAGGGTAAATGATTCTTGGATGTGGAAACAATTGCTAAGAGTCAGAGACATTGTGGTTCAGCAGTTAGGAGGAGTTAATAATCTCCTTAATGCTATTAATTCCTGCTGCAATGGAGGAAAATTCCAGCTCTCTTCTGTTTACAAGCTCCTGCTCCCACCATCCTCTCAGGTAAGCTGATACAACTCAGTTTTGGGGGGATTTCACTACCCAAAATACTCTTTTATCTTATGGCTAGCTATGCAATCAAGGCTTTTGACTCAAGATAGACTACACCATATGAGAATAATTACAACTAACTGTAGGCGTTGAAAAATACTTACAAGATCCCCGAAACCAACTCGTGGCGGGAAGTCGGCAAATGACAACCCATCGGATAATACGGACATCGAATCGTTGAGACACGAACCCGACGGCAAACCCACAGCGTCACAAGCACGGTTTAAACCGGACTTGAACAGACGATCGGATTTCAGAACTGTTGAACCGGAACAAATCAAGAGTTAGTCACGGAACCAAATACAGATGGAATCTAAGTCCGGAGGAAGACCAAGAGTCAGAACAGCCAGGACCTCAGCCCGGAAGACCGAGAAAAAACGGCGAAACGGCGTAAAAAAATGGCGAAAACGGCAACCTCGGCCAAGTGGCCGAGCCACTTGCGTGGCCGGCCTACCCCCCCAATCCTATAAATAGGGGGGGGGTCTTCCTCAGATGAGGGCTGGATTCGGGGATTTTCTGAAGAATTCTCGCGAGATCTACGAGCCGTCATTGCACCGTTCCGAGCACCGGCGATCACAAGTTCGAGCTACGTCAGATCTTCAATAGCGAGGTGTTTAATTCGGTCGGCCGCATCGGCCGGTGATTTCTCCTAGTAGATCTCACCCGCTCCGGCGATCCTCTCCTTCGTGAGTGTGATCCCCGAAGGCTATCCTCTCCTTCGTGAGTGTGATCCCCTTAGGCGTTTCATTTCCTTCGTGAAACGAGCCCCTTCACGTCTGTAGTTCCAGAACCCGGGTTCCCACCTGGATCGGAATTGCGCGGTGGTCCACGGACGATTCAAGTCCCCGGCACAGACAAAGAACCCACACAAGCGAGGATCCGATAAACGGATCCCGCGTTTGTTCACCAAAGGGTTGACAAGTTGTAATTTTCGATTTTTCATTGTAAGCCTTATAAAAAGGCGATATTTTTCTTTGAATTTATTTCAGGCGACTGAAGTTTGTAACTATTCAAAATCAATGACAATCGAGACAACTTTCCCATCGAACACTAACCAGTGTGTCCTGTGCACTAATCAGCAAGCAGAAACTCAAAAGCACCTGTTTTTTGAATGCCAATTGTCTATGAATGTCTGGAACAATATAATGGATTGGTTGGGATTTTCTTGGAGATCATGTAGTTGGGATTAGGTGATTAACTGGTTTAGTCATAATCTGAGAGGGAATGGATTCATGAAGAAGCTCAAAAGAATGGCACTATATGCAGTAGTCTACATGATATGGCAGGAAAGGAATCTGAGGATTTTTCAGCACAAAAAGAGAGAACCAAAGGCCTTGATACATGCAGTGAAGACCTCAATCCTGACTACTATTATGAACTTAGACATACCAGATCATGTACAAGAGCGTATACAGAGTTTGTGAATGAGATTTCTTGTTTTTGATATTCCCAGTTTTGAAATCAGGGAAATACTTTGATGTACTACAAGTTTCACATTTTGGTGATTGAATAAATTTACTTTCATTGACCAAAAAAAAAGACAAAAGCTTAACTCATTAATAGATTGTGGACAAATAATATATATGGAACAATCTTAACACTCCTCAACAATTTATGCAAAAATCATAGTAACGAGCAAAATCAGATTTTAAGGTGTAATCATTAAGTTTGGATCAAACACTAAATAATGTGCTTAATTGAAGCCCACAAAGTTGGATTAATATCTCTGTGTATGTGTCCCCAAAATCTCATAAAGTTATAGTTTTAAATGTTCTCACTTTTATTAGCATAGATTTTAACATACTTTTATTAGTTTGTTTTAACTTTCATTGATATAATACTAAAATTGGATTATAGTTTACTGTGTTTGTAATGAAGGTATGGCTATGAAAGTAGTTAGACTTCTATCAAATTTGGTATACTTTCGGGACCTAATTCAGAAGCGTATTTCAACCACATTTTCGGATGATCATCAGGCAACCCTTCAAGATATTACATTCTATGGATTTCTTGATGTTCCTGATATTCTAATCCGGTCAATTCCGATTGATTGTTTATTAAAAGTTTTTAAGGCTGAAAAAGTAGTTTTAAAATTAGAGGAAAGTGGATCCATTTTGGTGTTGAGGATTTTCAGTGGACTATAGGGCTTCAGATGGGAGAAGTTATAATAGATATGAGGTTTCGTAGAAGTGATCATGAGATAATTTATAAATATGTACTTTCGTTCAAGATAAAGGCGGAAATTTAGGAGGATGGAAAGCGTAGGACTAGAAGAGGGACGAAAAAAATTGATGAGGAAAAGAAGAAGCTTGTGTCTGCTAGACGAGATAGAGTGGTAGAACTTATCGAGAAGATGGCTGAGCGTAAAGATCCTGTTTTACCACAAATGCTTGTGGCGTTCATAATAGGCTTTATATTATGCCCCCAAAGTAATTGGGGTTGTCATTTGTTTGCACTTAGATGTGTTGAGAAATTGAAAACTCTTAAGGAGTATAACTGGGCTAAAGTTGTATACAATGTCTTGCATATTGCGATGAAGAAGGCTAAGAAGTCCATCACTATGAGGTCCGAGGGAAAGCGATCTGGAGCAGGTTATATGGGCTGTTTGTCCTCGGTGTTGGTTGAAAGTATAGCGTGCTATCCTGAAAGTATAGTGTGTTATCCTAAAAGTACAATGTGTTATTATGAAAGTAAAGCATGTTGTCCTAAAAGTATAGCGTGTTATCCTAAAAGTATGTTATGTTATTATGAAAGTATAACCTATTATTCGAAGTATAGCGTGTTATCTTGAAAGAATAACTTGTTACCTAAAAGTATAGCTTGTTATTGGAAATAACACAATCATACCAAACACATAACAAACACAGTCATATCTTATAAAATTAAGTGTATGGCCCTTACACAAAAGTAGAATACAAAACTCATTTCATGTTTGTAATATATTGCTTACATTTTCCAAAAGTTAGAATATAAATCTAATTTAGTCAGCAATAGGTTGTCTACATGTTCTACAGCCAGACCGTATCACGACATCTACTACACTTCAACTCTTTCTAGAAATTCAATCCTGAAGGAATGTGCTTTGTTCTTGGTCTTTCATGAAGAATTGTTGCTGCTGGCGGCTAAATCACCATATTTTCGTCATCTACATATGGCTTGTCATCGTCAAGAATTGGGTATTTAAAAAGTGAGTAGCATTTGCAGTATGTCTCCATACTAAAGTAGTGAGAAATATAGGAGTAAAGAATGTTATTATTTTGTCTAATTACTGTGGCGGCATGCTTGCAAGGTAATCCAACTACTTACCATTCACGACAAGTGCATGTGCGATCATTCAAATTTACTTTGATGCTAGGAAAATCATACACCTCAACTTTCCTATAGTAGGAGTAGCAGAAAGACAATGTGATTGTTCATTAACAAGAATGAGGTGCTCTTCCATAATAGGAACAAATGTTGTGTTCCACTTGTGGGATGCCTCCTGCCTTTGAGAACTCATCTTCATCATTTTCTTACAAATATTATCAATTGTTTGCATCATTGGCAAATAACGAGCTTCATTGATCCAAGAATTGAATGACTCCGCTAGGTTTGATGTCAACCATCCATATCTGCACATATTATAATAAATTATAATTATAGCGGTACATATATTTAATTGATTTGTATATAAAGTTTCCTAAATTAAAATGTTAACTTTTCCCATGAAAGTAGCAATTATCCCAAATTTCTTGACACATCATCAACATTTCATTATAGGCAACATCTGATTTGTTCTGTAGCTCGTTGTGTTCATTGTTATAGGAATGAAAAGTATATCCATATGCAGCTCTCTTCATAGTTTGCACACATTCATCTCGTAAAGGTGATGTAATTCCTTTCTTTAACAAGTTATTCTCAAAATTAGCCAAGAGATGACGTATGCAATAAGAGTGATATGACCATGGAAAAGTATTTCTTCACGAAATTTAAAGTCCTTTATCCCTATTAGAGATTAAAACCACCTCATCATTTGGAGTAAATAGATCTTCATCATTGAAGAGAATGTCTTGAATACATGCCAAAAATCATTCCCAATTACTCTCATTCTCCGCCCCGCATATGCAAATTGCTATGGAAAACATTCCCTCATCTCCTTTTAGAGCAATTGCGAAAAGTAAGGTTCCTTTATACCTATAAAAACAATGAGCTATTATGAAAGTATATCATGTTTTAGTAAAGGTATGACATGTTATTATGAAAGTATAGCAGGTTTTAATAAAAATTAGAATCTTTGATGTAAGTTTTGATTAAATTGACCTTTATTATACCTATCAAAAAGATTTGTACTATCCAAGAACAATATTGGCCTCATACCTCCATAAACCCCTTCCAACATGCATAATAAGACACAAATACACTTGTAAATCTTTCATCTCCATACTACAAGTGAACAACTGTTCCGGATTAGTTTCCATAACTTCGTCCTTGTACCATCGGAGTTAGTCATATGAATATTTAGTATCACCATACAATTCACATTGAGCAAGCTCTTTTTCCAACCAAATTCTATGATAAGATATGTCCAAACCAAATTCCATAGAAAGCTCAGTCTGAAAATCAATTGGGCGATAAGTGGTTATTCCTTCAAGATGGATTTGAGATGATTAGCATTCCACTTATGAGATGTCCGTCTCTATCCTTCCTCTCCTATGCATCCTCCCAAACAACTATGAGGATGACCACTTTCTTTCACATAGAATCGATCACTATCTCTACAATGGGTGCAATGAATCATCCATTCACAGTTTGTGGCCTTAAATTTTACTGTCACTCTTTTGCATTCATTTTTTACAAAGACAAAGTTGAAACCTCGTATAATAGAGTAATTGCTTAATCTCTACCAACAATGCTCAACATCATCAAATTCTTGACCAACACTTCTAATTGCATTGTGCAATGCAAGAGGAATCATACTAGAGCTCCAAGCTTCCGGACATGTTTTGTGAAGACGAATGATTTTGTGAAGAAGAAGCATGTTCTTCAATAAGAGAGGAGATGTAGTGATTTCTACATAAAAAATAGTATAAGAGTTAAAATAAAGTTAAAATATAATTGATGATAAAAACAAAAGCATAACAAAGTGTAAGTTACCTTATATGGACGCTACTAAATTGGTGCCGAAATAATACCCCTAGATTCATCTCAACATTCATAATAACTACCTTCTTCTTGCAACTTTGATGTATATTAAATGTTATCAACACATCATCATCATCACATACACATACAAAAACTTCTTGTGTGTGTGGGACTTTGAAAGTCAAGCGCATCGTGTTTGCACTACATGCAATTAGACTTTGTACCGCAACCGCTAAATTATTACAACTCCCATTGACATTCAATTTTAAAAAGTAATTATTTCCTCTAAAATCCATCAATGCACAGTACAAATCTTCATCCATCCATGCGTCACCAAAATAAAAAAATGTGCAAATTTCATCAAAGATAGTCAACAAAACCAAATTTAAGTAACTATAAAATTTGGTCTCACAAAAATTATGAAATTATAATCATAAGAATTCTAAAATTAAAGTTAACATTTTACTTTTTTAATATTGGTAATTCATATTAACTGTAATAACCAACCATCGAATTCATGAATAATAAAGTGAAATATTTTGATGAATAAAATGAGAAAGTAATGCTATAAAGTTAGGAGTACTATAGTAAAAGACAAAATTATACCTTACATTACTAAGAAAGTATTGAATCTCCACCAAAATTAATCGATCAAACCCCAAGCATCAATGGGGTTGAGAATTAATTGATGGGTTCATAAGAGTGGAAGAATGAAAAAAAAGTAAAGGAAGAGAGAGGGAATTAAATGAGAAGTGGAGAGAGGGGGGGGGGGAGAGACCAGGGGAAGGAATTCCTGCCGTTTCTTTCTCTCCTGCGCCCTACCATCGCAATAAATGCAATGTGAAGGGTGCGGAAGAGAAAGAACAAGGGAACGTATGGGAGGTTTGGGAAGGGTAAATCTGGATTTTAAAAAAAAATTTAAGGGGGCCCCACATATTTATGTGTTGTATTTTGGAACATGGGTTTAGAGATAAGTACAAAATGATAAGTGGGTTCAATAGTACAAAAGAAAATAGTTTGGTTTAAAAATAACTAGAGTAAATAATAGGACTTAAAGAAAAAACCCCATTTTTATCAAGACGTTGATTAAATTACCTATATTTATCAAAAGTCTAAATGACACTTAAATATCTTATATATTCACTCACTTAGTAATGTAGGATGCTTAACATACAATTTCATGGAGGAACGGCTCAATCACATGGTAAATGGATACATACGCATTATTGACTTTCACAAGAAACTATCATATCTTCCAACCCGAAGACATATATATTATATGTATAAATCGCCTATATCAATGAGATCGAGCCAACCAAATTGTTATATTTTTAAAATCTCATTAATAATACCAGTTTGGTTGAAATCCAAAAATAATCACTTTGAGTTTATTTTTAGTAATAAAGTTAGAATCAATTTCAATTAAGAAATAAAATCAATTTTGATTCAATTTAGACTAATTTATTTCCTTTATTATAGAGTCTTTTAGGTAGTTTTAATTTTTTTTCAAAATTTTTTTATTAGGAGTAGGTTTTATTTTTCTATTTAAGCGTAAAGATTATAGAGAGTCTTTTAGGTAGTTTTAAATAAATTTTCCTCTTTAATATATTCTCTTTGTGGATTCAAAGTTTTTCATGGATTTGAAGATTGTTCTTTGTGGATTCAAAGAATAATTCTTGGTGGATTCCGAGCTTTATTACTTTCGTGCTGTGTTAATTAGTACCAGAGTTCTATTTATCCGATCCAATGATAGGCAATAAAGCCCGTACTACCCGAATTGAGTTCGATGAGTTGAAGATGGGAGTTGAAGTTGCGAGTTACTCAGATGAAGACTTCTATAGATCAACTTGCATTGGCAGTAGATTGTCTAAATCCGGGATGAGTTCGAGATTGCATTGATGGTTGCCACGGATGAGATTTGAATTTGTAAGACAAATCCCATAGCGATGATCATAGAGGCTACCGAAGAAAGGAGAACTATGATGCTAGAGGATTAAAGATATTATCTTTCAATGGAAAGCTTCATGCTCATTATGTCCTTGATGTGATTGATGAAGTGGACACATACTTCGAGTATGAGAAAATCCTAGAAGATTGAAAAGTTAAATTAGTGGTT
The DNA here is from genome assembly GCA_012295165.1 of Asparagus setaceus. Classification (NCBI taxonomy): domain Eukaryota; kingdom Viridiplantae; phylum Streptophyta; class Magnoliopsida; order Asparagales; family Asparagaceae; genus Asparagus; species Asparagus setaceus. The sequence goes on from CM022706.1 coordinate 81,057,359, forward strand.
TGCAAACTTAAAGGAAAAGCATCTGCATAGTGGGATGAAGTATTGATAAATTGATACCATCAAGGGAAAGATCTGGTTTGAACATGGATAAAGGTGAAGAAATTATTGTGTGACTGTTCTACCTTCTAATTACAAATAATGTCAAGTGTCTTTGAAATATACTTTTACCTTAGCTAACACGGTTCGTCTAGCGAAGAAGATGAAATGAGAACTTGAGCAGAACGACAAAGGACCTTTGTCATGTATGTTTTTTGAGTGCTCTCACCCTAGTTATGATTGTGGCAAAACTAAGAATATGTTTTGAGAGCTCTCACACTAGTTATGATTGTGGCAAAACACTAGTTATGATTGTGGCAATTCATCTCGGAGAAAGAGTCTAGATTTGTGAAGAGTATCAAAGAAGAAACAAAGAAGACTTCATCAATTATGTGGATCATAGAACAGAGGCATCTAAGATAGAGATTGCTAAGGAGAAGGTTTTTCTAATGGCAGACAATGAGACACTCACAACCAAAAAAGAAGATTCTGCCACCATCAAGATTCATCATGTAGTGCAAGCTCTCATTGTACATGAGATTCCTAATATTGATGGTGATATATTAATGAAGATGGGTATTAAGCATGATATTCTCAAAGATGTCGTGAGTGATGTTACACATATTGATATTGTCCCGATGGAGGAGAATGATATAATAGTGAGCGAGGCAATTGATGATATTTATGACTTGCTTGGTGAAAGGCTCGAGGCAAAAGAGATGAAAGAATTGTGTACGGAGTATGACAAAAAAATTTATTTGGAAGCAAATGTTGTGAATAATTTCAAGAAGGTTGAGATGATACTTCCGAACTACATTATGGCAAGCAACAAGAAGTATATTTGGCAAGTCATATGTAGATCCACATGCAACTAATCACATACACATGGTTCACGAGAAGATTTATTCAAAAGTTTAATTTAGAAGAAGTCCTAGCCGAGGTGGTAAAACAACAAATGGAGAAAAATAATGTTAATTACAAGGCAGATGCTGATCGATGCAGGAGAAGAAAAATATTTATCGATGAAGCTACTATTGAAGCAAATATAAGCTCAGGGTTGAGCTTCTTTCAACAAGGGGAGACTGATGTAGGACATTTAACGGATAATTTCATGGACTAGCTGGTCAATCACAAGCTAAATGCGAATACAAATGTATTATTGACTTTCGCAAAGAAAAGATCATATATTCTAACTCGAAGGCTTAATTTTTATATTATATATATATATATATATATATATATATATATATATATATATATATATATATATATAATCGCTATCTCGATGAGATGGAGCTAATTGATTGCCGATTTTCAAAATTACATCAATAATACTCAATTTTAGTGAAATCTGAAAATAATGAGCTTTGAGTTTGTTTTAGTAATAAAGTTAGAGTCAATTTAGATTAGAAAATAAAATTAATTTTCATTCAATTTAAGTTGATTTGTTTTCTTTATTATAGAGAGTCTTTTAGGTAATTTTAAATTATTTCTTTCTTTTAAGAATTTTGTCCTTATTAGGAGTAGGCTTTGTTTTTATTTAAGAAGAAGGATTATAAGCCTCATGGTATTAGATAATTTTTCATCAACAAAATTTCCTCTTTATTATATTATCTTCATAGATTCAAACTTCTTGGTGGATTCAAGATCATCCTTTGTGATTCAAAGAACAACCATTGGTGGATTATGAGGTTTATTGCTTCCACACCGTGTTACTTAGCATTTATAGACCCTCATTGTTTTTCGTAACATTTAAATACTCTTAAGTTGTTTAAAGTGGAACTTTAATACCCTCTATCATGCACATATGAATATTTTTACGAATGTTCCTCTATGATACTAACTGGTTAATTATAGAGCTTTCTAAGTATTAAAATTTGATAAATTTATTGTTAAACCGATCACAAGTCTAATTTAAAGTAGAATTAAGATAACTTTAAAATAGAATTTTGGAAGGTTTAATAGTAAATTTAATTGATATTAATACTGAAAAACTTTATAATTATCCTTTAAGTATCATAGGAAAATGTTTAGGATAAAATTTTCATGTTTGAAAATACTAATATGCTAATTTTAAACAAATTACATATAAATGCCATGAAAACAAATGACGATATCGTGTGCTATTTTGAAAAAATGAAAAGAACAAAAGGAAAAGGAAAAAAAGGATATACAAGTGCTATTTATTCTATTATTAATTTAAATAAAATTTGGAATTTATTTCTTCTAACTTAATATCAAAATAATTTAATGATTGTATAAAATAAATGTTTGTCAAAATAAATAAAAATATTACCTAAAATATATTATTGATTTTTGACATAATTAACTGTTATGAGTTATAAGCTATTTATAGAATACTAAATTTATTATTTAAACTAAATTTTAATAAATTAATTTGTGTTGAAACCAAAATTATATTAACCGAAATTCTAATAATAACAAAAATATTATTAAATGACAACTTTTGAATATGTCATATTAATTTATGGTTTTATTATTATATCAATAATTTTAATTGTTGAAATATTTCTTTGATTTATTAATATGAAGTTTTATCATTATTGTGATTGGTATATGATATTTATTGATTATTAATGTTCAATAAAATTTTAAATTTTATTTAGTGAAAATTTTAAATTTATAGACAATACAAAATTTTGATTCATATAGTCTTAGAATCTAAATAATATTAATAATAAATTATTTTTCTAATATTTTTTCGGGATGTCAAAACATAGTAATAAACTTCAACATACACACCTTACATGAACTTCAAGTTGATGAAAATGATGTCATCCTGAAAGAAAGAATCACTCGAACATGGGAAAGACAAAACACAAATACATGCATCTTCTCTGGGGTTAACTTTATTCTTCTTAATAACGAGGTAAATTCTAATTTCATAAATATAGTGATTATAATTTTTCCGTTTGAATAACACAAGTTTTATTTAATTTGTGCCAAAACAAGGATACAATCTGGTACTCTGGGATAGTGGAGTCCTATTGGTTCGGAGCATTTGTTCTTCTGCTCAGTATATGACATGCTCAGTAGCATCAAAGGATGGTAGATTATCTTGTTTTATTACAATAGTCTATGCTTTCAATGAGATAGAAGGGAGAAAAGTACTCTCACATGACATTTTATCTTTCAAACAACATGTTATCTGTCCATGGATTGTAGGAGGAGATTTTAATGCTATTATCAATAATGAGGAAAAACTTGGTGGTGCACTGGTAACAAGTTCAGACACTGAAGCTTTTCAAAATTTCATCAATTCCAGTCAGTTACTTCACCTCAAGTCAACTGGATGCTATTTCACTTGGTGTAACAAGCATGATTTGGACACAAGAATATGGAGCAGGCTTGATAGAGTTTTAGTAAATGAGGAATGGATTCATCACTATATCTCTAGTCAAGTAGATTATCTCCTGCCAAATTGCTCTGATCATTCTCCAGCCTTGATTACAATTGGTGATAATGATTTTGGAGGAAAAAGACCTTTCAAATTTTTCAATATGTGGACGAAACACACAAAATTTATTCCAGTTGTTGAATCACATTGGAGACAAGACATTACAGGGTACAAGATGTACAGGCTCTCTTCCAAACTCAATCTTCTCAAACCTGCACTAAAAAATATGAAGAAAAAGCATTTTATGAATATTAGTGAACAGGTTTCAAGGGCTAAAGAGGAATTAGTTGACATTCGTAAGCCATGAATGATCTCTTTAACACCGATCTTATAAGTGATCATCACATTTTATTGCACTTTTATACCCTAATTATCTATTTTATTCAATAAATATATCTTCTAATAATTTTTATCTTAATTTGCAAGTAATATAGAATTATTGAATAAGAGCCCAAATGAAGATTATTTCGAGCCCAAAAGATCTCTAATGAAGTCCAGAATGCCTAAATCCAAAGTCCATGACTAAGTTTAGAAGCAAAATCTCAACACTCATTACTTTCTTGGTCAGAATTATTAATAATTTGGCTTGCAATTGAGAATCAAATCAAATATGGAAAAAATAAAGTCAAATTCGTGCTGAGGATGGTCAACCGTAAAGAAAAGGCGATATCTCCCAATCTGGAAAGCAGAATTTAATATATTATATATAAAAAATGCCTATCTCGATGAGACGGAGCCATCCAAATTATCAGATTCTTAAAATTTTATCAGCAGTAATGAGTTATGATAGAAATCCGAATTTAAGTGATATACATTCAATTATTTGAAGGCCAAGTTAAATTCTAAGAAGCCGAAGAGCATTTAAGGGAAACCCAAGAGTCTTAAATAAATTAAATTCAAAAGAAATAAAGCCCACAAAGCTCATCTCTCAAGTATTAAATCAATGGTCTAGATTATTTTGAGTGATCCTATGGTTATGAGTGTTGCTTGAGGCCTAAGCCAAATCCTATGGTTGTGAGGGTTACCTAGGGACCAAGACAAATTCAAAGGTTGTGAGAGATTCTTGTTATCTATAAATAGAGGGGTAGAGTGAGGGCTTGAATTGTGAAATATTTTATAAACTTTATTTGGAAAGGAGGGTTACTCTTAATTGAGAAGACCTTCCAAATTTATAACTTTTATTGTAATTAATAAAAGAATTTTTTCACCTCTTCATATTTTTCTTTTCTTCTCTTTATTCTTGATGAAGATGAAGATGAGATGAAGATGAAGATCAAGATGAAGATTTGTTTCATCAAGAGGCTAAAACCCTCTTGGAATGTAAGTTTTCTCTTTTATCTATTATGTTTCTTGTAGTATTTTCTTTTCTTTTCTTTTAATTAGATTTATTTTGATACCTTGTAGAGTAGATTTACTTTCATGTCTTTACTTTCCTGCATTACTTTTTGCATTATTATTTTATAGTATAGATTTATTTTCTTGCATAGTTAGATTTACTTTTATGTTCTTTTACTTTTGTAATTTAGATTTATTTTTATGTTCATAGTTTATATTTTCACTTCTTTCTTTTAATTTTTCCTTTTTGTAATTAATTTTCCTTTCATACTCTCTAGTTTCTATTTTGCTTTTAATTCAATAATGTGGAACTAAAATCTTGTAGGAATTTTAGAATTGTATGAAACTAGTTTAATTTCTCTTATATTTTGTGAATCATTCTCTTGTACTTAAAATGATCATGTTTAGGATAATCAACTAGAGAACTAATTGGTAGAAGAAGAATTTGATAATCTATGCTTATCTAAGTGGTTTGATAGGTTATGCTTATGAATTCTAGAATTACTATTTAGTTGTTGTTCTTTTCATGAGTATTAATTTTACTTGGATAATAATTTGATAGGTTATACTTTTCTTAAGTGGTTTGATAGTCTATGCTTAATAATTCTAAAGTTAAATGTGATAAAAGAGAATAGTTCATATTTTATATGTGAGATTAGCTAGTGGATTCAATTCTAGATTCCTCATATCTTTAATTGAATTCTCCATCTTTTACTTTCTTAATTTTCCTCTTTATTCTTGATTTTTCTTTCATTTGTTTGTTTTATTTTACTTCATTTTATTCATCATTCTTTCTCCTCTCTCAATCTTATTTTGATTTTATTTGCACATATTCACAAACACTCTCTTAATCTCTCCACAATTAACCATTGTTTATCACACTCCTAATTGTCACACATACAACTTAAGAACCAATTTTGATTAACTCTTATAACACCTTCCTTGTGGAATCGATAACTTTTATATTATAACTTTTTTTGGTAAGAAAGTATATTTTTCCATTACCAATTGTAACAAAGTGAATTACAAACTTTCGTACACTCAAGGTCCTTGACCTATCTCAACACTCAATAAAACCTCCAAGTCCTTAATTCTATCTCAGGACTCAGACTCTCAAATAGGGAAATACAACCAAAAACAAAAAACAAGAATACTTCGGGATTCACCCAGATTCACTCTAAGCAGACAATGAGTATTACTTTGCACGGCTAAGAAACACAGGATGTATAGCCATTGCATTACACCATGTTCTATTAGCAGAAGTATCCTTTATCTTCGCAATCTTGGAGCATTGGATTTTAATTTCAAACAAGATCTGCTGGTAGATATCTTCAAAGTGTGGAGGCTTCCCTTGAAATATTAGCATATTTCTGGCTCTCCAAATATGATATACACAAGCTGCGAGTGCAAACTTTTTGATCCCCCTGATACTAATACTTCCCTTCCAGGCTAAATTTGTCCACAATAGGATCTCCTGCCAGTTACATGGGGGATTAGTAACCTGCACAAAAGCCATCACAAGTTCCCAAAGATGTAAGCTAAATCTACACTGAAAGAACAGGTGGTCTCTGTTTTCCACCATCACACCACAGAGGACGCATGAGTTATCCTCTAGCACCCCAATATGTTGCAGTCTAGACTTTGTCGGCAATCTATCATGACATGCCAGCCACATAGCAAAGCAGTGTTTAGGAATAGAGTATTTATTCCACACTAGATGAGTCCACCGCACTCTCTCAATATCACCCAGAAGCACACGGTAAGAAGCAGAGGAACTAAATTCTGGACTAGGACCAGCCCACTTCAAGGAACCACCACTAAAAGATAAGCACATCAAAGCATCTTGACGGAGCTTCAGAATTCTCTTAAACATCCAAGAGAAATGAGATTTAGAATCAATATCCCACAGAGAGCTCCCTCTAAGATAAAAGCCATGCACCCATTTCACCCATAGAGATTCCTTTTTGAGAAGTAGGGACCAGAGGTTATTCATAACCAAACATTTATTAAGAGAGGCTAGGTGCTGTAACGCAAGCCCCCCTCCAATTTTAGGTTTGCATACCTTATTCTAGGCAATTTTAGCTTTGACATGATGCCCATAAGAACCAGTCTAGAGAAAGTCTCTACATAATTGTTCCACATTGTGTATGACTCCTCTAGGCAGAAGGAAGATGTTACCCTAGTAGGACTGCATGCTATATATGACAGATTTAACAAGCTGAAGTCTACCAGCAAAAGAGAGATATCTGGCAGTCCAACTCTTTATTCTTGAGAGTATCTTTTCAGTCAACCGAGCACAATCTGCAAAGGAGGGTCCTTTGGATGAGAGAGGAATTCCCAAATACTTGACAGGGAGAATCCCTTCAGAAAAGCCCAGCCGTTGTAGGATCAAGTTTTTGCTAGTAGTGGACACCCCTCCAAAGAATACTTGACTTTTAGAGAGATTAGCACAAAGTTCAGAATCTTGGGAGAAATGAGAAAGTTTCAGTGCAAGTTGTTCTATGGAACTCACATCTCCTTTACAAAATAACATCATATCATCGGCAAAGCACAAATGAGTGATTTTATTAGTCCTACACTTTGGGTGATAATGGAACTCTCTCACTTCTTCCAATTCTAACAAACTTCTACTGAAATATTCCATAACCAAGACAAAGAGGTAGGGGAGATAGGATCCCCTTGTCTTATGCCCTTCTTAGCCTGAAAGTATTCATTGGATTGACCATTAACCAATAAGGTAAAAGAGGTAGTGCTAACACATTCCATAACCCATGTGATGAATTTAAGAGGAAAGTTCAGCCCTTTCAGAATATCAGCATGGAAGAGCCAATTGACAGAGTCATAGGCTTTCCTTAAATCAATTTTTAAAGTGCACCTAGGTGAGATATTCTTCCTCCCATACATGTGGACTAGCTCCTGTGCCATTAAGACATTATGGATAATACTTCTACCTTTAACAAAGGCTCCCTGGTTCTCACTAACAAGATAAGGCATTAATTTTTTGAGCCTATTTGTTAATACATTTGAAATGCACTTGTACAGGATATTACAGCAGGCAATTGGTCTGTAATCTGATGCATTATTAGGACATTGAGACTTAGGGGCTAGAGTGATTGAAGTTGAATTCAGGCGTTTGAGTAATCGGCCATACCTGAAGAAGTCACTCACAGCCGAGATTATATCAGCTCCAACTATGTCCCATGAATCTTTAAAGAATTTTGATGTGAAACCATCAGGTCCAGGGCTTTTCTTGTCTTTGATTTGGAACATTGCTGACTTGATTTCAGCTGCAGAGATTGGCCTACAGAGTTCTATACATTGCTCTGCATTAACCAGTGGTCCCTTAGCTAAAGTAGACATAAGGAGAGGTTGGCAAAGACTGCTACTGCCCAGTATATTGCTGAAAAAACTAACCAAATCCCTCTGAGTTTCCTCTTGCTTTGTGAGAACAACCCCCTGAGCATTTGAGATAGATAGAATTGAGTTCCTCACCCTTCGTTGCTTGATTGAAGCATGAAAAAATGTAGTATTGCTATCCCCCATATTTAACCAATCAACTTTAGCTTTTTGATGAAAGAACAAACTTTCATGTTTAAGCATAAGAATAAAGTTCTTCATAGCAACACTTTCCTTAGCAATTAGCTCCAAATTAGTTGGATCATTCTGGACATCAATCTATGTTTTAAATAAGTTCTCTCTAGCTTTATTAACCCTGGCAGAAATACCTCCAAAAAAGTAGCATTAAAGATCTTTAGCTGAGTTTTAACCATCTTCAGTTTCTGTACAACCTTGAACATAGGGGAACCCTGGACTTTTTTCCTCCAAGCAAAGTAAACAACATCTTTGAACTTGCAATGATCACTCCAAAAATTAAAATACTTGACATGAGGCCTTGTACTGGGAGGAAGATGAAAGGAAATTAAAGCTGGGCTATGATCAGAGATACCAGGGGGAAGAAACTCAGTATCAGTAGAGGGATACAGGTCAAGCCACATATCATTTATTAAGACCCTATCCAACTTGTAAAATATCTTCTTATTAGACCAAGTGAAGAAGCACCCTTTAAACTTCATATCTAGCAATTTAGTATCACTGATAAAACTTTGCAGTTCAAGGAGCTCATTTCTAGAAACAGCTTTTCCCTGAATTCTCTCCCCAACATCATAAATGCAATTAAAGTCGCCTAGGATAACCCATGGGAGGTGAGTAGAGGAGCTAATAGTTCTCAGGTTAGTCCAGAGACATGTTCTCAAGTTGCTCTGATTGTATCCATAAATGAAGGGAGCTAGAAAAGTACTAGAACTACTCTTATCTTCAACAAGGCAATGAATCAGCTGAGAAGTAGTGAGAAGGACTTGAATATTCAAAACTGAAGCATCCCATATAACCAAAATTCTACCATGCACATCAAGATCAAAATTATGCACAAATCTCCAGTTAGGAGCACAATTATTTGCTACCACAGAAACAAGAGAAGGATAGATTTTAGTTTCTATCAGGCCCAAAAGAGAAATGTTATGAACATTTAGGAATTTCTTAACCTCTTTTTGTTTATTAGGGTGGTTAAGACCCCTAATGTTCCAACAACCAAAAGCTCTCATCCAGGTTTAGAAGAGCTGCTTTTATCTCTCATATTTCTCTGCCCCCTAGTACTTGCATTTGTCAAAATAGTAGGGCCTTTTTTCTTATTAGATCTAACTCTTTGAGAGAGGTCAACACAAAGCTCAATCCCATTATCATCTTGAACTGAGAGAGGGGAGAAAACATTTCTAGTGACCACATCAGTATTTGGACTTATAGTAGAATTCAGAGTCACTCCAATAGGGCCAGGTATGCCAGGATTTCTGTTAGTCTGTTGCCATTCAGTGGCTTCAGGAGGGACACTCTTATCTGCATTGCTGGTTTCAGCACTAATGTCTATAGGAGGGTCACTCTTATCTGCATTGCTGGTTTCAGCACTCATGTCTATGGGAACAACCTTAGGAACCCAAACTTGTCTAGTATTCTTCTTCTTGCATTTATCAGTCTTATGGCCAAATACTTTGCAATGAGCACACTTACGGGGAATCCACTCATACTCCACTTTCTGGACAAACTCCCTACCACCAGGACCCTTAATTTTCAAATTCTGTGGTAAATCAAAATCAGCTTGTATCTCAATACATACTCGAGCAAAACATATTCTATCTTTTTTAGCAGTGATACTATCAGAACACACAGGTTTACCAATGGCACTAGCAATCTTACTCAAAGCATGCTCGTTCCATAGGTGGAGCTTCAGATTGGGGAATTTGACCCAGATAGGGATAGATGAAACATTTAGGTCTTCCAAATTAAGGTCAACAGACCATGGAACAAGCAATAGGGGTTTGCTATCAAAATACCAAGGACCTTGTTGCATGACTGCTAATTTCGATTCATTCGATGGAAATTTGAATAGGAAAATACCTGAATCCATGGCTAGAACCTCAATCGAACCCTGCTCACCCCAATGCTTAGCAATGTAGTTCTTAATGAAGTTATAAAGGGCTTTAAATCCAAGAACATAACCCACCAGAGCAAATTTCCATTCATTAGCACCATAATCCCATTCTGATTCTTCAAATTGAATGCAATTTGATTTCGCAAATTGTTGGGAAATGAACGAAAGATTCAGGCCATTCGCTTTTTGACGATTCCCCGCAACAATCGAAGCCCACGAAAGCTTTGAAGTTTCAACATCAGGTAAGGATTCTCCACGAGATGAGAGATTGACTAGATCTAGATCTGGCGACATAAGTGAGAACGAAAGAGAGAGCTGGAAGAAGAAGAAGGCGCAAGATAACAAGAAGGAGCTATCATGCGCCAGAAATCGCCCAGGAGAGCTCAACTCGCATTGTTTTACTTTGAACTTGATAGTTGTATACTTGCAACTTTACGTTCACATTTATTTACCTATCAATAAGAGAGGAGTAAGAGTGTACTAGCAAATACACGAAGCTTATTGATTGTGAGCTATCTTTCTACAAGCAGAAAGCTAACATAAATTGGAGTCTTAAAGGGGATAAATGTTCTCAGTACTTCCACTCCATCATGACGGCTAAAAGGCATCAAAATAGAGTTCTTTCTTTGTATTCTGAGAGTGGGATGAGAATTACTGAAATGGATGACATCATAGCTGAATTTACAGCATACTATAAAAAGCTCCTGGGGACTTCAGTTAGCATCACAATACCTGACTCTGCTGTGATTTTAAATGGCCCTCTTCTCACTCCTGCTCAAAATACTAAACTTGCACTTCCAGTCACTAGAGAGGAGATTAAACAAGCTGTTTTCTCCATGGCAGACAGCAAAGCACCTGGACCAGATGGTTATAGTGCATCCATCTTCAAAGCTGCCTGGAACGTCATGAATGCGGATCTCTTCCTTGCCATTGAGGAATTCTTCTACTCAGGAAAGCTTCTAGGTACCTTCAAATCTAGCTCTCTCACTTTAGTTCCTAAAGTCCTCAATCCTCAGTCAGCATCTGATTTTAGACCAATAGCTTGTTGTAATGTTGTCTATAAGATCATAACTAAAATCATTGCAAATAGAATTCAAGAAGTCATGGGTTATCTGATCAGTGAAGCTCAAAGTGCTTTTGTCAAGGGTAGAATTATATCAAACAACATCCTTCTTGCTCATGAGCTCATTAAACACTATGGTAAGAAACAAATTTCTCTGCGGGCTACTCTGAATATAGATTTGAGGAAAGCATTTGATACAATAGATTGGAATTTCATCAGATATATGCTTATAGGATTGAGGTTCCCTAGCAAAATGATCATGTGGATTATGGAAAGTATCACTACTCTAAAATATTCCCTATCTCTTAATGGAGCTCTTCATGGTTACTTTCATGGTGCTAGAGGCCTAAGGCAAGGAGACCCTCTCTCCCCTTATTTGTTTGTGATTGGTATGGAGTACCTATCCAGGAAGTTGAACACTCTTAAAAATGACAATTCTTTCAGATTTCACCCAAAATGTGCAAATATGAACATCACACATTTGGTTTTTGCTGATGACCTCCTCTTGTTTAGTAGAGCTGACATGCAATCTGTTGCTAAACTGAAAAATTGCCTTCATGAATTCAGCCAAGTGTCAGGCCTGGAAGCTAATCCAAGTAAATGTGCCATATATTTTTGTGCTATAGATGTTGGTCTTAAAAGTCAGATACGTGACTTGCTTCATTTTTCAGAGGGTGCACTGCCTGTGCGTTACTTTGGTATGCCACTTATATCCAAAAGGCTATCTTTCCTTAATTGTTCCCCTCTAATCAGTAAGATATCTGATCAATTCCAAAGCTGGCAAAAAAGAAGGAATCTATCTTATGCTAGGAGGTTGCAACTTATCAAATCAGTGATATTGGGAGTTCAAATCTTCTGGACTAGTAATTACATTTTGCCAACAAAAGTTTTGAGAAAATTGATAACTTGTGTTCTGCTTTCCTATGGGGCAACAAAACTGCACTTATATCCTGGAAAAGCATTTGTCACAACAAAGAACAAGGTGGCCTAGGGATTTTTTCAGCAAAAATCTGGAACTATGCAGCAGCTATAAAACTTCTATGGATGATTCATCTTAAGAAGTATCTACTCTGGAGTAAATGGATCCACAGCCAATACCTAAGACAAGCAAATATATGGCAAGTAAACATGAGAGTTAATGATTCATGGATGTGGAAACAATTACTTAAAGTCAGGGATATTGTGATTAAGCAGCTGGGCAGTATAGATAACCTAACTTCAGCCATTAGCAAGTGTTGCAGTGATGATAAAATTCAAATATCCTCTATTTATAATACTCTGCTTCAACCAGTTCCTAAAGTCAGTTGGTGCAAAACAGTTTGGGGAGGGTTACACTATCCTAAACACTCTTTTGTACTATGGCTAGCCATTCATTCCGGGCTACTCACCCAGGATAGACTATGCTGTATGAGGATTCTTGACACAAACAAATGTGTCTTGTGTTCTCATCAGCAGCCTGAAACTCACAAACACCTATTTTTTGAGTGTCAATATTCTATATATGTATGGAATAAGGTGATGAACTGGATGGGATTTGACTGGAAGTCATGCAGTTGGGACCAAGTGATCAATTGGTTTAGCTTCAAGCTGAAGGGTGATAGATTCCTGCATAAACTGAAGAGAATGGTGCTTTCAGTCACAATATATATGCTCTGGCAAGAGAGGAAACTGAGGATTTTCCAGCACAAAGCTCGCCAACCTGAAATGCTGTTGCGAACAGTGAAGTTTCATGTACTCACTGTTATCCTAAATGTAAAAATTCCTGACTATATACAAGAGAGAAAAGAGAAATTGTAAATGAGTGATTTTCTAGCTGATTACCAGATTGTTATCTGGATTCCTTGATGTACTATAAACTCAAAATTTGGAAAGTGAAATAAAATTACTTTCATTGACCAACAAAGAGGATACAATCGGGTTGGATATTCTACATATTAACTATTTTAATTTTTATAATTTTATGTACGCTTTAATATTTTACTCTTTAACTTAATTATTACACACACTAGTAGAAAAGAGGCAATCTAGACAGAAAAAATTGTCTTGGTTGCTCGGAAATCCGTTTAGTTAGACCAAACGAGACGGAATTCCGTCTAGTTTGATCCGTCGAGGATAATTCCATCTAGGTTGACTCAACCTAGATGGAATTCCATCTAGTTTGGTCTAACTAGACGGAAAGCAGCCTAGACGGATGTTCGAATTCTGTTTAGGTTGCAACCTAGACGGAATTTCCGTCTAGGTTGCTAGGATGCTAGATTTTTTTTGTGTGCAGAATCTACTTTGTACGACATATAATATCAGCTATATATGTGAGCAATATTGCACAACACCAAATCATATTCATATCCAACACAATCTAATTATATTCCAATATTAAATCCAATCATATTCAAATAATACATTCACCAAAATATTAGAGCAATCTAATTATAACATGTCTCATACATTCAAAAACACAATACACAAGATCAAATATCCAAAATTAATCAACAACACCAAATGAACAAATCCATAACTAAAAACATGATTACAATGTCTTTACAAACATGTCAATATCCCCACATAACTGAAAACATGATCCCCATATCTTCACAAACATGTCAATATCCTCACAAGCAAGTCCAAGCCATAAAGTAATAAAAACTTCATAAACAAATGTGTCAATCGCATACTTGTATATCTGAGATACAAAATATTAAAAACTCATTATGTGAGGCCTTCCGCCTTATCCATGTCCTCATCTCGATCATTACCGGTGTCTCCATGTCGACGATTGCTACTGCCCATGGCATCATCACCATGCTGACAACAAAACAAATTCATATCAGTTCAGTTGATACCAAACATTTTCACAATAGGCAGAGAAAAAGAACAGGGAGAAATTGTCGAATAATAGCTAGTCCTAATTCCACTTAGTTATTACTTTCCTTGGACTTTCAGAATGATCCATGGAGGCGGAGTCATAATACTGGTCAAGTTAAAACAGCTACTTGCTGAAAAGCTCTGCAATGTAATAATGTATATCAAGCAAATTCAACATGACATCTAAAACCTGTACTAATTACATATAGAGTCTACAACATTATCACTATAGTTATAACCTATATAGTCAAATAGAATTCATACTTAGGAAATGGCCAGTTCCATATTTAACAATAGAGAGACTTTGAACTTCATCAACCTTTGTACTCATAACATTAAGCATAAAGATCCTAACTCAGTTGTGTGCCTATAAAACATTGTTTAGAATACAATGTATTCACAGCCTCTTCAACTAATGCATAAACGACATACCAATTTCTTTCTAGATGTCGACCTTAAAGTAAAATTAAATAAAAATCCATTCTAGTTATATCTACCATGCTTGTTATATATGCCATCCAAATGTGCTCTTCATTGCATACATAAACTAAATTAAACTAGATGGTACTCAAAGATGAAGCCAATTTTCTTACAATATAATGATTAATTAATTGCATGCATGCAATACCTGACATTAAGAAAAGTCTGAACATATGTAGAATGTAGATTAACCATATAACACTGTAAAGAGGTTAATATAGATCCAGATACAAGGGTTAGAAAATGAATAATACAAGAGAAAGAAAATCAGTTTGAAGGATCTGTAAAGTTCTCCCACGATGTAGATCAAGTGCATACCTATAAAATTAAGTTTTTTTAAAAAAATCCTTCTTGTTATTGTGTGTCTTCTACATACTTACCAACCATTTATTATTATAAAGTAACAAACTATTTATTTATCTCTCTTTCTAGAAACTAATTAAACCAATGTATTTTCCTTTTGGTTTCTTCTTTGATTATATCGTATATAGTACTTAGTTCTCATGTATTCATGGTCATTTAATAACTTAATGTATCTTTTTATTAATAAAAATATAACCAAGATTAATGGGGATCCTACATAAGATCAATCAGAAAAGGGAAAAGAAAAAGGGGTAAAAAGAATTGGTACCTCTAATAATAGTGTTTTTCTTCTCCAATCTCTACAGGGCATTTAAAGACCTTTACTTTTATGGCTTTTCCTGCAACATTCCAAAAATATTGTTAATTATTGCAGTGAACCAATAATATGAATTTCCAGTCCTACTTTATTGAGGAAAACGGGTTTCCCTGTCTTTAACTGGTGATAATAAGAACATAGACAGACTGGTCAAGTATTAAAATGGGTTAGGAACCTGTTCCTTTAAAAATTTATAGAGTTTTTGCACATAAATCTTTCTGAAAACAATTGTACTTACAAGTTCGAAGTTAAAATATGTGAATATAAAATAATTAAACGATAATTCTGATGAAGAAATCTGACCTCAGTGATCTTTGTGACTACGCATGTTCGGTGGTTTCTGCAACTCTGATGACATGAAGTTCAAGGTTGAGAAACCTAGTAAAATTATGATAATTGAAGAGAAATGCAAGATAATTGAAGGAATTAAATAAAATGAACGAAAATTTAAAATGTTTCTTTTACTTACTGCTAGAGATCAAATAGCTAAGCAAAAGCTTATCATCATATGTGGGGCGGCGTGGGGCAATGCGGCGTGGGGGAAACTGCGGCAATGGTGGGTGGCTGCGGCGTCGGGGAAACGACGACAATGGTGGGTGGCTGCGGCGTCGGGGAAACGACGGCAATGGTGGTGGCGCTGGTCATAAGGCACCGGCAGAAATGGAAACGGGCGATGGAAAAGGAAGGGGCGGATGGAATGAAGGAAGGAGGAAGGGGGAACAATAGAGTGGAAGGAATGGGTGGATAATGAAGGGGTGGTGAATAGGGGCGGGAGCGGATGGAAACCCGGAATGACTAGGTTGTATTCTAGATCGAAATTCCGTCTAGGATAGTGGGGCCCACTTTTTAAAAAAAATAAAAAATTTGACCGTCTAGTTTGGCAATCTAGACGGACCTCAAACTAGACGAATCAAACTAGATGGATTTTTTTTCATCTAGTTTGCCTCAAACTAGACTAAAAAAAATCCATCTAGTTTGGTCCGCTTCACGTTGCCTCTTTTCTACTAGTGAAATGTTTTATGTATCGCAGATATGAACAAAGTACTAGCTCGCTCATGTTTGAGGAAGAGTATGAAGTCGAGAAATAATGATTGAAATTTAGAGGAGCTTTCCTTAAAATTTTACATATTATATTCTGAGAATGGTTGATTGATAGAAAATAAATTTTTGGATTGCATCCATTGCTTTATGTTTTGAGCAAATATACTTATTATATATGTATTTTAAGACTTCATGCTAAGATACTTTTTATATCCGGTTTATTCATTACATACGTCAATTTTAGGTTAAATAATTTAAATTTTAATTATAACATAATATATTAGTTCTTTTATCATGATTTTCATGCATTGACAAATTTTTTTACCTCGGATGTTCGGGTTACCGTTTCGAAGGTGAGGTGAGTCATTAGAATTTTTAATTATTTACGGATACGAGCTATTGAAATCTGACGAAATCGAGGTGAACTTCGATAAGACTGTGCTTAGCACGGGCTAAAAGACTAGTCTATTTTAAATTAAAATTTTGCCTTAATTACAACTCTACTAAGTAATCAAATAAACTTAGCATTCATTTGTTGAATCTAGCTGATTATGGAATGTATTATGACTCTCCCATTATATCATTAGAAGTAACCTTTTTCCCAAAATTAAGGGGTTTCTCTCATAAATAATAAGATAGTTAAATTAGACTATATCATTAGAGACAAAAAAAAGTTTGCTATTATAGAGCAAGCCAATATATGTGAAAGAGAAAGTATTATAATATTTACATGAGCAAGAAATAATATTTTATTTATAAAACTATTGATAATTATGCTATTATCTCTAACTTAATGTAACTTTAATAGTAAAATTATTCATAAAAATAGAAACGGTGATATTTGACCACGTACAACACACATGCACATTCTACCTAGTAAATCAATTATTGTCCACGTCATAATCAATGGTTTCTCTATATAAAATCCCCGCTAATAAGATCATAATGGGAAACACAGGCCCCACCCATAGTGGTCTCTCTCCATCTTCCTTAGCCTTTGCCAATGCTTCTTGTAATTATCAAAATGCATTTTACGTACTTTCAAATTAGAGATAGTATGCAATGGAATAGATAGATAAACTATACATCATCTATTACTATTATTTAAAAGAAGCTACCTTCTGGTGTTCTACACGTACCCAATTTCAAAGAATTCCTAGAAGTGTCCCTAAAACTTTCAAATGCTTTAAAAATCATGCAAGAACAAATTTGGAAAAATGCAAAAATAAAAACTAATTCCAAAGTCACACAGCTCTCCCAAACGTTCAACCAAAATCCAATTACCCACCATTCAACAAAATAGGGATTATTTTTATCCATCATCTTCATTCATACAAGATAACTACCGCGAGGAGAAGGAATCAACGAAGCCGAAAGCCGTGAAGAACTTTTTGATCCATCATCTCCATCATCTATCTTAGTTTCTTCACAATTGATTAAGATAACATTTTTCTTACAAATTGGTAATCGTAAAACTACAGTATCTTTATTTTCTGTATTGGGGACAACAAGTCGGAGATCATTGTCTCTGTTGAATTTATATTAATGGGTTGGTTCTTTGACTAGTTTGATGATAATTACAGTTTGCTTAAACTTACTGGAATTGTTTTGGGAATGAAGGTAACCTATTTGTTTAATTTCCTCTAGCAATTTGTCTAATTTATTGCATATGCTTTTTTATTTTTACAGTTATATGAACGACTTATATTGATGTTATAGAAGTTTGTGTAATAAATTTTTTAATACGATATTTATATTAGAAAAGATTGTTAATGTGTTATTAACTTTTAATTACACACAAATATATAGTGTCACCCACGCATCGTGCACTGCAAGACTAGTATATGTATATGTCTCAAGTTTTTCTTGTACAAACTATCATTTGTGTACGTAAATGTCATATCATATCCCATTTTAGGTATAATGATAACTATTTCGATCAAATCGAGCCGAGGATCATGAAGGATTAACCAAGTATAATGGGAAATTGAACGTATAGGCTATGCGTGGCTTCAGTACTATTTTGAGTTAATAAGCCTTTATCCCTTAAAATTAAATAACGTGTTGTTTGGTTTAAAATTTCGAACGAGGATTAAGTTGGACTATTTAGTCCTTTGAAATCAAATAGTCCAAAGTTTAGAGACTATTTTTTTTGGCAGTGGGGGGAGGGGAGTTTGTTGTGCCATAGAAATAAGCAAGTGTTAATTACATTCAACTGGCTGACACGTGTCTCAAGCAGACTACACCTCAATTCGACCTAGATAAGCCGAGACAAAAGGCGTCCCTTCTTGCCAGGTCAAGATGAAAGGGGTCCCCTCTCACCAAGTCAAGACGAATGACGGTCATTCTTGAATCTCTAGTCGAAAGCCAGTCACCACCACATTAAATACATGGTCGGAGCCATCATTACGCCCCCGCCGAAAGTCTTAATGACTCATCGGACCATGACAGCACCCTGGATGCTGTGTCACTGTCGCATTAGTCACAAGGGTGACTCATGCCACCCATACTCGACACCAATAAAGTATCAACCGAGTAAGCTAACTGCTTGGACTCGGCCAAAGTTACATAAATACCCTCGTCAGCTAGGTATAAATAACCACATCGCCTACTGACAAAAGGTAGGCAGTTTCTACACACTTAGAGAGAACTATATTAGGTACTTGATCCCCTTCAGGTCATGACTAACTTGATCGTCCGAGGAATCACCAGAGAACCCAACTCCGATCCTCTAACGTGTTGCAGTTTTGCAGGACTCCATTTCTATCCAAGGGATTAGCCATCAAAGGAGATCAAGGGACCCTGAGCTCCTCAAAATCAGTTCTGAATCCCGCTGTTAAGTATCCGTGCATCAATAGTTTCGCACCCATCGTGGGGTCTCTTCATCTCATTTTGAGAAAGTGATCGATCCTCGGTATTCGGACCTCAAAATTAGAAGCTGCCACCACCGTTTAAACGCTATGGCAGTCAAGAAATTCCGCCAAAGATTAAATGAAAAGCAAGGCTAAAGAAATGGCAGGGTTGTCATAATACGTAAAACATTTTGGAGGACACCTCCAAAAAATGTAGTTAAATTGTAAAGACCCTTCTATAGATAAGAAATATTTTGTACTTTTTTTTGGTAAGTAAAACTTTCCATTCCCAAAATTTCAATGAAGTACATACTAACCCTGTACATAGTTTTGAGGCTTATCCTGTAAGCCTCAAAGAAAAAACTCAAAGAAAGAAAAATTTACAAAAACCTGTAACACAACTACACAGAAACTTCAGTCATTAAGCTACCAAAACTTTTTCAGTTTTTGCACTTTTTCACAAACTCTGGTGATCTGGACATTGCAGAGCACCAATTTCTGTTCTTGTGATTGTCCCGGATCCTTTGTATAGAGCTGCACTTGATTTTAATGTCAAAAATAGCCCAGTTTATGCAATCCTCTAACATGACCATCTTCTGCTGGAAAATTATCAGGTTTCTCACTTTCTAAATGTAGTATATAGCTGCCGCAACTGCAGCTTTTTTATGCTTGCTATTGATGAGTTTCCCCTGCATCTAGTTTTCATCCATAGTAAGATTTCCTCCCATTTAACAGGCACTTGACTTTCTTGGACAAATGACATAATTCTCTTCAATATATAGCTGCTGAGGCCACATTCAAAGAATAAGTGGTCTCTATTCTCCACATGTAAATTGCAAAGCACACACCTATCATCATTCAAAATACCATAATTCATCAGTTTACATTTTGTAGGCAGCTTGTCCCAGCACACAACCCAGAAGATGAAAGAATGCTTAGGGATAGATAGTTTCCCCCATACCAGATGGCTCCATTTAACTTTAGGATGATCCCCCTCAAGTATTTGATAAGTACTTTTTGTTGTGTACGGAGGGTTGCCACCTTTCCATATAGTACAGAAGGATTTATATCAATACACATGAGGGCATATGCTCTTAGTTGGAGTATTTTCTTGAAGACCCATGAATAATGAGCTTTAGCTGACATAGTCCAGAAATTTTGATTTTTTATATAGAAGCCATGAATCCAGCAAACCCACATAGAAGCTTTGTCTAAGATTATATCGCACAGATGCTTGAGCATCAAAGATTTGTTGACTATGCTCAGAAGTTTCAGACCCAATCCACAATTTTCTTTAGGTAAGCACACATTTGTCCAGGATACCTTTGCTTTTTTACCCTTGTGCACCTCTCCAGACCATAGAAAATCTCTACAAATTTTCTCTACTTCTTTAATAATCTTTTTTGGTAGAACAAAGATGCCCCCAGTAGTTTTGCATGTTGTATAACACTGACTTTACTAGTTATAGCCACCCCGCAAAAGAGAGAAATCTTGTAGTCCAACACTTGATTCTGCTTATCATCTTCTCAATCAATGCACCACAATCAGAGGATGAGAGAGTTTTTGAGGTAAGTGGAACACCCAGATATCTAACAAGAAGTTTTCCTTCTGAAAAGTGTAACATATCCATGATAATCTGCCTATTGCTATGATCCACACCTCCAAAAAATACTTGGCTTTTGTTTTCATTTGCATATAAGCCTGACGCCTTAGAAAAATGCATGAAACAGTCAAAGATATGCTTGACAGAAGCTGTATGTCCTCTACAAAAAAGAAGCAGATCATTTGCAAAACAGAGGTGGTTTATGTGCATGTTTTTGCATTTAGGATGGTAATTAAATGATTTCTGCTCTTTCAGTCCAGTTAAACTTCTGCTTAAGTACTCCATGGCCAGCATAAACAGGTAAGGTGACATAGGATCTCCCTACCTTAGGCCTTTTTTCCCATTAAACACTGGACTAGGCTGACCATTAACCACTATTGAGAATTACACAGTTGTGACACATTGCATAATCCATTTCCTGAATCTATGAGGGAATCCTAATCCATGTAGTAATGAATCCAGAAAAGTCCAGCTGAGTGAAACATAAGCCTTCCGCAAGTCAACTTTAAGAGCACATCTTGGACTGATACATCTTCTACCATACATATGCATGATTTCCTGAGCCAGCATTACATTATGTGCAATACTTCTACCCTTTATAAAAGCCCCCTGAGCCTCATTTACTATAGTGTGAATTACTTCTTTCAGTCTATTAGTAATAACATTAGCAACGCATTTGTAAATTACATTGCAGCATGCTATTGGCCTAAACTCAGAAGCATAATTTGGACAATAAACTTTAGGCACCAAAGATATTGAAGTGGTATTGAGAGCTTTTAGGATAGTACCTAATATGAAGAAGCTCCTCACAGCCAAGATGACATCCTTTCCCACAGTTTCCCAAGCTGGTTTATAGAATTTTGAACTAAAACCATCAGGACCTGGGCTCTTCAAGTCATTAATCTGAACATCGGATATTTGATTTCAGCATCAGTGACTGGTCTACACAGATTCATACATTGTTCAGCTGATATAAGAGGGCCTCTTGAGAGAATTTGATTATCAATGGGCTATGTCCTAACTTCAGTTCCAAGCAATTTTTGATAATATGCCACTAGTTCTTTCTGAATGTCCCCTTGTGTACATAATCTGTGCCATCAGCAGTAGATAGAGAATATATTGAATTCCTCATTCTTCTTTTCTTGACTTGAGCATGAAAGAAATTTGAGTTAGTATCTCCAAACTTTATCCAATCCACTCTAGCTTTCTGATGGTAGAAACATGATTCATATTTGAGGAATTTGAGTAAATTCTTTTGATTTTCTTGAACTCTATTCTTCAGTTGGATATTACCGTGATTATTACATTTTAATTATAAATTTATATCCTCATTACCTATTTTATATGAATAAAGATATTACTAATAACTATTTTTATCTTAATTTGCGTGCTAATGGAGTATTATTGAATAAGAGCCCAAATGAAGATTATTTCAAGCCCAAAAGATCTCTAATGAAACCCAGAATGCCTAAATCCAAAGCCCACGACTAAGTTTAGAAGGAAAATCTCAACACACATCACTTTTTTGGTCAGAATTATTAATAACTTGGCTTACAATTGAGAATCAAATCAAATATGAAAAAAATAAAGTCAAATTCGTGCTCAGGATGGTCAACCGCAAAGAAAAGGCGATATCTCTCAATCCGGGAAGCAGAATTCAACATATTATATATGAAAATCGCCTATCTCGACGAGACGGAGCCATCCAAATTACCAGATTCTCAAAATTTTATCAGTAGCAGCGGGTTATGATAGAAATCCGAATTTAAGTGATATATATTCAATTATTTGAAGGCCAAGTTAAATTCTAAGAAGCCCAAGAACATTTAAGAGAAGCCCAAGAGTCTTAAAAGAATTAAATATAAAAGAAATAAAGCCCACAAAGCCCATCTCTCAAGGATTAAATCAATGGTCTAGATTATTTGGAGAGATCCTATGGCTATGAGGGTTGTTTAGGGGCTAACCTAAATCCTATGGTTGTGAGTGTTACTTGGGGACAAGGCAAATCCAAAGGTTGTGAGAGATTCTTGTTATCTATAAATAGAGGGGTAGAGTGAGGCTTGAGATTGTGAAATATTTTGTAAAACTCCATTTGGAGAGGAGGGTTACTCTTAATTGAGAAGACTTTCCAAAATTATAACTTTTGTTACACAATAAATGAAATTTTTCACCCTTCAATTTCCTTTCTCTTCTTCTAATCCAAGGACCAAAAGGAGGATTAGATTAAGATCGAGAGTTGTTGGTTTCTATTTTATTTCTTTTGCATTTCTTTTTTCATTTCTTGTTCATTTATATGCTTTGTAGTTTAGATTTACTTTCATGCAATTTACTTTCATGCAATTTACTTTCATGCAATGTCTTTAATTCTTGTATTTACTTTCTAGTATAGATTTTTCTTTTCTTTAATTCACCTTGAGGCTAGAACCCTCTAGGGAATTACCCCTTTTCTATGTTTGGAGCTAATACTTGTGGGATCCCTAGAGATTGTTTGAAACTAGCTAACAAATCCAACTCATTCTTGTGAGATTGAGATAAGCTAAGTGGATCTACTCTATATTCCTCATATCTTTAATTAATCCTCCATACTTTACATTCTTAATTTTCCTCTTATCATTATTTTCATTTGTTTATTTTTCTTTAATTGTCTTTCTCCTCTCTTGATTTCTTTTTCTTTTATTTACACAAAT
Source organism: Asparagus setaceus (assembly GCA_012295165.1). Lineage (NCBI taxonomy): Eukaryota > Viridiplantae > Streptophyta > Magnoliopsida > Asparagales > Asparagaceae > Asparagus > Asparagus setaceus. The sequence continues at coordinate 81,080,897 of CM022706.1, forward strand.
CACAATCACCCTCCTTCTCTCACATTCATTTTCTTTTATTTTCACTTTACCACTTCCATCTTTAAACCCCTCACACTCATTTTCTTCCTCGTTTTATCACACACATTTTCTAAATCTCCACTCTCATTTTCTTCCTCGTTTTATTAGCATAATCCACAATCCACTCTCTCTTATCTCTCACGAACCACTTTCACCATTTTCTCACTTTCATTTTATTTGAATAACTCCTAATTGTCATGCGCATAATTTGAGAACCAAAACTTGAACAAAACTCTTCCTACTTCCTGTTCTTCATGGGATCGATAATCTTAAATACTATAACTTGATAAAGGTTGTATACTTGAACCTAAGGTAACCACTCAAAATTTACCCACCAAGTTTTTGGCGCCGTTGCCGGGAAACGGTGCATAAGTAGGATTTTGATTAACTTTGGTTCCTTATTTTGTGTGTTTTCTTTTGTATAGGAACTTGGAGCTTGAAGATCAAGAGTTGAATATTCAAGATTGAAGAATTGCCTCCAACGAGGCTTTGCATTGCTTTTGCGTGAGTAACTTCTCTATCTAGTATTTTCAATTCCACCCTTAGTTAGTTCACCACATTAGAGACAATTAGGACAAAAAAAAAAAGATTTTACTTTTGTTGACCATAATAAAATCCATCTTCCACTTGGACTTTGACTAACAAGATAATAAACTCAAACAATTTCCACCTCTCTCACATTGTTTGTTGCTAACCATAATAAAAATGAAAAGATTTTTATTTTGCATCCTTTTAGTTACTTTTAATTTCTAGCGTTGCATTGCATATAATAGTAGGAATTCACCCAAGTAATTTGCACATCTTGATTTGACACACACTTGAAAATATCTTAAGGGCAAAACCCATTAATCAAGATAAGGTGAGGGATTTCATCACCCTTTCCTTAGCCCAAAAATCACTAATTCCTCACTACACAACCCAAGCCTTCTAAAACTCCTTAGACGTTGGCCCCTAAGGATTCGAGCTCATTAAGGAACAATAATTTCTTAAGTGAACCGGTCCAAGTTTATTTGGATTAATTGGTGTCTAAGGCAAGATTTAGGGGTTGTAAAAGCTCTGTAAGGAACGAGGTACTTAATTGATCATTGATCTCCTCTAGTACTATCCTTACGGCTAATTACCCAAGTAAACTTTGATCTTTCACTTAGAAAATTTTTGGTTAGGAGCCGGTCTAAGTCGAAGTTTAGGCTTAACCCTAGAGTTTAGAGTGATTGAAAAGTGTTTGCAATGATTTGTTTTAGTTAATTTTTTCCTTCCTTCTCTCATCTTCTCTTTAATCTTTTAGCCTTCTTTCTTTTTCTTTTTAAGAAAAAACTAACTTTAGTCTTTCTTCGAATTTTTTGTTAAAAAAAAATTTATAAAAAGAATTTGTTTTGGTGTATGTAAACTTGGGTTAGGGATAATACCAATCGTTTAATTCGTTTTGATCCATCTTTTGAACCAAACGAAATGGCCGTCCCTAATTCACCCGTTCTTCAAGATGTTTGTTATCCCACTAGAAATGCAATCCCCTCTTGCATAAAACTCCCCGAGGTCAATGGAGCAAATTTCGAACTTAGACCGCATTTTATTAACATGCTTCCCAAATTCCTAGGAGTAGAAACCGAAGACGCTTACATTTTCATCTCCGAATTTGAAGAAGTTTGCCTCATGATCAAGATGAGGGAGTTAACCGAAGATGCGATCAAACTCTGATTTATTCCATTTGCCCTTAAGGACAAAGCCAAAAATAGTTGTATAGCTTGCCCACAGATTCCATCTCAACTTGGGGTGAATTTGTAAAAGTTTTTCTGAAAAAATTCTTTCCTATTCACAAAACGGTCAAGCTTAGAAACAGCATTCAAAATTTTAAAATTATCCCGGGAGAACCATTTTGGAAGTATTTTGATAAATTCAAAGATCTTCTTATCCAATGTCCTCACCATGGTCTTGAAAAGTGGCGATTATGCCAAATCATTTACGAAGGATTGGATTATTCTTCAAAAACTTCCTTAGAGTCAATGTGTCATGGGGATTTCATGAAGAAAAATCTTGGCGAAGGCCGGGACTTTTAGAGAATTTATCCTAGAAAACCATGCAGTGGGAACACGTGATTCATCAGCTTCCCAATCCAACTCTAGAGGTCCTTCCTTAGAGTCAAACATAGCCTCCAAGCTAAGATGGCTACAATTCTACACGGGTTAGAAACTTTAGAAACCAAAGAACGAGCTCCGGCTCAAATCAATCAAGTTTCTGCCTTAGGTTGTCATAACTGTCTTTCTACAGCCCATGCTTCAGAGCAATGTCCACTCTTAGGAAATACTCAATCTCTAGAACAGATAAATGCTGCATTCCAGCATCCGATTAATGATCCATTTTCTCCAACCTATAATCCAAGTTGGAGAAGTCATCCGAATTTTGCATGGAATCAGGGTAATTTCTCGGGAAATCAAAATTTCACTCCCTCTTCAAACTAACAATTCCCTAGGGGCAACACAGTTTCTTTCAGTTCTCAAACCAATTTTCCACAATCCAATCAGCCAATTTCAAATCAGTTTCCTCACAATCAATCTACAAATCATATTTCTTCAAATACTGAGAAACGTCTTAATGTTTTGGAAAGGGGTTTGGAAGCCTTGATTAAAACCTCTACACAGACCACGAACTTGTTGACTCAAACATCTAACACGATGAACTCCTTTATGCAAGCAACATGACAAATTCTCAACTCCAACACTCAAGCCATAGCTAGATTAGAAACCCAGCTTGGTCAACTAGCTAGCGCTATAAGTGAGAGAGAGAAAGGATCATTTCCGAGTCAACCCGTGACCAATCCAAGGAACTCAGGGTCAAGTTCAACTTTTCAAGATCAAGTGAATGCAATCCATTCACAAATCGTAACTGTGTTAATAATCAAGTCCTTCAGAACGAGAGAATCATGTTGAATACATGCATCTTGAAGCCAACATTTGAAGAACCCTTTGTCAATGAACTTAGATTTTTAGAAAATAGAAAACAACAAGATTTTATTTTTGATGAAATTTTTGTTAATAACGAATCTAAGTTCAAAAAGCATACAACCATTAATACCTACCTTTCATTGTCGCAAACATCACTAAAACCCTGAAATTTTTAGAATTTAAGCACATCGTTGATTATATCATTTTGGAATTCTTTAAATTTCGGGTAGAATTTTCAGAATAAGGTAGGATTTAATGTAGAATGTGAGCTTCTCATGTTTCATCTCTTATTCTATATTTTTATTTTTGTCTCATAATAATAAAAGAATTTATTCTTCTCTCATGTGAGAGTTTCTTGTTGTTCTTTATTTCAAAAAAAAAAGAGAATAAATTTTGGATTCACCCCTCATCTTGAAGGTATTTGTAGAATTTTTATCATTGTTCAAGCTAGCCGAACAAATGTAAGTGCTTCAATTATTATCTGTTTTACTTTGTGCATATTAGAATTTGCATTGAGGACAATGCAAAATTTAGGTGGGGGTGGGAATTAATCACTTTTGCTCTTTATCTTAGTCATTTTCCTCTTTTTCTTACCATTTTTCTTTCTTTTTATGTCATTTTTTTCCTCTTTTCATAAAAAAGTCACTTGCCAACTTAATAGAGTTGATTAATAATTGATCTATTTGATAGAATTTAAGTCTTCTAATCCTTAGTTAGTTCTATACTCAAGTTTACCTTTTATGATAACTCCAAATAAATTTTAAGAAATGATTTTCAAAGTAGTATACTTTACTTAAGTTTTAACTTAGATTTTAATTAAAGTAATGAAATTTTTGCATGCCTAACTTAGAGTTGAAAATAATTTTTCAAGTTGTCTTGATCTAAATATTGTTCGAATATATATACATGTACACATATATATATTATACTAACTTAACAAAAAGAAAAATTTCTCTTAAAGTCATTGGTTGTTCTATTTTACTAAGCCTAAGTTGATGAGTAATTAAGCCCGAGGAGTATTTCTATGCTTAATGACCTAAGCCCAATTGGGTTGGGATTCATTGGCCCAAAACTCGCTAAATGGTCACTTACAAAGCCCGATTAAAAGAACAAAATCACCAAAGAATAAAAAATTAAAAAAATCATACTAACCATGTTTTTATATATAGTTATATTTGTATATCTTCTTGAAGAATTAAATGGATTAAAAGACTTGAAGTTTGTTTAAAACAAAGAGTTAGCATGTTCTTTTCAAAACTTTTAAATTAAAATTTTGAGTTGAACTTGGTTTTGTATAACTATAATGGAAGGATTTTCTTAAGAAAATTACATTGGAGTTATGATAAAACGCTTTTCTTGAGTATTAACCAACTTCATTTGGAATGGTTGAATATATCAAATGAATTAATTATTTCATTAACTTCTTTAAATTGGCAAGTTGATCAATTTTGTGGGTATATTCATCGCAAACCCTCACGAGACTACAACTCGCCCACTAGGGTAACCTAGGGTTTAAAGGCTTGTTGTATGCGCTAAATACAACCGCGATTCCTCGAAAGTGAGTTAGGTTTTCTTTTGATTTTCTTTGCTAGAGGACTAGCAAAAGTTTAGGTGGGGTATTTGATTATCACATTTTAATTACAAATTTATATCCTCATTACCTATTTTATATGAATAAAGATATTACTAATAACTGCTTTTATCTTAATTTGCGTGCTAATGGAGTATTATTGAATAAGAGCCCAAATGAAGATTATTTCAAGCCCAAAAGATCTCTAATGAAGCCCAGAATTCCTAAATCCAAAGCCCACGACTAAGTTTAGAAGCAAAATCTCAACACACATCACTTTTTTGGTCAGAATTATTAATAACTTGGCTTACAATTGAGAATCAAATCAAATATGGAAAAAATAAAGTCAAATTCGTGCTCAGGATGGTCAACCGCAAAGAAAGGCGATATCTCTCAATCCGGAAAACAGAATTCAATATATTATATATGAAAATCGCCTATCTCGACGAGACGGAGCCATCCAAATTACCAGATTCTCAAAATTTCATCAGTAGTAGTGGATTATGACAGAAATCCGAATTTAAGTGATATATATTCAATTATTTGAAGGCCAAGTTAAATTCTAGGAAGCCCAAGAACATTTAAGAGAAGCCCAAGAGTCTTAAAGGAATTAAATATAAAAGAAATAAAGCCCACAAAGCCCATCTCTCAAGGATTAAATCAGTGGTCTAGATTATTTGGAGAGATCCTATGGCTATGATGGTTGTTTAGGGGCTAACCTAAATCCTATGGTTGTGAGTGTTACTTGGGGCCAAGGCAAATCCAAAGGTTGTGAGATTCTTATTATCTATAAATAGAGGGTAGAGTGAGGGCTTGAGATTGTGAAATATTTTGTAAAAACTCCATTTGGAGAGGAGGGTTACTCTTAATTGAGAAGACCTTTCAAAAATTGTAACTTTTGTTACACAATAAATGAAATTTTTCACCCCTTCAATTTCCTTTCTCTTCTTCTAATCCAAGGACCAAAATGAGGATTAGATTAAGATCGAGAGTTGTTGGTTTCTATTTTATTTTTTTGCATTTTTTTCATTTCTTGTTCATTTATATGCTTTGTACTTTAGATTTACTTTCATGCAATTTACTTTCATGCAATGTCTTTAATTCTTGTATTTACTTTCTAGTATAGATTTTTCTTTTCTTTAATTCACCTTGAGGCTAGAACCCTCTAGGAATTACCCCTTTTCTATGTTTGGAGCTAATACTTGTGGGATCCCTAGAGATTATTTAAAACTAGCTAACAAATCCAACTCATTCTTGTGAGATTGAGATAAGCTAAGTGGATCTACTCTAGATTCCTCATATCTTTAATTAATCCTCCATACTTTACATTCTTAATTTTCCTCTTATCCTTATTTTTCATTTGTTTATTTTCTTTAATTGTCTTTCTCCTCTCTTGATTTCTTTTTCTTTTATTTACACAAATCACAATCACCCTCCTTCTCTCACATTCATTTTCTTTTATTTTCACTTTACCACTTCCATCTTTAAACCCCTCACACTCATTTTCTTCCTCGTTTTATCACACACATTTTCTAAATCTCTCCACTCTCATTTTCTTCCTCGTTTTATTAGCATAATCCACAATCCACTCTCTTATCTCTCACGAACCACTTTCACCATTTTCTCACTTTCATTTTATTTGAATAACTCCTAATTGTCATGCATAATTTGAGAACCAAAACTTGAACAAAACTCTTCCTACTTCCAGTTCCTCGTGGGATCGATAATCTTAAATACTATAACTTGATAAAGGTTGTATACTTGCAACTAAGGTAACCACTCAAAATTTACCCACCACCAGGATCTCTTTGCATAAGTACCTGAGAAGCCAAGAGAAATTCCTTGGCATTTTGAACTCTGGCTGAAATCCCCCCAAAATGCTCTTTGTTGAATTTCTTAAGAGACATTTTCACAAACTTCAATTTCTACATTATTTGATACATAGGAGATCCTCTAACATTAGTAGACCAAGCCTGAGATACCACTAAAGAGTAGAGATGATGAGAGCACCAAAAAGAAAAAAAATCTGAATGAGGGTCTAACATTAATAGGTTCATGGAATTGAACAATGGCTGGACTATGATCAGATATACCATATGGTTAAAATTCAGCATCTCTATAGGGAAAAACTATCATCCATTCCTCATTTATCAAAACTCTATCCAGTTTACTAAAGATATGAGAGTTTGACCATGTATAAAAGCATCCTCTGAATCTCATATCCGAAAGTTGGGCATCTTTCATTAAACTTTGGAGCTCTAAAATTTCATCCCTAGAAACATCTCTACCTTGTGCCCTCTCCTCAATATCTTGAATACAATTAAAGTCTCCAAGTACCAGCCAAGGGTCAGTCATAGAGGTATGTATATTTCTAATATCATACCAAAGTTTCTCTCTTCTTCTTGCATCATTGTATCCATATATAAAGGACACTACAAATTTATTGCTTGCATCCTCCACAGCACAATGAATACATTGAGATGTAATAAGTAAAGGGGTAACAGATATGCAACGATGATCCCAAATCACTAGGATTCTACTATGAATGTCATGATCAAAATTATGAATAGAACTCCATCCTTCAGCACACTTAGTAACTATTGTCTGCACAAGAGCCTTATTTACCTATCTCAATTAGTCCAACTAGACATAAACTATTTCTCCTAATCATCATCTTAACCTCTTTTTGTTTATTAGGGTGGTTAAGACCCCTAATGTTCCAGCTTGCTATAGGCTTCATCCAGGATTTGGGTTTGTAGCCCTTTTTAATCTTCCTTCAACTGAAGTACTCCCCCCTTTCTTTTTATTTTGAGGTCTAGCCGATAGATCAACAACTAGTTTTATGCCACTTTCATCATTTACATGCAGTGCTTGGAAGCCATTTGAAGTAGAAATCACAGGGGATTGTATTACAGAAACTGGCATTTTGTTCTTAGTTGCACTAGTATGTCACGCTGAGTCCCTTGCTGTACTTTGATCAGTGTTCTTTGTACCTCAAATTGTGGCTTGACTCTCATTATCTTCTTTTCCATCCAATGATAGTTGAACATCAGCATTGACATCTCCTTCCTTACTTTTCCGCATCTCCTTTGCTTCAAGTACATTTTCCTTCCTTTGAACCCAGATTTGCTTCATATTTTTCCTAGAGCATTTCTTTGTAACATGGCCAAAAGCATTACACTGGGAACATTTGGGAGGGATCCGCTCATACTCTACCATTTGCACATACTCCTTTCCATTAGGACTCTTTAATTTCAACACTTTTGGCAATTCAAAATTTGCTTTAATCTCCAAGCAAACTCTAGCATATGACAGTCTTCCCTTAGCTGCAGTAACACCATCTGAGCATATAGGTTTACCAATAATACTAAACAATTTGCTAAGTGCCTTCTCATTCCACAAATTAAGCTTTAAATTTGGAAATTTCACCCAGACAGGCACAGATGCAATATTCATATCATCCAAATTCAAATCAACCGACTAAGGGACCAAAATCAGAGGTTTACCATCACAAGTCCATGGTCCTCTCTGCAAAATTTCTAATCTAGATTCATTTGATTGAAATTTAAAGATGAATATACTTGAGCTCAGAGCTAGAATTAAAGATGAATATACTTGAGCTCAGAGCTAGAACCTCAACTTTGCTATGATCTCCCCAATGTTTCTCCACAAAACCCTTGATTGCAGCAAAAGGGGCTTTAAATCCAAAGACGTATGCCACTAAGGCAAGATTCCATTCTTCAATTCCTTGCTCCCATTCATCGTCTTCGAATTGAATACAGCTAGATTCAAAGAATTGTTGCGGGAAGAATGATAGATTCAGACCGCAACCTTTCAGACGATTATTGCTCACAATCGAAGCCCAGGATTTCTTGGTCCCATCCTTAGAAGTCATACTAAGAAGAATAGAGAGTTTTTTTTTTGGTCAATGAAAGTAATTTTATTTCATTATCCAAATTTTGAGTTTATAGTACATCAAGAAATCCAGATAACAACCTGGTAATCAGCTAGATAAAGAAGAAAGAATAGAGAGTTTGATACTAGTTGCTTGTAGATCTAAACAAGAGAAGAAGCAAGAGATTCGAAGAGGAACTATAGAGAAATCAGAGAAGAGCACGATAGCAGCGAAGAACTATCGTGCGCTCGGAGAGGAGTTTTGTTACATTGCTTCTTTCTCAATATATATTTTGTACTTTGTATTTACTTGTATGCAGCTTTTTAAGACTTTGGCGTCATTCTCATGAATAAGCCCAAGGCACGTACCCAAGACCTTGGTGTCATTTCTAAGTAAACCTAAGGCATGAAGTTCAATTTCACTCAGACTTGACCACCCGAGTTCTACCGAAAGGGGTCAGTGTTGTGCCATAGAAATACGCAAGTATGAATCACATTCAATTAGCTGACATGTGTCTTAAGCAGACTACACCGCAACTCGACCCAGACAGGCCGAGACGAATGGCGTCCCTTCTCGCCAGGCCGAGATGAAAGGCGTCCCCTATCGCCAGGCCTAGACGAAAGGCGGCCATTCTCGAACCCCTCGTCGAAAGCCAGTCACCATCACATTAAATGCACCATCGGAGTCATTATTACACACTCACCGAAAGTCTTAATGAGTCATTGAATCGTGATAACACCTGGGACCCTCTGTCACCGTCGCATTAATCATAAGGGTGACTCATGCCATCCATAGCCGACACTTGTAAAGTATTAGCTGAATAAGCTAACTGCTTGGACTCGACAAAAATTACATAAATACCCTTGTCAGCTGGGTATAAATAGGCACATCGCCTATTGACAAAAGGTACGCAATTTCTGCATACTTAGAGAGAAGTATATCAGTTCCTTGATCCCCTTCAGATCATTGATCCCCTTCAGATCATGACTAACTTGATCGTCAGAGGAATTACTGGAGAAACTCTGGTCCTCTAGCGTGTTGCAGTTTTGCAGGACTCCCTTCCTATTCAGGGATCAGCCGTCAAAGCAAATCGAGGGACCCTGAGCTCCTCAGAGTCAGCCTCTGAATCCTGCTGTTAAGCATATGTGCATCAAATTTTTTTTTTTTTTGGGGGGGTGGGGGTGTTGTTATAGTCCTAGGACTATTTTCCATTGCAGATTAACTCAAAAAATACCCCTTTGCCCCCCTATGCTTTTCTAAAAATATCTAGGTTTCTCTCACTAATTATTTGCTTGCGCGTGACTGTCATCACGTCATTTGTCTACCAAGAACAAAAGATTAAAAAAAAAAATTCCAATCTCCAGTAATCAGTCCGTTTCTTCGAAATGTTTGCAGTAAGTTGTCCTATTTTCCCCACGGATAATCTCCTACAAGTGTTTTTGATAATAAAGCAAAGATTGGAGATAAGTTGTTCGTACATGTAATAAGATTCAGAATGATACAATATTTTCTTATGAGAGCTTTTGTACAAGTGCGTATTATTCTTTATAAATTGCGTCGTATATATACTTGTATAATAAGTACTTTTTTGTTAATTGTTCTAAATGCTTAATCTAGTATTATCTTATGTTTTTAATGTACTAATTTATTTTAAAATTTGATTTTTTAGTGATTATGATTGCAAAGTCTTAGATTAGCAAAGGTCATGGCTAGTAGGAAGAAGGGCATTGTGGACATTCAGTGTTATATCCTGATCCATTACCACTTTTTGACGACAAGTCCCCAAACATGATATTAAATGTGTCATTAACAAACTGAACTAAATAAATTATCATAAATTTAACTTATTATAGCCTATTGAATTATTGTGACTTAGTATTATAGTGAGTTAACTTAATCTCGAGAATAAACAAGTCCCCAATCCAAACATGACTGTAGCCCTTTAAGAATGTTATTATACCATTTGTGTCTAACTAATTTCTTCAACATTTTGTAAAAAGTAATAATAAGAGTAAATTTCAGAAAACCCCTTGAAAATTGATAAATATCTCTGATAACTATGTCTTAAACATCTTGCAAATAACCCCCATCACTATTTTAATTCCATCACCCACCAAACCTTGAGTGGCTTTGCATAGCCTCTGAATTTCTTTTACTCGAATAAACAAGTTGAAGGCTTGTCACTTGGGGCTGATTGGTTTGCTATAAAAATAAATTGTAGCAATTGTTGTAGCAACAAACAACATTTTCTATTGAAAATCAACTTCATATTCATTGTTTGGATATTTACAACTATGTTCTATGAAATGTATTTCTAATACAAATTCAGTATTTCATTAAAAATAATTAATTTTAAACCAGCAAACCTACATAATTTTGCTATAGGAAACTTTGGTGTGAGTGGTTTTCTATTTGTATTTAAAAATTATTTTTTAATGAGGTGGAGTATATATATATATATATATATATATATATACACACGCTACCAAAAGATCTACAAATGTAAGATCTAGAAAAAAAACTCTCTTCAAGAGAATTAGAAAATCACATTACATAATCTGAAAACCTAAGCATAAGCAAAAATCACTGAGAAATATTCGGGCCCAAGAGATAGAATATGAAACAGTAGCATAATTTGATTCATCTCAATGACATCTGCAATGATTAGAGAAAGATATTGAAACTTATATGAACAAGAGGGGAGAGAGAAATTACTCTAATAGCTAAAGATATCCTCAAGCCCCTCCAATAGATCTGATTGAGACATGCAGTTAAAAATCATAACACAAATTGTACATAGCACCTAATCACAATCGATGTCAAATTAATATGAATAGTATAAGGTACCTTCTACATTTACAGCTTGTTCCCCATTCGATTCAATATCTGAAATCAGACCACAAATTGTATAAGCACCTAATCACAATAAGTGTCAAATTAATATGAATAGCATAAGGTACCTTTTGCATTTTTAGCACCAAATCGTAATTTGCATGACATTTTTCCAATGGTAAATATGTTAGAATACAAGCATGAGAGTTGCTCGGGAAAATCAGCAGCCCCCAAAGGTATTAGCATTGGGTATGATATACAATTGAAAAGTTCAAGTAATCTATGAAGTTGGTAGGATTCAAATCAAGGATTCAAATCGAACATGTTAAAAATAGTTGTAGATGCAAGTGATCCAATTTTATAATTGCTATTCAAATCTATCACTTAGGTATGTTAAAAACAGTCAGCAAATTGTGATTGATTAAGATTTTTCTCATAGAAATACTTTGTAGAACTAACAATTTATTCATTGAGATTAGAAAATTTAGAAAGCTAGAGAACTTTTCTTTTCACTTATTCTTTGCTTCATGCATTACATTTATATATACATATATGAGTTATAAGACTTTAGAAATAACTCAGAAGGTCAAATGGGCGAAGTAAATTCATGAGTTTATGGACATCCATAAATAGGTTCATTACACTCCTCCTTGGATGTCCATTATACAAGGAATATGCCTCATTAAAACCTTACTAGAAAAAAATCCAGTGGGAAAAAATCCAAGTGCAGGAAAATGAGTACATAATTCCTTGTATAAACTCCCCCTGTTAAAAATATCATTTGAGATCTCTTAATCGCCGCATCCCGATCTTATGCAATAGCTTCCCAAACATTAAATTCGGTAATGCCTTGGTGAATAGATCCGCAAGATTATCGCTTGAACGGTTTTGTTGAACATCAATATCACCATTGTTTTGAAGATCATGTGTGAAAAAGAATTTTGGTGAAATATGTTTTGTCCTATCTCCTTTGATGAATCCTCCTTTTAGCTGTGCTATGCATGCAGTATTATCTTCACATAATGTTGTTGGAGTTTCTTTCTTGAAAGACAAGCCACATGTCCCTTGGATGAGTTGAGTCATTGACCTTAGCCACACACATTCTCGACTCACCTCATCAATTGCTATTAATTCTACATAATTTGAAGAAGTAGCAGAAATAGTCTGCTTTGTAGATCGCCATGATATAGGTGTATCACCATACGTAAATATATATCATGTTTGGGATTGAGCTTTATGTGGATCAGATAAATACCCTGCATCTGCATAACCAATTACTTATGCTCTAGATCCTTTTGAATAAAACAATCCCATATCAATTGTTCCTTGAAGATATCAAAATATGTGCTTAACTCTGTTCCAATGTCTTCGAGTTGAATAAGAACTATATCTTCCTAACAAATTCACAGAGGATGCTATATCTGGCCGTGTATTGTTAGCAAGATACATTAATGCACCTATTGCACTAAGATATGGTACTTCTGGATCAAGAAGTTCTTCATTATCCTCTTGAGGTCGGAAAGGGTCATTATTCATATCAAGTGACCGGACAACCATTGGGGTACTCAATGGATGTGCTTTATCCATATAACATCGCTTCAGGACCATTTTTGTATAATTTGATTGATGAATAAGAATTCCATTTACTAAATGCTCAATCTGCAAGCCGAGACAAAACTTTGTTTTTCCAAGGTATTTCATCTCAAATTCTTTCTTTAAATATTCTACTGCCTTTGAAAGCTCTTCAGGAGTTCCAATAATATTCAAGTCATCTACGTATACTGCAATTATAATAAATTCAGATCCAGATTTCTTTATGAAAACATATGGGCAGATTATATCATTCTTATAACCTTCTTTCATCAAATATTCACTAAGATGGTTATACCACATACGTCCGGATTGCTTTCATCCGTATAAAGAGCTTTGTAATTTGATTGAATAATTTTTCCGAGAATTTTAATTACATGCTTCTGGTATCTTAAATCCTTCAGGGATTTTCATATAGATAACATTATCAAGAGAGCCATATAAATAGCCTGTAACTACATCCATTAGATGCATATCAATTCTTTCTTTTATTGCCAGACTAATCAGATATCAAAATATAATTGCATCCACCATGGGAGAATATGTCTCCTCATAATTGACTCCAAGTCTTTGGGAAAATCCTTGTGTGCCAAGTCGTGCTTTATACCTCACGGCTTTATTTTTCTCATTTTTTTTGCACAAGTACCAATTTGTACCCAACTGGTTTTACATCTTCAGGTTTTAGGACTAGTGGTCTAAGAACCTCACGTTTTGAAAGTAAGTCTAATTCTGTTTGATTTGCTTCTTTCCATTTTGGCCAATCATTTCTACGTCGACATTCTTCAACGGATTTTGGTTCAATATCCTCGCTATCTTTCATAATAGTGAGCACAACATTATATGGAAATGTGTTGTCGATAACTATTTCTTTTTGGTTCCATTTTCCTCCAGTTGTGACATAACTTATTGAGATCTCTTCATCTTCACTAATTTCAGGTACCTGAACTTCTTCTGGAGTTTTATGATTAGTTATGTCATGATTCTCTTCTGGAGTTTTATCTATGTATTGGTTCTCTTCTGGAGTTCTTTCTCCTTTAGTGGGGCTAACTTGAGTATTTGCTCCCTTTCTTTTTTGAGGATTTTTATCTTTGGAACCGATTGGTCTACCATGCTTCAGGCGTGCTCTAGACTCATTACTTATAATATGAATGAATTGTCCTACTGGGACATCAACCCGGATTGGAGCATTTATAGCTGGTATATGTGACTTTGTCACTCTCTTTGGGTTAGTAAATGCGTTTGGCAATTGATTTGCTATATTTTACAAATGAATCATCTTTTAAAATTCTAGTTCACATTGTTTTGTTGGAGGATCAAGATGATTTAATGATGATGTATTTCATATAATTTCTTTCACCAGTTGCTTATTTTCTCCCCCTAATGTTGGAAATTTTGTCTCATCAAAATGACAATCGGCGAACCGTGCCGTAAAAACATCCCCGGTCATTGGTGTTCTCGGGAAAAGTTGGGATGATTGTCATTGCTTGAATCCGTTACAAACTTCGATTAAACACAGCGAAATTGAAAAAGATTGCCTTTTATAAGGCTTACAATGAAAATCAAAGAATTACAACTTTAACCCTAAACAAACACGAGGATCTCTATTTTACGGGTCCTCGCTATGGGATTCTTTGCCTATGCCGGATGTATTCCGTGGACCACCGCTACGATTCCTTTCCCAAGTGTTGATCGAATGAGATCCGATTCGATCTAGATCTAAAAATCCCTCCTTTTTACGGGAATTCTTAGATCGATCGATCCGAGATCTAAACGAATACGGAGATTAATTCGCCAAGGAACTAATCATCGTAGTGAACGAGATCGCCAAGCTTAACTCGTTATTTCTTCGGATCAAGGCCAAGCTTGATCCAAAGGATGGTTTGTCGTTGTAGATCCGATCCGAAAACTTTGGATCTCGAAGCGCAAATCTCCCCGCAAGTCTAGATCTTGATCTCCTCTCCTTGGAAATTTCTAACTCTAGGCACACACAAGAGTTCGGGCGGCTATCTCCTCTGTTTTATCTCGCCGACCTCTGAAAATGAAACCCTAGCCGCCACATTTATAGATGCAAAGAGCGGATGCGGCGAACCGGGCAAAAGCCCATTCGCCTTGGTGTCTCGCCTGTGCCGAGATTTTCGTGTCTCGCCAGCGAGACACCTATGGGTGTCTCGCCGGCGAGACACCTCGGGTGTCTCGCCGGGCGAGACACCTCGGGTGTCTCGCCGGCGAGACACCTCTGATGTCTCGGTGGCGAGACACCTTCGGGTGTCTCGCCGGCGAGACACCTCGGGTGTCTCGCCGGCGAGACACTGGTGTCTCGCCGGCGAGACACCTCGGGTGTCTCGCCGGCGAGACACCTCTGGTGTCGGTTTTGACCGGCGTTGCGTGGCTCCTCTCGCTGGTTTTCCGAGCTTAATTTGAGGCTTCAAAGTTGGGTTTATCCTTCACTGCACTCATGGCGCATCAGTTCACCAAGGTTCCGGAATCACCGGACACCGTAGAGGAGAGCTCTTTTCAATTTGCATTGCCCCGGCTCTGGCAAAGCCGCCTGACCCCCGCTAACCGCTAGCGGGATCACGAAAACTCGCAGAGGGCGCCTTGAGGAGAGCGCTTATGCCTGCTCACTTGTTGTGTCGCTAACGATTTGCCATTACTTCATCGGATGACTTGTCGATTATTTCGCCATCACGAAGCTACGCTCGGGACTTATAGGTAATTTTCAACGCCTACAGATACCCCTCCAAAGCGCTTTGGCCTCGCTCTTTATAGAAGAAGCCAAATACTTTGATGTGATAGGCCCGCACCTTCTGTAATAATAGGACTCAAAACGGCTTCAAATCTTGATCTCTCCGATTCTTTCGGACTATCCAGGCTTTGTAGGATAACTAAAAGTGTCGCGGTGTTGCATTTATTGTCCGACCGCCGAAATCTTGACTCGATGGTCGATGAATGAATTTTCTTATTTTTAGCTCGGATCGTGAGTTGTCGCCGAACTGTTCATCCAATTCGCGGAGACTTAGCTTTGAATCGTTGAAATCTCCACCGCATGGCTTGGCATAAGACTAAACCCCTGGGAGGATATTGAGGATTCATCCTTTGATTGGTGAACTCTTCTTGCGATGCTCGTTGCAGGATCGACTACCGGGAGGGATTTTCTCGAGATGTGACGCTGTCCCAAGATCAAAATTTTCTCTCGAATTCAACCTCCAATTGGCAATTTTTCATCACAACGAATTGTCCAAATACCGTAAGGTCGAACCTGGAAGCAAATTGGGGATTGTCGAAGTTATCCTTAAGAATATAAAACTATTCTCCGTGAACTTCTAAGAAAATAGGAAATAGTTTAGACTCAGATACCTAGTTGGAGTATCGCGGTGGGAGAATCCTACTCCTTGTTGGAATAGAATTAGGTTATCCTCCGTGAACTTTCCAATAAATTAGGGAACAGCTTTATACTCATGTTCCTTATCTGAGTATTCGTGGGTTCACCATCATGGGGATTTATCGATCCTACCGGAGAGGGAACCCTTCATGAGTTGCATTCATTGTCCCGACGCAAGTTGATCCGCTGGTCGTGGTTGGAATTGTATACTATTAGTGCCTCGGGAGTTTTTCTTGCGGGGACCACATTTAAGGTCTCCTTTGAGGAGGTGCCTCGCGATAGGGCTCCCTGCCACGAAATGAAAGAAGCTCTGCATGGTTCGCCTCAGGACCCTATACTCTCCCGTGGGAGATCCGATGAACCCGACCTCAGAGGAGTAATGATTGACCCTTGTGTACATCCCCATTGACTCCATGCATCTAGGTTGACATATCCCATTTCTTGGTGCAATGAGGTCGGCTCTCATGATAGCCCACCGAAACACTTGAGTCTCTATCCCGCTTAATTGGGGACTAGTCTTGTTAGCTAGTTCATCCTCAATTTGGTGGTCTTGATGAATTCTTTTTGTTGGTAAGATGTTCCTCCAAAGCTAGGTATAGCGGGGTTACTACCAAAGGGCTCGCCGAGGGACCAATCATGGAAGTCGGCGCCGGCAGTAGTTCCATTGTTGTTGTGACTTCATGACCGTCATTTTCATTGTCACAACATTCATAGGATTCTTGGCAAACCCTCACCTTCAACGGATTTGATTTGCCTTTACCGACACCGCTTGAACCGCTAGCATGCGGATTATCAATCCCGCTCCGCGATGTGACGTTGTGCTAAAAGAATGAAACTCTTTTAGACTTGGTGCTATGACTTTGAATACATAGACTTTGTCACTTTTCACGGGTAAAGACTAACTGGCGCCGCTGTTAGGCGGTGACTTTGGGGTTATTGGCCAACCCCACCTTCAACGGATTTGATTGGCCTTTACCGATCACCGCTTGAACCGGCTAGCATGGATTATCTCGATCCGCTCCGCATACGACGCTGTGCTAAAAGAATGAGACTCTTAGACTTAATGCTACGATGTTGAATACGAGGCTTCAGACTTTACGCAAGAGACCACCCTACAACGCTGGTAGGCGCTTGGCTTCATCCCTTCTTAGGCTTCGATAAAATACCCGTAATCAAGCTCGTGTCTTCTTCAATCGGAAAAAGACTAAACCGAACGCTGGCGAGGCGCTGGCTTTATCCCTTCTTAGGCTTCGATAAAATGCCCCAAGATGAATCTTGGTGTCTTTTGTCCGAGAATGACCGAACCGATCGAATCGGTGAATGGAATTGATTGTGGGAAAGGAAGAATTTTATATTCTATCTCCTAAGATGGAGAGGAAGGATTTTATATCCTCGTCTCCAAGTGCCGGAAAGAAAGAATTTTATATTCTATTTCCGTGTCTCCTTTTGTCCTGGTAGAGACGAACCCCAAGTGAACATAAGAAAAGAAGGATTTTATATCCTGCTTTAGTCTTGGAGAGGAAGAATTTTATATTCTATCTCCGAAGATGGAGAGGAAGGATTTTATATCCTCGTCTCCAAGTGCCGGAAAGAAAGAATTTTATATTCTATTTCCGTGTCTCCTTTGTCTGGTCGAGACGAACCCCAAGTGAACATAAGAAAAGAAGGATTTTATATCCTGCTTTAGTCTTGGAGAGGAAGAATTTTATATTCTATCTCCGAAGATGGAGAGGAAGGATTTTATATCCTATCTCCTAAGAAGGAGAGGAAGGATTTTATATCCTATCTCCAAGAAAGGGAAACTAAAAGTGGGATCTCCACCGAGAATCTCTTAAGGTGAAACTAAGAGTGGGATCTCCACCGAGAATCGAAGAGATACGTGTAGTTTTCACTTTTATAGGATTCGCCACCGATCCAAGGTCTCGCTTATCGAGAGTGTTCCAATTTTAGTACTACCGCCATGGGAGGCGTGGTGAAATGGAAATGATGGAGGCTTTCTGCTCATCGAAAGTGATCTCAATTTGAAAGTGGACCTCTTGTTCATTGAAAGGAATCAAGAGGGATTTTGATAGAGGATCAAAATTTTATGGACCCCTTGCTTATTGAAAGAAGTCAAGGGGGAATTTTGCCGTGGAGGGACCAGAAATTTTGTGGACCCACCACAATGAGTTTGATCGGTGGGGAATTCGAGGAAAGAATTAGGGTTATCTCCGAGGAAAATATTTCCCGAAGAACTTCCCTCCAAAACAGGTTATCCTGAAGGTACTAAGGATAGTACTTCTTCGTGAACTTCCCATTGATCGGCATTAATTGCCTATCGCCTTCTGGGTGATAAGGCGATATGCCATTGAATAGACCGCTTCAACCACAAACGCCCTTCCCATTTGGGTTCAAACTTACCCTTCCTCTTGAGTCGAATTATCTACCGCCGAGCAAATGAGGACCAAGTCTCCTCCTTGAAGCTCCTTTGTCGGACTTTCTTGTTGAAGGCCCCGACATCCTTGCTTGGTAAAACTCAATGTGCCGTTGAGCTTCCAAGCGCTTTTCATCTAGCATCTCGAAGTTCTTCGAGGCGCTTTTGATGTAGCTCCTCCGCCGCCATCTCTTGCGTAGAGCAATGCGAGGGATGGAATCAACTTCCAAGGGCGTGGATCGCTTCACACCCATATACCGTAGAGTACGGTAGCCCCGTTTGCGCGATCGTCGCGGCGATACGCGAGTGCTTCTCCGAAGTTTATCATCCCAGCCGCTTTGTTATTTTTCACCGCCTTCTTGAGAATTTTAATGATCGCTTTGTTGAAGGCCTCCGCCAATCCGCTTGCGCCGATTGTACGCAGCTGAGGAGACGCCCCGATCTTGAATTTCTCGCAAAACCGAATGAAGGCATTGCTAATGAACCGGGACCGCTATCATGTACGATCCGCCTTGGTACACCGTGGTCGATAGATGACGTGGTGCTTGATGAACCGAATTACATTGCCGGCTTTTACCTCTTTGAGGGGAATCGCCGCCCACTTGAGAAGTAATCGGTGATCGCCAGATAAACCGATCACCTTTGGCCGACAGAGGAAAGATTGGGCCTACCACATCCATGCCCCATGTCTCGAATGGCCAAGATGTGGCCGACGGGTGAAGTTGTTCGAGGTTGATGCGTAGTTTGCGGTATTTGGCACGCGACATTTCCGAGCATATGCGATCGCATCATTGACCATAGTAGGCCAGAGTACCCCATCCTCCCCGATCCATCATAGAGCTTAGGACTGGCCGGTGCGCACCGCATTCTCCTCCGTGTGCTTCTTGGAGAACTTCCTCTGCCTCTTTGTTTGAAAGGCCGAGTAGCAAACCGTTATACCCACGCCGATAGAGCGCCGGGTTTCCGATTGTAGAAGAACCTTGGCTCTTCGACGGATTGATTCACGCCCTTCATATCTTCTCGGCAGATGCCGCAAGACGTAGTCAATAATAGGGAAGCGCCAATCTCGGGCTCAAGTCCGACTTGGGTTGCATACACTTCCTTAGTGACTACCCTTTCGTCATTTTACGTCTGTCATAAATAGGAATGAATAATCGGTGGGTCCTCACCGTGACCATTTGCTCGGCCTCTGAGGTTGCGCCAAAGACACCGCTAATGCCGCCAGCAGACCAGATACGCATTCGAGGCGCTGAATGTACTGATGAAGAATCCTTCAAACGAGTCCGCTAACTCGAGCAGCGTACCGATGGTATGGGATTAAATCGGGTTCCCGACCTCATAGTCCCCGCGAAGTCTGTTTGACAATGAGTTGGGAATCCCCGGCTTCGAGATACTCTACCCCAGCTCTTTAGCGAAGCTAAGTCCAATGAGGAGCGCTGCTGTACTGGGCGACATTGTTAGAGCAGGCTCGGCCGCTGAATAAGCCCGAGGCATGACATGCTTCCCCGGGAAACTAAGACTACTCCGACCCCGGAGATCTTAGAACATCCGCCACACGCTGGTAGCTCGACGCCCATCAAAATATAAATGCCACACCTGGTGCAGAGTTGTGTTAACCTCGTGGGTCTCATCCCAGAATCATCAAATAGTTCACCGATCCTTTGTTGGGTTACGCCAAAAGATCGCAGATGGCTTGTCCCTTAATTGACTTCGCCGCTTGAAGTGCAAGTCATACCGGGACAAAAGTAAAGCCCATTTCGCCAGCGCCAATTCATAGAGGCCGGCTGGCCATGAACACCAACAGATTTACGCGAAATGACGTAGATCGCTTGCCCAACTAAGTAGTGTCGCATTTTCTCAATCGCAAAGACCAGCGGAGACACTCTTTCTCGGTCATTGGGTAGCGAGATTCCGCACCCACCAAGGTTCGGCTTAGATAATAAACCGCCGCCGGACCGTGGTCGCCGCCTTTGCTAAGTAAAGCACTCAACTAATGGTTCGCCGCTTTGATATAAATCAAGAACGCTTTATCGACTGGGTGTAACGGTATGTGAGGATTCGCCGATATGTTTTGATATCTTCAATGCCTTCTCGACAGCGCCATCCCGCATAAAGGACACCCCTTTTGTTCAAATTTTAGAGAATGGCCGACATTTTCCGGAGAGGTTGGAAATGAAGCCGGATGTACGCCAATCGCCCGTAATCTCTCGAAGTTCCCTTAGATTCTTTGGGGTTGCAATTCCTTGATTGCCTTTATCTTGTCGGGTCAATGTGGATACCTTTGTTGGTAACAACGAACCCGAGGAATTTGCCGCTCGACATTCCGAGGAAAGACTTGGTGGGGTTCATCTTTAATTGATGAGTCCGCATGAGGTCGAATACCATCCTCAAGTCTTGGATATGGTCATCTTTGTCACGACTTTTCACAACCAAGTCATCGACGTAACATTCGACCGCTTCCAAGATGATCCCGAAGATCTTTGTCATTGCTACCGGTAAGTGGCGCCAAAGATTCTTCAACCAATGGCATGATCGTAAATGTAAGATGCCTAAAGGAGTCCTCAACGCCGTGCTTTAAGGCCATCCGATGCATCTTGATTTGGTTATAACCGAGAACCCATCCATGAAGGACATTCGCCAAATCCACATGTATTATCGACGCATCACATCGGTGATTGGAAGTGGAAATCGTCTTTTGGACATGCGGCATTCGATCTCTCAGAGTCGATACGCATTCTGATCGCCCCGCTTTTTAGCACCGAACGATATTCGCCACCCAATCCGGATGTTGAACCTCCCGATGAAACCCGAGGCTATGAGCTTTTACTTCCGCAACAATTGCCTCCATAACTGTGGACTAAACCGCCTCTCGTCGCTTGATAGGTTTGGCATCCACTTTAATGTCGAGGCGTGCATTGCCACATTGGGGTCGAGCCCGGCATGTCCTCAGAGCTCCGTGCTAAAACATCGATATACTCGACAAGAGTGATCAACCTTTTCTTTTCCTCCTCGGGGAAGACTCTGCTAATATTTATAAGTTTAGGTGTGCTTCATTACCCATGTTGATCTCGACTACCTCGCTTCACGGAGAGCTCCTCTCTCAAACCGTCCCCATATCGCATGTTGAGGTGATGGACCCATGGGTCTTCCCATGTTGGCAATTCTTCATCTTCTTCCGTAGTGGGGTCCATCAGAGCCATGTTGGACATCAACCCCCAACATCTTGCCGATGCCGACGCCGAGTCCTGTGCAAATGGAATCGATGAGTACTGCCGTCTAGGTTGGGTGGTTGGTTATTGATCAACCAACAACACTCATCTTCTCAAGAGGATGCGATCCCAATCCCCTTTAAACTGTAATAATTATCGGTTTTCCTTCTGCACATATGCACTTTGGGTGGAACGGAGATCCTACCAAAATAAAGTCCTTCTCCCAACGCAAAGTCGACTCCCACTTCTTCATGAGGTGCCGCTGGCTATATCCGAAAGATGAAGTTTCGTTTATCTTCATCGAACCCGTCAAGAAGTAGTTGGGCTGGGAGTTAACTCCCTCCGCCAGACTAAGTCCTTCTTGCGGCCTCCCTTCCCTTGGACGACGAAAGTCGCCTTGGATGAGTCTCAAGGTGCTTCAGATACACAGATGACCGAATTGGCATATGCAATTCAGGTCATTATACAACTTTTCATTACATCATTCAAACACAACGAAGTACTCTAAATCATCTTTTATTTCTTCTTCGCAAGCCGCCAATTACAACTTTCATCGAAGATCCTCTTCGCCAAGATTGACTACTAAGGGTACAATGTCATTTAGAACAAAACCACCTTTATAGTCAAGCCGGCCAGTATCGCCCTCACCGGTCCGCGCTATGGGCCGATGATTCAAGATCGGACTCATTACCGTAAAGGAGGGAGTCATGAAATAATTCTCCAACCTTTAAACGTTGTTTGTCCGCGACCACCGCCTTAACCTCGTATTAGTGTCGACATATTTCGCATTAATCGATGGAGGGTAGAGGGACTATAACATGGTTATGGATCCAAGGGCTACCCAACAACAAGTTATAGGAAGTCTGCGTCAATGGCGTAGCGGTGACTTCGGACTTTAAGTCCCCATCCGACACTTAATGCGGATTTTACCGCGGCCGAGACCCACCGGTGTTAAATCCGTGATATCACGTGCCGGCGAACTGCCGACAGAATCCCCGTGCTATACATCAGCAGGCATGATGCTCACAGCCGAACCCGGATCAACTTGGATCCGCTGACTTCGCCGAACCAATGTACCCCGTGAAGTAGAGCGCCCGCCATGCTTCGACGCCTTCGTCGCATATCCTCCTTAGAGAACGCGGATGCAATATGCTTGGAGGCCACATTGCATTCCCGGCTGATGACTCGGCTCCTCGGACTTGATTTAATGTGGGTTAGGAAGACCTTCGAAGTCGCAACGCCTGAAGAACGCCAAGGGTTTCCTTGGACAACCTCAATAGCTCGTGATAAAGTTATTCTTGCCGATGTTGGCCAATTGTGCCATCACATCAAGCTGTAGGGAGAGCTTGTGTTCCCTGCCTATCCCTTCCACCGGGCGATTAAACCGGATCGCCGGGTTGCACCTCAGATTTGCGTGTTGTTTCCTTCGCTCGTGGCGCCCTCCTTAGGAGTGGCGGAACCGTGGAATTGTTACTACCCCAAGCCCGCTAACGCTTTAGCATTAAGGTTGAGTCATCGGGTATTTGTAAGCCGCATCACCACCTCTGGTGACAAGGCTTCCTCGCTCCTCCCACAAAGAACATGTAGGAATTTGCTCGCCGCCGCCGAGTAGAACCGCCGAGGTAGCATTGCAAGATTTGCCCTTTCCTTGACTTCTTTTAGACGAAGACGCCGCCCATCGATCGCCTTTAAGTAAGTCCGGTGGACCCATAGGAGTTCGCCATTTGGGGTCAGGTGCGCACTAACCCCTTCTCTCGCTTCTTGTGGGGATCGCCATTCACCGCCTTCATTCCCACTTTGACCACGGTTTCGGCCGAACCAGTTGTAGGCACCGCCCCAAAGCTTATGGACGCCGCTTATCACTTGCTTTCCTTATTTGGTTTTGGAGTGATCACCCCACTTCAATCAAAGCTTGATCTTGTCCTTCACCGTAGCATGACTTGGTCGGTGGTGTATCGCCTCATGATAGGCGCAGATTTGGGGTCCGGCCGCCCTTGAGCTTCCTCTTGGTTGACGATCGGTGGCGCTTGGATCTTGTTGTTGTCTAGCAAGTACTTAAAGATCCTGTGCACCTCTTCGCCCCTCGAAGAATACGCCTGAAACTCGGGCGGACGCCTCGCTTCGACCTGTTGTTGCGATGGGTCCGCTGCCGCCGCTGTTGCCGCTTGTGGCCGCACTGAAAGTTTGATGCGCATCAACATTCTTCATTGGCGCCTTCCCTTGTTCCGGGGACAAAATTTTGTTCCGTGGTTTACGTCACGACTCGCCGCTCGCTTTCTCCCTTTGATGAAACGCCGCCTCTTCCCCTGACTTTCA
Source organism: Asparagus setaceus (assembly GCA_012295165.1). NCBI lineage: Eukaryota > Viridiplantae > Streptophyta > Magnoliopsida > Asparagales > Asparagaceae > Asparagus > Asparagus setaceus. The sequence goes on from CM022706.1 coordinate 81,105,082, forward strand.
AGTCTTTCCATGTTTTAGACGGCAGGCCCATCGCCTCGATCACGCCCAATGAGAGGTTATGCCGCGTGTCTTGAGGATGAATTCCTCCGTGATTGGGTCACGACAGCTCATCGCCTTGTTGCGGAACCGCTTGACAAAATTATCCACGGTTTCTCCATCCTTCGCTTCGCCCCATAACGCACCGAGTGAAACTCTCGCGGTCGCCATCGAAGAAGTTCGCCAGAACATAGATTCCATGTCTCCCAACCGTTGATGCCCGCTTTGAGACGGCGATACCAATCGAAGGCCGTCAGTGGTGCCGACGAATGACCGAACCATCAAGGGCTCAGCACGAGATGACTCCCAAATGGCTCTTGAAGTAGATAAGATGTTGAGTGGGGACCCTCTCCCATCGAACGGCGGAAGTTTATTAAATTAAACTTCGCCGATAGGATTGACTCCCACTCTCTCGTAAGGGCACGAATCCCGTCTTCTTCACTTCTTGAGCCGAGATGAGCGAAGTTGACCTTGCTCTCCGGATCCTTGATCTTGTCATTTTCATTTGCATTTTGTCCCTGTGATTTTGAGGTGGGACCATGGTGTCTTCATTGGCGCTCGCTTCATCGGTGTTAAGGTCTTGCTCTTCATCCGTGTCGCTATCCCCAAATTGACGTTGTTATGACGACGCTCTCACCTCGGCGATTAATCATCGCTTGCATCTGCCGGTCATGCATTTCTCTCATCTGGCTGCATGGCCATGTCCATCTCGAAGTTTGAAGTTGTCTTTCTGTTTTGCCAAGGCTTCTTCAAGTAGCTTGGCCACCTCACCGCACTAATCATGAGTGCTTCACCAGTATGACCTTCACTAGAGACGGTGTTATCGGATGCCATTGCCGAGCCGCCATCCGATACTTCATCTTCGAAGGTACTCTTTGTTCGCGATCGCGGCCTTGAAGGGATCCCTCGTTGCGGTTGTGATAGTTAGGCCGCCTCGATAGTACCGCCCGCAACCGAAGTCACACGCTGGGAGGGCTCGAATGCCGCGCGACGCGTTGCCTTGTTGGTCATATTGATGGTGACCTCAAGCGGCTCATCCTTGCCTTGACAAAGTGCATGTCTTCGGGAACGCTTTGACCGAGGTCTTGGCGGTTCGTTGGTGCTCGCCTTTGGAAGATCGACACCCTTTCCGAGTTTTATGGCAAGATTTACACCGGAGAGCACCGCCTTGATCAATTTAGTACAAATGCAAGAGGATGCGGTTTCGAGAGCTCGTCTCTGAAACTTCTTCCTTCCCCAAAGACGATAGTACAACTTCGTCGGCATGAGTGCCGAGCAACCTACCGCGTATGGCGACACGCCTCGTGTATAACGCCATCATCGATGACGACGTCTCCATCTGAGGTTGGGTTGGCGTCACGAAGCCTTTGAAAGTTACGCGCCTTAACTTTTTCTTCTCAGCAGACTCGTGGACCCCTTGTGGGATGCTCAAACGAGATGCAATTGGAATTCTAGAAGCCTGAGATGTTTCAGTTTGCTCAGGACTCTCCTCGACTGGGTAATCCAAATGTTTCTTCACTCGTACCTTGCCTTTATTTCCTCGTCAGGGACCAAGACGACAAAACACCGTTGTCGGATTTCAGACTTAACGGTTGATACCTCAACCGAAAAGCGGAAGAAAGGGGCGAAAAGCCCATGGTCTCGCTAAGGCATGAGGATCGCCAGCCAGTTGGCGCAGGTATTCATGCCGTCACCGGGCGAGATGTTTAATCGCTGTAGGCGAAATTTAGGTCGCTCGCTACCGGCGCGGAGATGCTTTACACCGCCGCCAGAGGCGAGGCAGTTTTAGGTCGCTCACCGGCGCCGGGCGCTCGAGCCGCCTCTACCAAGAATGTTGCCGAGGCGAGTCTTGAGCCGATGTTGATGTCGACTTCGACCCATGTTTGACGATTTTGAGCCGATTCCCCGGTTAATTTCGACCCGCACCTTGCAATAATGGCACGATATGCAGCAACGCGCGCACGACGCTTTGGGCATAGCGTTTTGGATCCGCCCGAGGGTGGAGCGATCTCGCTGACGTGGTTCCATTCTTCGGTCAGGCTTAGAGGAGTTACCACCTATCTTCGCCTTCCGGGCTCGTGCTCGCTGGGACTTCAGATCCGGCTTGTATCGGACACCGTCCGTGGATTCTAACGCTTTATATTGCAACGTTGTCGACAAGCATGCTCTCTTTGAGAGAGTCACATTTCGGGCGGACTTTTCCTCATTGGAGAGGAGGGAGATCAGATCCGCTTTGGATGGCGCTGGAGGAGTTATTGCCGTCATTGTTGTTGGCGGCGGCGAGGAGAGCGCCGCCTTCCATGGCGCTTGTGAGTCCTCCCTTGCAATGAGGGCTTCTTCGCCTTTGGGGAAAAGGAGTTGGATGAGGCGCAGAGATAGGCCTCAAATTTCTCTTGGTCGAATTCAGACTGACCTCTTCGATCACCGGATCGAACTGCGGGTCGCGCACAACGATCTCGATGTGAAGACCGGTGGCTCCCATCGTGGTCGCCAGCCTTGTTCTCTGAAAAGTTGGGATGATTGTCATTGCTTGAACTGCTACAAACTTCACCGCTATAAACGAATTTAAAAAGATTGCCTTTTATAAGGCTTACAATGAAAATCAAAGAATTACAACTTTAACCCTAAACAAACACGAGGATCTCTATTTTACGGTCCTCGCTATGGGATTCTTTGCCTATGCCGGGATGTATTCCGTGGACCACCGCTACATTCCTTTCCCAAGTGTTGATCGAATGAGATCTCGATTCGATCTAGATCTAAAAATCCCTCCTTTTTACGGGAATTCTTAGATCGACGATCTCGAGATCTAAACTAATACGGAGATTAATTCGCCAAGGAACTAATCAGCGTAGTGAGCGAGATCGACCAAGCGAACTTCGTTACTCTTCTTCGGATCAAGGCCAAGCTTGATCCAAAGGATGGTTTGTCGTTGTAGATCCGATCTCAAAACTTTGGATCTCGAAGTCGCAAATCTCCCCGCAAGTCTAGATCTTGATCTCCTCTCCCTTGGAAATTCTCTAACTCTAGGCACACACAAGAGTTCGGGCGGCTATCTCCTCTGTTTTATCTCGCCGACTCAAAATGAAACCCTAGCCGCCACATTTATAGATGCAGCAGCGGATGCGGCGAATCGGGCAAAAGCCCATTCGCCTTGGTGTCTCGCTGAGCCGATCTTCGGTGTCTCGCCAGCGAGACACCTATGGGTGTCTCGCCAGCGAGACACCTATGGGTGTCTCGCCAGCGAGACACCTATGGGTGTCTCGCCAGCGAGACACCTATGGGTGTCTCGCCAGCGAGACACCTATGGGTGTCTCGCCAGCGAGACACCTATGGGTGTCTCGCCAGCGAGACACCTATGGGTGTCTCGCCAGCGAGACACCTATGGGTGTCTCGCCGGGCGACACCTCGGTGTCGGTTTTGACCGAAGGCGCGGGCTCCTCTCTCGCTGGTTTTCCGAGCTTAATTTGAGGCTTCAAAGTTGGGTTTATCCTTCACTCGCACTCATGGCGCATCAGTTCACCAAGGTTCCGGAATCACCGACGTACCGTAAAGGAGAGAGCTCTTTTCAAAATTTTCAGGCCTGGACTCGCGAAGGGGCCCTGCTGACTCTCGCTCCGCAACCGGCTTAGCGGGACCGCCAAAACTCGTGAGGGATGCCTTGAGGAGAGCGTTTGCGCCTGCTCACTTGTTGTGTCGCCAACGATTTGCCATTACTTCATCGGATGACTTGTCGATTATTCTCGTCATCACGAGCTACGTTCGGGGACTTATAGGTAATTTTCAACGCCTACAATTGGTTCAATGTATTTAATTATAGAAGGGGAGTCATATCTAACATATATTCCCAACCTCCTTTGAGGTCCCATCTTAGTGCATTGTGGTGAAGCAATTGGAACACATACCGCACATTAAAAAATTCTTAGATAGGAAATATTTGGCTCCTGATCATAAGCCAGTTACTAGGGGGAGAACTTATGATAACTTGTAGGTCTGATGCGTATAAGTGTTGCTACATGTAAAATAGCATGTCCCCAGACCGAAATGGGGAGTTTTATTCTCATAACTAATGATCTAGCAAATAATTGTAGACATTTTATCACTGATTCTGCTAGACTATTTTGTGTATGAACATGTGCTACAGGATGTTCAACAGCTATTCCAATTGACATGCAATAGTCATTAAAAGCATGTGATATAAATTCTCCAGCATTATCAAGACGATTTGTCTTAATTGCATATTCTGAAAATTGTGTTGTTACTCGAATTATTTGAGCAAGCAATCTCACAAACGCCAGATTGTTAGTTGATAATAAACATACATGTGACCATCTTGTAAATTCATCTATAAGCACTATAAAATATCGAAATAATCTACATGGTGGATGAATGGTCCACATATATCACCTTGAACATGTTCCATAAATGTGAGAGATTCAATCCCAACTTTAGTTGGTGATGGTCTAATAATTAATTTACCTTGAGAACAAGCAGCACATGAGAAATCATTAGACTGAAAAATCTTCTGGTTTTTCAATGGATGCCCATGTGAATTCTTAATTATTTTTTGCATCATCATTGATCTAGGATGCCCCAATCGGTCATACCAAATAATAAAAGTATTTGATCAAGAACTGGGTTCACTATAGCATATGCTTTAATCAGACTCGATATTTGTGTAGTACATGCTAAAAGAAAATGTGGGTAGTTTTTCCGACACGCATTTCTTACCCCAAACATTAGTTGTAATATAGAGATATTCGATATTATTCTCATTTATTGTCTCAATATGATATCCATTTCGCTAATATCTTTAAAGCTTAATAAATTTCTTTTATGAAGTTGTTATAAAATAATGCTATCTATAATAAACTTTGTTCCTTCAGAAATAGTAAAATAGCTCTTCCAAAGCCTTCGATTAGTTTTGTACTTCCGGACATTGTATTAACATCCACCTCTCCCATTATGAAATGAGAAAATTATTTCTTATCTTTAAGTATGATGTGCGTTGTTGCACTATCTCATGAGACACATATCTTCAATTGATCTTGAATTCAATTGAAGATTCAGAATATCCATATTTTTCTTCGCTAACTAAGATAAAATATATTATAAAAATATTGCTAATGAACATAGAATATTAGTCTATTTAAAGTTTTATATTAAACTCATAAGAAATCATTAGTGAAAAATCTTACGGTTTTCAATGGATGCCCATGTGAATTCTTAATTATTTTTGCATCATCATTGATCTAGGATGCCCCAATCGGTCATACCAAATAATAAAAGTATTTGGATCGGTAAACTTCGGTTCACTATAGCATATGCTTTAAGCATGCGATATTTGTGTAGTACATGCTAAAAGAAAATGTGGGTAGTTTTTCCGACACGCATTTCTTACCCCAAACATTAGTTGTAATATAGAGATATTCGATATTATTCTCATTTATTGTCTCAATATGATATCCATTTCGCTAATATCTTTAAAGCTTAATAAATTTCTTTGCGAGTTGTTATAAAATAATCGTTATCTATAATAAACTTTGTTCCTTCAGAAATAGTAAAATAGCTCTTCCAAAGCCTTCGATTAGTTTTGTACTTCGGACATTGTATTAACATCCACCTCTCCCATTATGAAATGAGAAAATTATTTCTTATCTTTAAGTATGATGTGCGTTGTTGCACTATCTGCGAGACACATATCTTCAATTGATCTTGAATTCAATTGAAGATTGAGAATATCCATATTTTTCTTGATTAGCGAAGATAAAATATATTATAAAAATATTGCTAATGAACATAGAATATTAGTCTATTTAAAGTTTTATATTAAACTCATAAGAAATCATATAGTAAATAAAAATACTAGAGAGAAACTTAAATCATTCGGACATTCCCATGATCAATTCTACCTTCGTGGTTTTCAAAGAAATCGCTACATCCGGATATGTTATATCAATAGGATCATCATGGTCAAAATTTTCATTTTAGTAGGCAAAATTTGCCTCTACATCTTTTCCTTTTCCTTATGGGATGCTTGATGTAGCTCAACAAGATGTTTTGGTGTACAATAAGTGCGTGACCAATAACCTTTCATGTTCTTGATGATAAAATATATTTTCTAAATTCATTGAATACTTATTTTGTCCACTTTTACCATTCTCTTCAATATTGTCCCACTTCTGGTGGTAAGATTTATTTTTATGAGTGGAAGAGCTGTTAATATGACCACCATGACCATGATAGTTATCTTGGCGTGTCTATAATCATGACCATGACTTTATCCATTAGTCACATTCACTTGATGGGGTATGAATAATAACATATTATGTATGCTTAAAATTTGTCATGTCTATCTAAGCTTCATCAATTTCAATAATTCATTTGACATAATTAAGTTATAAATATTATTAGTGGTAAACTATAATACTCATTTCTTAGAAGAAAACAATAAGCATTTAATTAAACAAGCTCATCATACTTCTTGAGATGTCCAAATCAATATGAAAACATATATTATAAATCGCTGAAAATTCACTCTGAGGAAAGGTGGAATTCAAATTGAATTCTTTTGATTGTGGATACAAATATCCTTGTTAAACAAGGTCTAATAAAACACATAATATTAATGCATTAAAGTATAATGATGGTAACAAAAGATATTGCTAAAAGTATAAACAATTAAGAATAAAACTAAATATATACTATTTTGTAAGATCTGAATTCTTAAAGATTTTCCAATCCATACATGTATATGCCATGCTTTCTACATCAAAATAGAATATGTGGAAAATAATGATCAAATTCAAATAAAAGATACAAGCGATAAAATATGGACTAGTTATAGACATGTAGATAATAGATTATCTCTAATAAAAACCATTACACACATAAATTAAAATTAGCAATACATAATAAGAGGATGTTAGTATGATAAAGTTCATTGTGTAAATATATGTGTATGTACGGATAAAGCATAGTAAAGAAATTGTACCTTCAACCAGATGATAAAATCGAGGAAAGATACTATCTTCGATAGCGTGTTGTGAAATACTTTGTAGAGCTAACAATTTATTTCTTGAGATTAGAGAATTTAGAGAGCTAGAGAACCTTTCTTTTCACTTATTCTTTTGCTTCATGCATTACAACTATATATACATATATATGAGTTATAAGACTTTAGAAATAACTCTAAAAGTCAAATGGGGAGAAGTAAATTCATGAGTTCACGGACATCCATAAATAGGTTCATAACATTATCTTAAATATAATCTACTTTTTCACATACATTACGGACGTTCAGTTCTTTGAGGTAAATCATAATAACACAACATCTCTTTGAACAATAAAAGGCATTGATTAACCAATCAAGCATTAACTCACCATGCAGCATTTTTGGGGTAAAATTAACACGTAGATATGAACTTCTATATGTACGGAAAACAAAAAATCCTTTCTCAACACTAGCATTCCATCTTTTTACAAAAATATTTATGCAGCTATTCTCAATACTAGCATTTTTGAGAATAGCTACCTGCATAAATATTTTTGAAAAATTAGGGCTTACCTTTAGAAACCCTAGAATAGCGAAATCCTTGCTGTCGCCGCCCCTCTGTTGCCTGAACGCCGTCGACTATTCTGAACGAGAAAGAGCTCGAAGGGGATGAGAGAGAGAGCAGAGAGAGATCAAAGGGATGATAGAGAGAGAGAGATATTGTGCCACTTGGTTCGTTTTTTATCAAATCTATGACGGGTCGGGTGTCTGAGAGATCGCTAGGGAGGGTTAGTTAAATAGAACTCAACGGGATAAAGTTTATAGTATTAGTCAATTAAAACTAAAATTAAAATAAAATTTTACACTGTTAATTAACTAGAATTCTAATAAAACTAGGACTGGAATAATTGTACAAAATTATCTCACTTTTTTATACAAAATGAGAGTTCTACTCTCTCAAATTATCCCAAGTTATAGTTTGGAACTAGGTGGTAAAAACTAAAACTCCTATATATTTTATTATTTTTATTTTTATATATTTTTTCCTTTACTTCTTTCCTACTATGGTTATCACCATCATTAGATCATACAATCAGATCCGATCTCGCCTCCTCTTTAGTCATCTTTGATATTTTCTTTCTTATAGAATATTATAATTATATAATTTATTTTAAAAAATTTGTATCGATCCATAATTTATTAAACAATAAAATTGAGAGATGAGGGAAAGAGATCATGGGTACCAAAAAAGGAAGGAAAATTTAAAAACTATTTTAGGCTTGTTCTATAATAATAATTAAAAATAAAAAGCTACAACATATATTATAATAATTATTATGAATATCTTATAGTCTAACTAAAAGTTATTTATTAGTATTTAACATTCTCGTAAACAATTATCAATCAATAGTAAGTTTAAAATACATAAATAGTATTTATATCCTCAAAATGCATAAATATGTACTTCATGATTATAAAAGTTATCCCACGCTATATTATCAAAATATCCCGCTTCACAACATTATTCCTATTTATCCCACCTAAAATATCCCACTAGCAAAATATTATTCCACTTTAACAATTATCCCACTTTGCATTAAAATGTCCCAGCTTGACTAACATCACCTTAACGACAAATGTTAGGCTAAATAGCACTTAAGTACCATATAGTTTCACTCCTTATATACCCACAGCTTGTATTTTGTAGCATTTATATATTTTGAGTTGTTCAAAATTAGTACATCAATACCTTTTATTGTGCAAACATGAAAATTTTCATCCAAAACTTCGCACATAACATTCATATATTAATTTTAGAGCTTTTTAACTATTTATATTTGTTAAATTATTGTTTAAACCTATTGTTCATGTAAAAGTCGGATGATTGTCATTGATTTGAATTTGTTTATTCTTTTTTGCCTACAACAAAATTCAAAAAGAAATTGCCTTTTATTTTAAGGCGCATAATGAAAATCAAAAAAGATTGCGACTTCTTCCTAAACAAACACGCAGTATCTCTCATATGTCGAGGTCCTCGCTATGGGTTCTTTGCCCGTGTCGGACTTTTGTGTCCGTGGACCACCAAGCAATTCGATCCGTAGAGACCCGGTTCGAACTACAGATGTAAGGGCTCGCTTCACGAAGGAAACGGTTACCGAGGGGATCACACTCACGGCGAGAGGATCGCCGAGCGGGTGAGATCTACTAGGAGAAATCACAGCTTATCCCCGAGATTAAGACGGCTTAATCTAGAGGGTATCTCAGAGACCCGACGGGCTTACCTTTGCTTATAGATCCGACGCCGATCGACTTGAGTCACGGTGCTCGAACCGGTATACCGACACTGTAGATCTCGCAAGAATTCTTCAAGTCCGAGCTCTTCCAAATCACCAAAAATCCAAGCCTCCCAAGCCTTGAAATCCCCAAATCCAAGACCAAGATCCCAAGTGCCCCTCGAAGATGACACCCCCTATTTATACAATGAAAGGTGCCGCCATCATGGTGGCTCTGCCACTGTCGAAACACCGCTGTAGCCAGGCTGGTTCTACCATGGTGGTGCCGAGCCACTTACCACTTGGTCAGCCATTCGGCCAAGTTGTCGAGGTGGTTCTACCAAAGTGGCCGAGCCTCTACCATCTGTCGGGCACTCTGCCAAGCGTCGAGGTGGCTCTACCAAAGCGGCCGAGCCACCTGGCCACTTTGGCCGAGGTTTACCCGGGCGCCGCCCGCGGCTCGGCCGCTTTAGCGCCAAGCCCGCCATTCTTTTGGTCTTCCCGCTTGGTTTTGCCCCTGATGTTGCCGCTGTATTTGAGTCCGTGCCCGATCAACTTCGTGAGCTCAAATTCGCTTGGATCGACGGACTATGTATGGTTGATTCCGCCTCATCGACGCTTGAGTTTTAATCGCACCGCCGCTTCATCGCTCGCACGCCTTGCCGACTCACTTCATGTGCTCGCCGACCGCTTCACGCTGCTTTGCAGCTGATGCATTTTGGCGACGCCGGTTTGTCGAATGGATCGCTTGCTGTCAACCCATCGCCATGAGTTTCTGCTCGGCACCGATAAGCAATTTTTATGCCTACAGATACCCTCCAAAGCCGCCTCGCCTGATTTGATGAGTCCGATACTTTGGACATGATGGTTCCGGCCTCGGCCACTGAGGGTCCTAAAAGATAGCTTCAAATCTTCGATTCTTTTGATCATCCAGCTTCTTTGTAGGATTCCCTGATAAGACGCGTCGCATATTGTCCGGACCGCTTGTTATCTTGACTAAACCGGTGGGTGAGTTTTGTTTGTAACTCGTGGCTCGGTTGGTCGCTGTTTGACTAACCATCGATTTTTGACTTCTCCGTATGTCGGCAACTCTTGTTGGCAACGCTATCGGTCAATACATGGAACTTCATAACCATCACTGGCTAATTCCTCCATCATGACGTGTTGTTGGTTTAACTACAGCGGAGGATATGATTATCCGATGTCAACATGACTTTCACCTCATCGATTATCCTCTCTTGGAGATTATGGAGGAAATTATGGCTACCAGTTATCCTTAAGAATATGGATTTATTCTCCAGAACTCCTCGCTGAAATTTTGGAAATAGTTTATACTCGTGAATCCTAGTCTGAGTAGATCACACGCCGCTGATCGGCGCCGATGCATTCGCGATGATCGAAGTTATCCCTAAGAATATTTTTGTGAAAATATTCTTCCGAACTTCGATAAATTAGGAAACAGCTTTATACTGTAATCCTAGTTGGTAGGATTAGGCGACGCCGCTGATCGCGCCGATGCATCCACCGATCGAAGTTATCCCTAAGAATATTTTTGTGAAAATATTCTTCCTGAACTTCTATAAATTAGGAAACAGCTTATACCGTAATCCTAGTTGGAGTAGGATTAGGCGACGCTGATCGGCCGATGCATCCGCCTGATCGAAGTTATCCCTAAGAATATTTTTGTGAAAATATTCTTCCGAACTTCTCGATAAATTAGGAAACAGTTTATACCGTAATCCTAGTCGAGTAGGATTAGGCGACGCGCTGATCGGTGTCGATGCATCCGCCTCATCGAAAGTTATCCCTAAGAATATTTTTGTGAAAATATTCTTCCTAACTCGATAAATTAGGAAACAGTTATATAATCCTAGTTGGAGTAGGATTAGGCGACGCTGATCGGGCCGATGCATCCTACGATCGAAGTTATCCCTAAGAATATTTTTGTGAAAATATTCTTCCGAACTTCTCAAATTAGGAAACAGCTTTATACCGTAATCCTAGTTGGAGTAGGATTAGGCGACGCTGATCGGCGCCGATGCAATCATCGAAGTTATCCCTAAGAATTTTTGTGAAAATATTCTTCCTGAACTTCGATAAATTAGGAAACAGTTTATACTGTAATCCTAGTTGAGTAGGATTAGGCGACGCTGCTGATCGGCGCCGATGCATCCGCCGATCGAAGTTATCCCTAAGAATATTTTTGTGAAAATATTCTTCCGAACTTCGATAAATTAGGAAACAGCTTATACTGTAATCCTAGTGGAGTAGGATTAGGCGACGCTGATCGGCCGATGCATCCACGATCGAAGTTATCCCTAAGAATATTTTTGTGAAAATATTCTTCCTGAACTTCTCGATAAATTAGGAAACAGCTTTATACTGTAATCCTAGTTGAGTAGGATTAGCGACGCTGATCGGCATCGATGCAAGACGATCGAAGTTATCCCTAAGAATATTTTTGTGAAAATATTCTTCCGAACTTCGATAAATTAGGAAACAGCTTTATACCGTAATCCTAGTTGGAGTAGGATTAGGCGACGCTGATCGCCGATGCATCCACTCGATCGAAGTTATCCCTAAGAATATTTTTGTGAAAATATTCTTCCCGAACTCGATAAATTAGGAAACAGCTTATACTGTAATCCTAGTGGAGTAGGATTAATGCTGACGGCCGCCGATGCAACTGGGGTGTTATCCTCAATAAATCTTCTAATTTTTCCAAATATAGCGGAGGGAGTAGGGTCAATCAACGGACTGATTTGACGCCTTGACATCCAAACAAGATTCCATTAGGACTCCTAATTAGCTGATTAGAGTCCCATTAGAATTGATTTGACTCCATTAGAATTCCTACTTTTGCCAAATAGGAGTCCTTGTTCCAGAGGATTGGGTGCATATGGGGATGTTATAAATACCCACAAGGCCTCTTTCTTCCGACCTAGGCCGCCCCCTCGTGCTCTCTCTTGTTTTCATCTCGCTCTCGCCTTTATTTCCTTCGATCAACGAGGTATGTGTAACAGGGTTTTGTAAATTTTTTCTTTCTTTCCTTTTTGTGCGCATGTGACGCATAACCACAAGGAAGGATCGGCCGCGGAGCTGAGCGGGCGGGCGTCAGCGGCTATGTCGGGCGCGGCCGCGTCTCACTGACGGAGGCGGCCAGCTGGCGCGGCTGGCGCTGCTGGCGCCAAGGCTGCCTGGCGCTGCCTGGCGCACAATTTGCGGCTCGGCGCTGCTGTGTACGCTGGCGCTGCTCTGGCGCATCAAAGCCGCTGGCTCGGCGCTGGCCAGTACTGGCGCGGTTCGGCCGTCAGCATACTGGCGCGTTCGGCGCTACGTGGCGCTCGGCGCACTGTCGCGGGTTCGCCGTGGTTTCGCTATGCTGGCGTTTTCGCTATGCCTGGCCATGGCTTCGTCTTACTTTGATGCTTTTATTGATTTTTAACCGTGATATTCCACTTTATTTGTCTTCTTTTGCGCTCGATGTCGCCGAGATCACGCTGCTTCGAGGAGTCGATCAACTCGCGACGGCTGCGGAATGCACGCCTCTTCTTTCGTGCGCCATTGCCATCATATTCTCGCATATATGCTTGTATCCCCGCTTCGCTTCCTTTGTGAGGCGATTGGGAAGAGCCGAATCCTCCTTTGTGGGGATCGACGCCTTGATTGTACTCTATGACCCCGCTTCGCTCTCCTTTGTGAGGCGATTGAAGAGCCGAATTCCCTTCGTGGGGATTGAGGCTTCAAAGATCACCCGCCTCGATGTTTTAACGGAGCATTTCATACCGTGATTTGCTTCAGAACGGAATATATTGCCGCTTTGTTTACACGCTATATTTATCGCTCTCCGTATTTAATACGGATGAAATCGCCATACGCTATAAGGTCGGACTCAATCTATGTAAGATGAATTCAACGCCATTTACTAACCGAGTATTTTCTCGATTTCAGCTTGATTATTCCTCGAGCTTTTCCACTTACGCGTCGATGGACGCCATAGTGACTATTATTCCATGTGTGATGATCCCGCTGATTTCTATCTCGCCGATTTAGCCTCGACATCAGCCGAGACGATCCAGTCAGGTTTGAGGGGAGTTCCCGCTTCTCCGACGATTGGTCACCGATGCGCCGTAAGGGACGCCAACTTTCATCAACCTTTGGAAAAGACAGATTATCTATTCGGCGACTCGCTAAGGATCCTGGATACTCTTATCGAGTGAGAGGTGGTTGAACAAAGACGACGAGGCCCTTTGTATATTCCCTGATACCTCGCCTCTCATTGACCGACCTTAGACACCATGTCGCGGACACTGCATGTCATGGCGCTGACCGAGGAGCATGATCATATTCATTGTGGGTTTATTACCCAAAGACCGTTCCGGTTCAACAGAATCGGTCGCCGGCCTTCACTGGGTTGTAGGGTCGACACACCGCCTGCGATGAGCTTTTCGTCCTCGCCCGACTTTGAAGAATCGCCTTGCTAAATCAGCAGAGATGCCGCCATCCACCATAGATTCTTCTACCGGGTACACTCGCTGTAAGCACCGGTGGGTCGCCGACCGCACGCCTCTACCGATGGGATGGAGAACTTCGTGCTTGCGGTCCAGATTCACGATTCGTGCCACCATGTATGGCCTTCCAATCGTCAACCATTTCTTCACCTTATTCGAGCTTTATAATCCGATTCAATACATTTTTCACTAAACATGGCGAAGTTAGTTGGCTTTGCATGAGATGTACCGTATTTCGGTCTACCCATGGGGAAGATGCTATATCGAGTACTTTCCTCCAATCGAACCGAGCCGGTGAAGGAACGACCATCTATAAGACTTTATGGATCTCACTTGTCATTACTATATAGCTCGCCCAATCTGAACCTTTGCGCCAAGAGGAAATCGCAGTGAGTCCAAGCAGTCACAATTACTTGTTCCAAAGATTGGAGGACAAATCAAATAACTATCACCGCCACTCCTTCAAGGTTAATGAACTGATCAAGAAGTCCGAGGCTAACTCTCATACACTCACCACGCCAAAGAAGGCTTTCCTTCAGTGGACCAAGTTTATGCACCTTTCGCGGCATGCGGTGAAGCCTATCCACCACAACTCTTCTAGCGTGCTATCTTGCAACTGCTCAAGAAGTGTGTGGTTCCATATCAACTGATGATGCTTTACCTTTGAGGTCCTTTATCCCGCAGCTCAACTCGCCCACAAGAAGGAACTCTCTTCCTTCCTGATGGGCGCAGATTCACCGTGGATTATGCATATAGTTCGAAGCTAATTCGCAGAAAGGACGAGCCATCATCACGCATCCCTTCCGTCCGGTAGAGCTCCCATATACCTATTTGATGACCCGTTGGTCCTTCATCGCCCCGCCGACATGATGTCACGGTTCCACAGATTCGCCTACTCCTTTCTTACGCTGGTAGAGGATTGCGATGGAAGGGCGTGGTTTTGCAGATCAAGAAACGTATGCGATTCACAAAGGGTGGATCTTTTCCGTGATGTTTTCCTCGACCGGTCAATATGGTGAGTCCTGGTCGACGAGGAGGGCGACAACGCCAGACTTCACTTAACATTGGCTATTTCAACCGGCTAGTGAATATCGTGCCGGTATCTCACCTTCCGAGTAAATGAGGAATGCTTCATTGAGCCTTATTTTCCTCGCCGCTTGTTTCGCCAGCTTGCTTACCACCAACTTTATGTTGGGAACCCGAACCGACACCTGCACTCGGGTGGACTTGTGGATGGCCTTCGAGCATGGTTGTGAGCCATGGATGTACCGGCAGGATTCGCCTCCGAAGCTCGGACCGCCACCGGAGTCGACATTCCTCCATTGTAGTTGGCTATTAGTAGCTAACGAGTCAGCCCCCGTGAGGGCCATCTCAGACTGGTAGTCAAGCATCGCTATGGCCGGCATTCGCACTCTCGCAGATGCGGTCAAGCTCAGAGGAAGCGCCAATCTTATCCACCGAGTGAGGCCGAGGAGGAATTCCACAACTCGACGCCGCTACTTTAGGAGAGGACAAGCTGAGGTCGCAGCCATGAGAAGGACTCGTATTCTCCTTTTCCTTTCGCTTTCTCATCCTTTCCATTAGATTTCTCATCCAATTGAATTTCGTGAAAATCTATTGAAGAGGAAGAATTTCAACCTCTCAAGGGTTAAACGAAAGAGGCTAGCCCACAAGAATCACGAATCCTCGGTCCTTGATATAGACTTGACCAAGAATGTTCCAAATGGTGACGGAGGTAATAATTCACCGTGACAAAATTTGAAATTTTGACTTTGAAGGTCGACATTCTCCGCTCGCATGCAGGGGTTCTAGGATTATGATCCCGCTTTGATTTTGATCACCACAATTGCTGAGCTCAGCTCGCCATGCCGAGCCCAGTTTTACTCAACAAATGTATGGAGCTATGGCGAAGAGGCCGATGTAGGACCTCGATCCGCGGACCCGTGTACATCTAACATCGATAACCTCTTCGTGGCAAATGCTAGAATGGAATGACTCGATTTGTACCCCACTAACTCTTTTGCTTTTGTTCTTTAGAGAGGTTGCAGGAGACAAATGCACAAACCGAGACTAAGCCTAATCACACCGTAGGAGGTAAGTAACTCTACCTATTGTTCGCCTTAATTGCATTCACTTTCCTAATGCCTCCTTTTTCGTGACTTCAATGGAAGATCTCGGGTACCGGTTTATACGCAACACCTCCATGGATGACTTGTTACGCACTTGGTCACAAGATGAGAACGCATTCGAAGATTTCCCCGAAACTACCATCCCCGAAGAGGTATGAATTTTCTCTAATTATAGGACCAGCCTGGCCAATACCACTATAATTAAAAGAGGCCGAGACATTCCCTGTGTAGCGGTAGGTACTCCTTCACCGCCGTAATCGCCTACCACAAATAATCGCTGAGATAGACACAAGGGCACCACGGCTGACAAAGATCCCAAATGATAGATACCGTAGACTCACTAGCCTCAAGCTACAATCAAGGAGACGGGTAGGGTCTTTTAAATAAGCTTTCGCCAATTTTTACTAAAATTCTAAAGTCCTCTTTCCTGCAGCCTACATCTCGACTCCATGATCCGGTGAGAGCGCTGATGTGGATGAAGATCCATCCCATCTTATTATCCGCTTGGAAATACGCCATTCTTTCTTTCGTGAACACCGGATCGGGTCCTTCATGGCGGCTTTCTTCATCAGTTCCAGCACGCTGATCCCCTGATGGCTTTGATAATGGATATGGGTTATCCCGAAGCCGCTCGCCATTGTTGATGACCTGCCCATCCGAGGGAAGCCTTTAAACCGCAAGAGCCGCGGGAGGTGGGCTTCTCATGTAGCCGCCATAATGGCTCGCGCTTAGAGGCATGGCCGATGCTCGTGTTTTACCGCTCAAGTCCGTGATGCAAAGAGACCGCTACCGATCTGGAGTCTGTTGCCGAGACATATTCTTCCTTAAGCCACATCCGCACCGATATTGTGGCGAAAAGCGAGAGGATAATACCGCCGTGGAGAGCTCCATGCCGAGGAAGATAGATGAGCAGCTTGAGTCGGGCAAGGCCAACAAGGAAGAAGCCCTATCGCGCTAGGGAGCTCGACCGTCGGGCGTAAACCGGCCGAGCTCGAGGAGGCAACCACGAAGACACCGAACACCGATGAGGAGTCCTTCAGGCCGAAGTTGCAGGAAGAACTCCACCGTGCCTACAATGGTGAAGTGTCTCACCTTGAACAACAAATCCTTTGTCATAGACTTGATGTTTAAACAGCTTGTAGTTCTTTCTATATTTGCTTCAAATGAATAAGATCCATTCCTTTCATTGTTTATTATGATTCTTTTACTGCTAGAAATAATTAACCATAATACTTATAGGATTTTTGGCAAACCCTCACCATCAACGGTTTGATTAGCCTTTACCAACCACCGCTTGAGTGGCTAGCGGCGGATTATCTCGATCCGCTCCACACGCGGACGCTGTGCTAAAAGAATGAAACTCTTCTAGACTTGTTGCTATGATTTCAATACATAGGCCAGACTTTACGCGCAAGAGACCACCCAACGCTGTTACACGTCATCCCTTCTTAGGCTTCTCGACGAAATACCCTGAATCAACTCGTGTCTTCTTCAATCTAAAAGACTAAACCGCAACGCCGCAGGAGGCGCTGGCTTTATCCCTTCTTAGGCTTCGGATAAAATACCCCGTAATCGAACTCGCTTCTTCAATCTAAAAGACTAAACCGCAACGCGGAGGCGCTGGCTTTATCCCTTCTTAGGCCGGATAAAATACCCCCTAATCAACTCGTGTCTTCTTCAATCGGAGAAAGACTAAACCGCACGCGCTGGAGGCGCTGACTTGGGTTATCGCCAACCCCCTCCAACGGGTTTGATGAGCCTTACCAACTACCGCTTGAGTGGCTAGCATGTAGATTGTCTAAACCGCTCTACACACAACGCTGTGCTAAAAGAATGAAACTCTCTTAGACTTAATGCTACGATGTTGAATACGTAGGTTTCTTTTCACGGGAAGACTAACCCGAACGCTGTTACACGCTTCATCCCTTCTTAGGCTTCGATGAAATACCGTAATCAAACTCGTGTCTTCTTCAATCTGAGAAAGACTAAACCTAAGAACGCTGTGAGGCTGGCTTTATCCCTTCTTAGGCTTCGATAAAATGCCCCAAGATGAACCTTTGTGTCCTCTTTGACCGGAGAATGATCAACCGAATAAGATTGATTGAGGTAGGAAAGGAAGAATGTGTTCTATTTCCTGATGAGGCTTAACAAGAGATTCCTTAGCCGTAGGAATTGAAAGACTCAGTGACCTTCACCGGACTACCCGACCGAAAATCTCAAGATACCTTCACCGGCGCTACCTAAGATAAGAGGGGGAACTAAGAGGATCTCCACAGAACCGAAGAGACTCGGTGACCTTCACCGACAACTGGTTCCAAAATCCCTACGATACCTTCAGCGCTTACACCGAGATGAAGATGGAACTAAGAGGGATCTCCACCGAGAACTAAGAGACTGTGACCTTCACCGGACAACCTGGTCTAAAAATCCCTACAAGATACCTTCACTTGCCACCAGATGAAGATGGAACTAAGAGTGGGATCACTCCGAGAACCGAAGAGACTCAGTGACCTTCACGGACAACCCGTCTGAAAATCCCTACAAGATACCTTCGGGCGCTACCCGAGATGAAGATGGAAATAAGAGGATTCCACCGAGAACCGAAGAGACTCGTGTGACCTTCACCGACAACCCTGGGTCTGAAAATCCCAAGATACCTTCACCGGGGCCACCTGAGATGAAGATGGAACTAAGAGTGGGATCTCCACCGAGAACCGAAGAGACTCGTGACCTTCACCTGACAACCGGTCCGAAAATCCCAAGATACCTTCACCGGGCTACCTAAGATGAAGATGGAACTAAGAGTGGGATCTCCACCGAGAACCGAAGACTCCAAGCACCTTCACGGACAACCCGTCCAAAAATCCCTACGATACCTTCACCGGCGCTACCTAAGATGAAGATGGAACTAAGAGGGATCTCCACGAGAACCGAAGAGACTCGTGACCTTCAGCGACAACCCGGGTCTCAAATCCCTACGCGATACCTTCAATCGGCCTACCTAAGATGAAGATGGAACTAAGAGTGGATCTCCACCAGAACCGAAAAGACTCGTGACCTTCAGCGACAACCCGGGTCAAAATCCCTACGATACCTTCAATCGGCTACCTAAGATGAAGATGGAACTAAGAGTGGGATCTCCACGAGAACCGAAAAGACTCGTGACCTTCAGCGACAACCCGGTCTCAAAATCCCTACGATACCTTCAATCGGCGCTACCTAAGATGAAGATGGAACTAAGAGTGGACTCCACCGAGAACCGAAAAGACTCTGTGACCTTCAAAGCGACAACTCCGGTCCGAAAATCCCAAGATACCTTCAATCGGCGCACCTAAGATGAAGATGGAACTAAGAGTGGATTCCACCGAGAACCGAAAAGACTCAGACCTTCAGCGACAACCCGTCCAAAATCCCTACAAGATACCTTCAATCGGGCGCTACCTAAGATGAAGATGGAACTAAGAGTGGGATCTCCACCGAGAACCGAAAAGACTCAGTGACCTTCAGCGACAACCTCGTCCGAAAATCCCTGCCAACCTTCACCGCGCTACCTAAGATGAAGATGAAACCTTCCGCTTGACACGAAGGATTTTACGCTTGAGAGGAAGGATTTTATATTCTCTCCAAATGTAAAGGAATTTTTGAGTGGCCTCTTGTTCATAGAAGGAATCAAGAGGGATTTTGGTAATGTACCGGGTTTGTAGACCCACCGCCGAGGAATTTGATCGTGGGGAAATTGTGATGGAGGATAAATCTAGGGTTATCCTCGCGAAAAGCGGTGAGACATCCCACGAGGAACTTCCCGTCGAACGGGTTATCCCGATACTATGGGTAGTATTTCTTCAGAACTTCCCATTTATCTTTAATTGCCGGCCGCCATTTTGGGTAATGAGGCGATATGCACCATTGAGTAAACCGCGTTACAAACGGACCTCCCATTTAGGTTCAATTTACCTTTCTTCTTGAAGTGAGGATTATCTACCGTCGTGAAAATGAGGACCAAATCTCCTTCTAAAGGTTCTCTCGTCGAACTTTCTTGTTGAAAGCCTTCACATCCTAGCTTGGTAGAACTCAATGCATTGTTGAGCCTCCAGCGCTTTCATCTAACATCTCTGCTCTTCGAGACGCTGATGTTGTTCTTGGTCGCCATCTCGCTGAAAGGGCTGGCGGGCGACGGATCTCATTTCCAATGGGAGAACCGCCACACCCGTGAGACCGAGAGTACGGGTCGCTTCCAGCCATGGCGCGGCATCAGCAGCGATACGCCTGCAGTGCCCCGAAGTTTATCATCCCAGCCTCGCTGTTACTTTACAAGCTTCCACTGAACTTTGATAATCGCCTTGTTGAATGCTTCGCTAATCCATTTGTCGCCGGATTATAAGCCGCTGACGCAGACATCTTGTATCTTGAATTTCTCGCAAAACCCGATGAAGGAATTGCCGATAAATTGGGGACCGCTGTCATGCACGATCCGCCTTGGGACACCGTCGATAGATGACATGGTGTTTGATAAACTTGATGACGTACTCGCCTTTACTTCCTTTAGCGGATTGCTTCGCCACTTGGAGAAGTAGTCGGTGATCGCTAGAATAAACCGACGCTTTGACCGACGGAGGAAAAATGGGACCTACAACGTCCATTCCCCATGTCTCAATGGCCGTGATGTGGCCAAGGATGCAACCGCCGAGGCCGATGCATAATTCGCGGAATTTGACACGCTGCATTTCGAAGGCATTTCGATCGCTCAAGGCCATTAACCATTGTTGGCCAAGTAGCCCATTCCCATTCATCGTAGAGCTTGGGACCGGCCGGGCGCACCACATTCACCTGCAGTGCTTCCCAAGGACCTCTTCCTCGCCTCCTTGTTTGAAGGCATCGGAGTAAAGACCATCGCACTTCGACGCATATAACATCCTTCCTGTCATAAAAGAATTTGAGCTCTTCACGGATTGACTCTCCTCACGCCTTCCCAGAATGCCATGTAAGACATAGTCGATGATAGGAAAGCCAATCTCGGGCTCCAACTTGGTTTGGGTTGCATGTACTTTGGTAACTACCCCTATCTCCTTGTGCCTCATCATACCTTGGTACAAAAGTCGGTGAGTCCCGACCGTGAACTATTGCTCGGTCTTTGAGGGTTGTGCTAACGACACGCCTAACGCCGCCAAGGCATCGCATGAGCGTTGAGGCGCGGGATATTTCGATGAAGAATTCTTCAATGAGTCCGCCATTTCCACGGCTATCCGATGATAGGGGACCGATCGTGGTTCTCGACTGTGAGTCACCACGAACCCGCTTAACTATCAATTACGAATCGCCATACGCTTCGAGATATTCACCCCAGCTCCTTGGCTAAACTAAGTCCAATAAGTAGCGATTGTATTCGCCTACATTATTAGAGCAAGGTTCGTGAGTGAATAAGCACGGGCATGACATGATTCCCTGGGAACTAAGACAACCCCGACTCGGAAATCTTAGAACATCCGGCACTTGCCACATTGGTAGCCTCGAAGAGGCTCAAAATATAATCGCCATATTTGTTGGTGCGATGTAGTGTTGACTTCTTGAACTTCATCCTAAGATCATCATATAGCTCAATCAAGGCCTCTGTCGGGCCGCGTTCAAGAGATCGAAATCGGCCCTTTGATCGACTTCGTTTGAAGTGTAAGTCATATTGGGACAAGAGCAAGGCTCATTTCGCCAAACGCCAACTCATCGAGGCCGGCCGGGTCATAAATATTCGACCGATTTACATTAGAGATAACATGAATCATCTCGTCCGACTAAATAGTGCCGCATTTTCAATCGCTAACACTCAATGCAGATAATTTTGACCACTAATCGTTCGCTTCGTAATACATCGCCGTTTCGGACCGCTGCCGCCTTGGCGCGAAAAGCTTTAACGAGTGATCCGTTTTGACGTATCAAAATGGTTTTCCATCAGCGGTGCAACAAGAACAGGAGGTTTAGCGAGATACGACTTGATCTCTTCAATGCCTTCCGCCCAATATATGACACGCCCTTCTTGTTCAACTTGGAGAACGGCACTTCCTGATAGGTTCGATATGAACCGCTTGGATGTAATCGCCCTGTAACCCCCGAAGTTCTCTGATTTCTGAGGTTGCAACTCTTGAATTGCCTTCACTTTGTCGATCGACGGGATTCCTTTGTTTGGTGACCACGGCCAAGGAACTTGCCATCCGACATCCCAAGGAAGGACTTGGCAGATTCATCTTTAGCCGATGAGTTCGCATGAGTTCAATACCGCTCTAAGATTTTTGATGTGATCTCCTTTGTCACGCTTTTCACCGACCAAATCGCCGACGTAGCATTCGACCGCTTTCCGAAGATGATCCCGAAAATCTCCATTGCTCTCTCTCGTATGTTACCGCATTTTGAGGCCGAAGGCATGACCGTGTAGCAATATATGCCAATTGGCCGCCTGGTTCGTGGTCATCATCGGGTACATCTTGATTTGATTATACCCCAAAAGCCATCCATAAAGGACATTCTTTCAAATCCACACGTTGTCAACTATGACATCGTGATTGGAAGAGGAAAGTCATCCTTGGGCAAGCAGCCGCTAGGTCTCTCAGAGTCGCCACTGCATCCTAATCGAACCATTCTTCTTCATGACCGGACTATATTCGCCACCCAACCGGATGTTGAATTTCCTCGGTTAATCCCGATTCTATGAGTTTCTTCACTTCGCCAACAATTGCCTCCAATATTTGTGGATCTAAACCGTTTTGGTTGCTTGACAGTGTTTGACATCCGCCTTGATGTTGAGGGCATGTGTTGCCACATTAGGTCGAGTCCCGCATGTCCTCGTAACTCCAGCGAATACATCGATATACTTC
Organism: Asparagus setaceus; assembly: GCA_012295165.1. NCBI lineage: Eukaryota > Viridiplantae > Streptophyta > Magnoliopsida > Asparagales > Asparagaceae > Asparagus > Asparagus setaceus. The sequence continues at coordinate 81,127,885 of CM022706.1, forward strand.
GATTAGGGCAATCAACTCTTCCTTTCTTCCAAGGGAGAGTATTGCTGATGTTAATGAGCTTAGGATGCTCTCCTCACCCATATTAACTCGACTACCTCATCCTTGGGGGTTCTCTTTGTTCGAACTTGTCCCCAAACCGCTCTTTGAGTTGATGGATCCATGGGTCTTCCCATGTTGGCACGTCTTCATCACTCTCAACAGTAGCAGGATCAACCGTAGCCATATTTGACATTAAAGCCTTGAAAGCTTCTCCGAGGCCGGTGTCGATCCTGCCATGAATCGCACGAATGTCCGGCTCTCATTGGGTGGATTATTATCAATCGCCATGAGCATTCATCTTCGAGGAGGATTCGTATCCCAACCCTCTGGTCATATCGCCTTTGAGACTATCTTGTTGCTGCTGCCTATCAAAGAGCGACGCTTCTGGAGCTGGCTTGCGCTTATATTCGACAACACCGCTCGATAGTTTGAGAACACGGACAATGCGTGTTCAATTCGGGAACTTTCGAGATTTACTTCGACCCCAAAGACGATAGTACAACTCCATCGGCATGAATGCCGGAGCAACCCTTCGTGTGTTGGTATGACTTCTCGTGTATAACGCCATCGCCGCCGATGAAAACGCCTCCTTCTCGAGGATGAGTCACATTATCGAGGTTCCAAGAGTCACTAATCTCAACGTCGCTTTGGCGAAGCCGGTTTCACGGGCTCGAACTTCGATCCGAATCCCGAGAGCAGCCACAGGAATCTTCTTATCACGGTTGAGGTGGGTGTGACCCCTCGCATCAGAGTGACCCGACTTCCTTAACGCCCAATCGTTTTTGATCGAATTTTACCTCGATCATCATGCAATAGCCGAGGTGCCTAAAGCCGCTTTTGCTCGGGATACGCCAATAGATTGACCAAGCGAGCACGTGAGTGGATGGACATTTGGATGAAATCACGGAGGTGTGATCTTCTTTGAATCAAGTCACCCCGGGCGCCGAGCCTTAGCCGAATCAGCTTTGAGGTGGCCGATTCTTGACTAACGTTGGCCTTCGTCCGAATCGTTGTTCCGGATTTCGGACTCCAAACTTGGCGATTTTCGGCGGCTTCTTGTCCACTTCTTCTACATCCGCCTCCCCAACTAGAGCCCGTGGTGTGTGCAGTAATGCACGCCTCTCGATACGTTCTTCAAGTGTTGATCGGTTCCGCTTTGACGGAACCAATCATTTGTGGCGGCTGGAGGAGTTGCCGTGCACCTATTGATGAGGTTCTTGACCTCTCCCCGACTTCAGATCACTTTGTAGCGGACACCGCCAACCGATTTCGTGGCCTTGGCGAACTCACGCCGAGAGTCAAGACGCCATCACCGGCGATCTCCTCGTAGATCCGCGATCTTGGATGCCTAAGGATGCCATTTGTGCAACTCGCAACGGCGGAGTTAAGATCCTCGCTTTAAAGTTCCGGAGCCGGACAAATGGATCTTTCTTTGCGAGATCCTTCCGATTTGTGGGGAGGACGACCGACAAGGATGATAGTATGATACTCACAATGAACCCGGATCAACTTGATTCGGGTTGACTTCGCTGGAGCGTAATTATTACACCCTACGCAGAGTTGGGCGGTCCCGCTTAGCCTAGCGGGCGGGGGTCAAGGGGCGCGCCCTTTATGGTCCGGCGCCAGAAAAATTTTTTCCTATCTATCCTTGAGGCCTTTGACTTCTTCTTCTAGGGATCTCGATCCGCGCTACTTCATACGACGGCTTCTTAATTGAAGCCGCTTTCCCCACTGGTCGCCATGTTCAAGCGTAAAAGTCGGATGATTGTCATTGATTTGAATTTGTTTATTAGCTTCTTTTGCCTACAACAAAATTCAAAAGAAATTGCCTTTTATTTTAACGCATAATGAAAATCAAAAAGATTGCGACTTCTTCCTAAACAAACACGCAGTATCTCTCGTTATGTCGGGTCCTCGCCATGGGTTCTTTGCCCGTGTCGACTTTTTGTGTCCGTGGACCACCGCGCATTGATCCGTAGAGACCCGGTTCGGAACTACATGATAAAGGCTCGCTTCACGAAGGAAACGGTTACCGAGGGGATCACACTCACGAAGGAGAGGATCGCTCGAAGGGTGAGATCTACTAGGAGAAACACAAGCTATCCCCGAGATTAAGACGGCTTAATCTAGAGGGTATCTCAGAGTTCGACCATTGTTACCTTTGCTTATAGATCCACGATGGACTTGAGCTCACGGCGTGCGAATCGCGCCGACACTGTGAGATCTCGCAAGAATTCTTCAAGTCCAGCTTCCAAATCACCAAAATCCAAGCCTCCGGAAGCCTTGAAATCCCCAAATCCAAGACCAAGATCCCAAGTGCCCCGACACCCCCTATTTAATGAAAGGGGGGGGTGCCCACCATGGTGGGCGTACCACTGGTAGCCACCTACCACTGCCGAGGCACCTCGGCCAAGTTGTCGAGGTGGTTCTGCCAAAGTGGTCGAGCCTCCTCGCCACTTGTCGAGGCACTTGCCAGTTGTCGGTGGCTCGACCAAAGTGGTCGAGCCACCTTGGCCACTTTGGCCGGTTTGGCCGCATGCCGCCTTGCGCTCGCCGCTTTTCGCGTCGTTTCTCCGTCGATTCTTTTGGTCTTCCGGGCTTGGTTTTGCCCGTGATGTTGCCGCTTGTGTTTGAGTCCGCGCCATCAACTTTCGAGCTCAAACAGCCGTTTGGATCGACGGACTATGTATGGTTGATTCCGCCTCATCGACGCTTGAGTTTAATCAACTTCGCACGCCGTTTCATTGGCTCGTGACGCCTGCCGACTCACTTCATGTGCTCGTCGACTCGCTTCACGCCGCTTTGGCAACGTGATGCATTTTTTGCCACCCGTCTGCTTCTGAGGCTTTCCGCCTCTCCTGGATTTGAGATCCGCCATATAACGGATCCCGTCCACCGACTCCATTGCCTTGGCAAATTGACGCGCTAAGTTTTGGCGTCGTCGTTGGCGGGCTCTTGGCGTCGGAGCGTCGTTGGTGGTTATCTCCTTCGCAAAGGAGCTGAGATCTACAAATCGGCACGTCTCGGGCGGGTTAATCTGCTTCTGTGACTTTGGCTGGGGCGAATCGGAATCGCC